>UELW01000633.1:357443-782443 GCA_900490495.1 Danionella dracula
ATTGAATCTAATGTGTTGAGTGCAATTACGGTTCGGATGTGACTACATTACCATCATTATCATAACACTCTGTGCTTTGAAGGAATTTTCTGGGTTATTTCTATCTATCTAAAAATGCTTATATTACAAAGGTAGTGAATGTTGCTTTTTTTTAAATAACCATGCAAGTTCAAAGCAGTCTGTACAAAAATGCATACATATGTAAAAATTTACAAATGTGTTGGTTGGCTAGTATTTTGGACATAATAATGATCAAAAGTCTATTAACGTTAGTCTGAATCCACTTCATTATTCATTGCTAAATGCTTAGGAGGTAAAGGTTGGTTTGGTAGAGACGTCTGTTAAATTCAAATTATTTAACTTCACAAATAATAAACATTGATTTGTTTAATTGCAATTTAATTGTGTATTTATTTATAATTTCTGAAGGAAGGTAGTTTGTTGAATACATTTTCAGGGTGAGTTGTTCTCTGCTCTGATTGGCTGGCATTTTTAACATTTAATAATGACTTTAAGCAGCAATGGATAACAGCGAGAGGATCAACCTCTGGCTTTCTCTCTCAATGTGTGATTGAAAGTGACTGAACTGCAGTTCATTGTCTGACCACTTGAGGCTGATTTCAGAAGTGAGCAGATTCGTAATGACCGTAATGAGATTTTTTTTATCCATATTGCTAGAACTTAATATATAGATTTAAAGTTTAAGTAGGGTGCATTTACCAGCGCTGAAGTTTTATTCTCGTCATTTACAATCCATGCAATCATCACTTTTTGCCCATTTTTGACAGTTGGTCAGTAAGGAAATGGCTGATTACCCCAACTCGGAGCATTGGGGTACCTCAGGTCTGTTGGATACTGTATATATTACATACAATGATTGATACAGCTTCGTTGTGTTATATTCCACATGCTTGACTTCCAGAGTCCTGTGTGTTATTTACTGTTGGAGGATAAACAGAATAATTTGGGGAAAAATATAAAATCAGTCATTTCACAGACGAGTTTAGACAAATTAAAACATTTCATGTACATCAAATGAATAGGGTTTTTAGCTTATAAGATATATAATTATACCTAAAGTTCGGAAACCCAGAAAGTTCTTTTTGACCATCTTTTAAAGTTTTCAGATCACTAGTGCTTTTGTAGCTGCTTCCTTCTAACCCAGTAAAGAAGTTTTCAAAGCCCTGCTATTGATTTAAGCTCAGCTGTGCATTTGTCAACTGTCACAACTGTCAGTATGTGATGGATGAAAGAGAACCTCTCTCTATCCTGTGCTCCCATGTAATATCTTTCTTTTACAAACGTTTACAGGTTTATATCTGGGTTGAAATTGCCTGTCTGTCTTTGTGTGCCGCTTGGGCACTTCAGAATTTTCTCATTTTTGTGGTTGTTAAAACATAGGACAAGCAAGTGTCCTTTTAGTTTTTTCCATCGTTGTCACTGACCTTTTGAGATTGCATGTGAAAAAGCATAAATGAGTGGTATAATTTTTGGATTTACTCTGGCTGTTTGCTTCTGACTTGCAGATGATGGCATCATCCGTCCAGTGACATTCTGGGTCGTGGGCGACTTCGACAAGACCTCGGGGCGACAGCTGCTTTATGATGCCATCCGTCACATGGTAAGACAATATCACAGAGACTCTTCCATCAATGTTTAAAAAATAATAAAAAGCTAAAAAAAAATTCCAGAAAATGTTTCAGTGTATATATGATGTTTGATTAATAGACCTCAAATGCACTTTCTACAATTTAGGGGTTGTGAATATAATTATGTTTTTATAAAATGTAATGTTATATTAACATGCTTACGATTAATGCAATACAATAATGAACTATTCTAAAATAGTGGTTATTTGTGCAAATATTTTGCCATATCTTTAACATTGCCTTACTTTTAATGCATCAACTTATTTTAGTTCAGCTTTTTTTGACCATGTGTCAACCTGTTGTTGAAGACCTCCAAAGTCAAATGAGGAACCTTTCAATATTACAAGACTGTAACTTTAAATGTAGAAGTACTCTCTTCAGAGAACACCTACTATAAAAAAAAAAAAAAAAACTACTACCTTCTTTTTCCCTCCTCTGTCTTCTCTACTTTCTTCCTCTACTTCCTCACTGCTTTGGTTTATTGATCAGTTGATACAATTCTATTATGAGAAGCTGAGATAGACTTTGACGGTGTAACAAATTGCATATTGTCTCTGAATGTAAGTCGCTTTGGACAAAAGCGTCTGCCAAATGCATAAATGTAAATGTAAATGTAAGTAACAGAATACTAATATATATATTATTTTTATTATTTATTTTTTTTTTTTAACAAAGAATTAACAGTATGACCTTTTGTGTGTTCCAAACAAGCCTAATGCAGTCATTTCTTGGTGTTCCTTTACTTTAGAAAACCAGCAATAATGTGCGATTAGGAGTGATCAATAACCCCAGTGAGAACCCATCTAATGAGAACAGCCAGATTGCCCGAGCCATATGGGGAGCTATGCAGACACAAACCTCCAACAACGCCAAAAACTTCATCACCAAAATGGCCAAAGAAGAGACTGCACAGGGTCTCTCTGGAGGGAAGGATATTGTAGATTTTGCTGTTGGGGTAAGCCGACCTCTCTTTTAACGCATTTACATCAATGATGGATTATCCGCTTTCGGTTATTTCCCTTTTAAAGAGCAGATTTTAATATAGCACAAGTTAAACCATATTATTCTGCATTTTTTACACTACAGGGTATGGATGTTCCTCTGTTTAAGAGTGCATACGAGTCCCCTAATGTGAACTTCCTTTTGGCTCACTCTGCATACTGCCATGATGTCCTCAAACTCCAGAAAGGCCAGAGAGCTGTGATCAGCAATGGAAGGGTTCGTTTGAAATCTGATCAAGTCCACCAAAAGTCTGAAAACCCTTTTCTCCTGTTTCGTTTTTGTCAACCAGTTAATCTCTACAGGTCATTGGTCCTTTGGAGGAAGGGGAGGTCTTTAACCAAGATGATTTTCTTCTCCTGGAGAGCATTATTTTAAAGACATCGGGGGACCGTATAAAGGGGAAAATTCAACAGATTGGCATGGTAGAGGACAGGTATACCAGAATAAAATGTAGCTTTTTCAAAAATTACAATTGACCTCCCGTAATAAAACTATCTTTTAAAAAATATTTTAATTTGATGATTAACTATACCATTATAATTATTCCATGATAATTATACCATTAATTGTAAGATCACCTCAGAAACATGATTTCTGCTAATAGGGGCGACTAATTTGTGTATAACAGCTGTATCTATACATTAATATACAATGAGTGAACCTGTGTACAGGGTGTCTGTGGATCCTTAAAACATCTTGAATTAAACAATTCTGAAATAAGGCCCGAAACTGCATTTGAAGAGCTTAAATGGGACGAGTGCTGTGTGGTTTGGTGCTTAGTGTGTTTTTGTCTGTGTTGTGATGCAGAGCTAGTGATCTGGTGATGAAAGTGGATGCCCTGTTGTCCTCGCAGCCCAAAGGGGAAGCAAGGATTGAGCACACTTTCACAGACGACAGATATAGGTATGTCTGTGCTTTCCAAAGAAACTCTCTAAATACTCAAAATTTATCTAGCATCCTCCTCCACCTCTTATTTCACTCACAGCGCAGTAAAGATCAGACCAAAGGAGGAGCAGGTGTACTTCGATGTAGTAGCGGTTGTGGATCCAGTCACCAGAGATGCTCAGAGACTGGCCCCTCTTCTCTTGGTGAGAACTTTCAATACATTCAGATTACCTGATCTCTCTTTTATCACTGATAAATACATAATCAGCTCAGTATGGATACCAACATGCTAAAGAAGCTTTATTTCAAGCGCAAACAGCATGCGAGTTTCCATCAACAAATCTCAAAGTAGTCTTGACCTCTTGTATTGGAAAAAAATTGCTTAATATGAATCAATGGTTCAACATTGACTCAACACGCAGTAGTGTTTTTAAAGGGAAAGTAATCAAATAATCTCCCTGGAAATTTTTTTTAATGAGTATAGCTTCTGAATTGACAATTATGATTACTTTTATATTAATCGCCCAGCCCTACTTTAGTCTATACAAGATGCATTCTCTCAGCTTGTGGCATTTCAGTCAGCACAGTTGTATGCTAATTTCCTTTTTCTCTCTATACTTGCTCAGGTATTGAAGCAGCTGGTCAACGTGAATCTGCGAGTTTTCATGAACTGCCAGTCCAAGCTCTCTGACCTCCCACTGAAAAGGTTTGAGTTTTACTCACCGCCTACCAAAAGCCTACATTTGATAGCTACTTGTTCATCATTAAGAGATTGTTTCAGATTTTAGTGATAAAACTCACTTTGATTTTTATTTATTAGCTGCTGTTGTTTTATTTTAATCTAGCTTTTATCGGTATGTCTTGGAGCCAGAGATTTCATTCTTGACTGATGGCAGCTTCACACCTGGTCCAATGGCTAAATTTTTGGACATGCCACAGTCTCCACTTTTCACTCTGAATCTGAAAACCCCTGAGAGTTGGATGGTTGAGTCTGTCAACACGCGTTATGATCTGGATAACATCTACCTTGAAGAGGTAGGATTCATGATTCGCCTTTTTTCATGATTGACTCGAGTAATACATAGGGTTGTATCAGCGTATTATGTGACAATAATGCCAGTGACTTTCTTACTGGGATGTATCGTCAGTGAGTTTCAGTACCTTGTAATACCAATCTTAAGAATGGCAAATCAAAAAATGTAGTTTAAACACAGAACAAAAGAACAATGGACTCTGTTGCTAATTTAGAGCTGAAAAACATCAATTACTAAAAGTGATAGAACAACAGTCCTCTATTAATCCAGGATATCATTAGTAAAATTATTATTTCATTAGCCTGAATTAAAATAACATTTTATTGTGGAGCCATGCACATCTTGCACTTTAACCCAGTTTTTGAGTGATTGAAATTTTCAAGTTGTATTTAAAGTTGCTAAAACAGCCGGCTGAGGAGAGACACAAACACATTTTTTGTGCATTTTTATGTAAATAGTTGGCTACAACCAGGTGTTTTCCAACAATTCTGTTTTACCTTGTGCTACGCTTTTTTGTGGGATTTCTTAAGGAAAATGTAAGCACAGTTTCTATGCTTTTAGTGTGTATTATGTATTTTGGGTGCAGAGTCTGAAATTGGTTTCGCAATAACAAAATGAGTTAGTTTGTGCTGAAAAGAATGACATCAAACATTCATTTAAAATAATACAAATGTTATAATGCATCATATCATATTGTGTATATCATGAGCTGAGAGTATCATTGCACCCCTATTAAATAATGATGATGGTTGTTGTTCATTAATTAATTAATTTAGTTTGTTTAAAGCAATTTGTTACAGTTTTTTGTTGTCTTTACTTTGTCTTTTAAGTTTATTTACTTTTTTTTACTTTTATCTTTTTAAGTTCTGAAACAAGTGCTGGACTTCCAGCCAAAACAAAATTTAGTGCAGAAACTAGCGTTTAAACCTCATCTTTTCTCACTTGATTTAATAGGCGTATATGTGGCTGTTTTTGCCATGTTCCCATCTTCAGAGTTGCTATTTCTTACAAATAGTCATGTTCTCTTCTGCACAGGTTGATGGTGTTGTGGCTGCGGAGTATGAGTTGGAATATCTGTTGCTGGAGGGGCACTGTTTTGATGTAACAACCGGGCAGCCACCCCGTGGGCTGCAATTCACTCTGGGGACTGCCACAGAACCTGTCAAAGTTGAT
Source organism: Danionella dracula (assembly GCA_900490495.1). Lineage (NCBI taxonomy): Eukaryota > Metazoa > Chordata > Actinopteri > Cypriniformes > Danionidae > Danionella > Danionella dracula. The sequence goes on from UELW01000633.1 coordinate 363,187, forward strand.
AATATTGTCATGGCAAACCTGGTGAGTGGATGTCACAAGTTTATCAGAAATTATGTTTAGCCAGACATAATACAGTATGTCTTGAAGACAGAAATATAAAGCCATTTTAAATGTATTTACAAACATTCACCATAAAAGAGGAAGCATTTTTTTAATGGGTTCAACTTGTTGTCAAGTGATATTTTTTTTTAAGAACCATTTATAATAAGTTGACTGACATTGTTTTAGGTATGAGGATAAATTAAACACATCTCATCTGTTATAGCATGTTTTTGTCTTTTTAGTTGACTTATTTTTTTGTACTTCAAGCGTTCTGTACATTCTGTACTGTTTACCCGCAAAGAAGACTTTTAAGCGGCAGTTGCAAACAAACAATAAACTCTGATACTTAAGCTATGAGGTCTTAAAAGGGCCAATAGTGGGGACCACTACATTTTTAACAAAGACACGTATACAAAAAACTGTTTCAACCATCCTCTCAGAGTATGTGTGTGAGAGGAGTGGGTTATATGTTGATTGAAAACATTTGATGTTGACAAATAGAATTTTTCTGTTGCCAGATGAGCCATTTCTAAAAGAAATACTACAAAAAAAAGAAATAATTAAATATTAGGATCAAAGTACATCCCAAATTCTGATGCATCTTGCATAATAAAGGGTCAGAGTTTGTTATTTTCAATTATATGTTGTTCACATTGGTCTAATTGTATCGGAGATGTGTCTCTTTTACTTATAAAGTCTCTATTTTTAATCAAAGTCGCATTCAATCTTCTCATTTTCTAGCCCGGGCTTATTCCAGAAATGAGCAGTGATTTTCATTGGACAAACTTCGTAACCACTTCCCAGTTAATCCCCTATTGGTTAGTGATTTGCATATTAATGATGTATATGCAAAGTTACTGTCTGATGGTCAACATAGATTCGAATGATTTTAGAGGGATTAATTACGAGAAATTTCACTAACCCTAACACACGAACACAGAGCTAGCAACATTGATAGATACTATAATGCCGTTTTGAGGGAACACTTCTCTTTATGAGTTAGTTATATAGATGTTTGGTTTCTGTACACCCTGGAAGGGAGCATCTTCTTTTAGTCCTTACAAGTCCTTTTACTAATCTCTTTTTAATAACATATGTCCAAGTTGTGTGCTGCTCGCCTGTTTCACTCTGTTTGATTTGCATGTGTTTAATTCAGGATATCACGAGATATCACTTCCGTGTGAGGGAAATCGATCCAACCATGACATTATAATGGTACTCGTGTGACATTGTCAATGCTGCGAATAAAGCCAGTTAAAAGATAATAATTTTTTTTGTTTTGGAACATCCATAGTTGGAATTGTGATGTAATCTTCTAGTATAAATCACTATAAAAGCCACAAAAAACATGGCATGACCCTTTTCATTTTTTTTTTTTTTTGATTGACACCCATCACTGCTGCTGTGGTGTATACATGTTTTTAAAATAATAATGTAATTAGAATTTAAATGGGGCATTCCTGAATGATAGGAGAAATGGAAAATCCTGTGTCCAAACATCCCTACTCAGAAAAAGATCTCGTCTGTTCCAGCCTGTACAGCAAGCTCTTTAACTGTGATTCATCTTCAATAGGGTTATTTCCAGCTGAAAGCAAACCCGGGAGCTTGGATGCTCAGACTGAGAAAAGGCAGGTCCGATGATATCTACAAAATCTACAGGTACCCCATTATGACCTGTCAGATGTTTCTCACTCTTAAAGGTTTATTGGTCCGTTTACTTTTAATTCCTCTCATCATAGTCATGATGGCACAGATTCTCCGGCTGAAGCTGATGATTTAATCGTCGTCCTCAACAACTTCAAGAGCAAGATCATTAAAGTGAAAGTAAGTAATGGAGGAAGGAATCAGCTGGTAGGAGGTCACACACAAGGTCTCTGTTTGTGTAGATCAATGGAAGAGGAGACAAATGCTCTCTGAAGTCTGCAGACGAAAGTCTGTGTGATATTTCTTTCTGTTTAAATTGAGGAATGCAGCGACAGAAAAAAGGTAGAGACCAGGATCTATTGATGTACTGAATGACAAGCTTTCACATTCTGTCAACTATTGTGTGGGCATTTGTCCAATCTGAGTTTTGCAGCGTCTGAAGGGACTGTGGGTGGATTGTTTTTGTAAAGCAAAAAATAAGTTTTTGATTGTCAAACTGAAAATGTCTGTTATTTTAAAACTTGTTTTAAACCTATGCTTGACAACTTTTTGGCTACTTTGTTGAAGGCACATAAACTTATTCACTTATGGCTAAGCTTTCCTAACATAACCTCTAAGTACTGAATCTCTAAGAGTGAATCATGAATGTATAAAAAATCACATGAAGACAAAGACGTGCGACAGTTTAGGTTTAGTCCATCAGCTTATCTCATTACAAACCAACAAGATATCTCACAAAGACCTTTTAACTTTCTTTAAACACCAGAGATATGCTCCGCTGTACAGAGAAAACATGGATACATCATGAGAAATCAACAAACTCAAGGTATCAGTGAAAAGATGATACCAGAGTCCCTTATATAGCACAAGATATTCTACTTGGCTAATTTTTCTCACATTAAACTTAATCAAAACTCTGTTGAACTCTTGTTTTTGCTTGACTGATACCACAATTTACACATAATAGTTTTTAAAATAATCATTGTAAAATGAGTAGTTCATGATGATATCCCAAGTTCTGACTGAAACACAAAGGATATAGTACCCTGGTGTCTCTTGTTTTTCCAATATGAGTTCTGCCTGTGCTCTGATTCCACTCAACTTTGGCTAGATTGTATTCCAGGAGGAGTTTTTCTTTATGAGATTTATTTTTAGAAGACTTTTTCTTCATGACAAACTGCATCGAGGGCAAATGCAGTCAGTATTTGAAATTGCAATCTATAGCTGAGCCATTTGACCAATCAGAGCAGAGCTTGAATTAGGAAGGCTAAGACGGTTTACATAACCGTAAAAAATGCAAGTTTACAATTGAATCACAATTATGGATCCACATTAATACTGTAAAATACCCAGTTATAATATACATTTATTAAATGAATAGATATTTAATTACTGGTTTAAAGTTAGCAAAAATCATACATCGCCAGTTATCAGTATTATCATTATACATATAAAATAAATAACAAATAGACAAGTATTTTTATTTCAAATTATGGGATTTTATGTTCCTTTATATTAATAAATAATTAAAAAAAGAAAATTTGGATATCCTTCATCTTCATCAATTTTATCCTTCAGAAGTGTTACAATTCCTTTATAAAACACTCATGCTTGTTTAACTCTGTTATTGTAACTATTAGTTTTATTTAGTCCCTGAAAAGTCTGTTTACATTTTTGGCAGGTTCAGAAAAAACCTGAGATGATGAGTGAGGAGCTTCTCAGTGATGGCCCTCATGAGAATGACTCTGGATTCTGGTCATCTATAGCGAGGTGGTGATGTAGTGAAAGATATCTGTTCTGTTTAGTTCTATCCTCCTATCTGAGAATTTTGGGTAATTCACTGATTTTTTTATTTTTATTTTGTCTCTTTCAGAGGATTCACCGGGGGTTCAAAGCCAGAAGAATCCAAACAAGAGAAAGATGATGTCATTAACATTTTCTCTGTGGCATCTGGTCACTTATACGAGAGATTCCTCAGGTAAAAGCTGCTTTTATAAGGATATTGCATCTAATGCCTGAGAAGATGACTTTATTTTTGTGAGATTGTGTTTTTCGGGTTTTTGTAGCAGTTGTCTTTTAATACTATTGTGGTATTTTGTTTAGCAGTAATGGAACATATGCAACACAGATTACCAGATTAGCAAGCATATGTACATACTATTAGGAGACTTATATTTTTGTGTTTCTCTTTTAGCTGCTTCAGTACTTTCTTTGAATGTCAGATGATATTCTTTTTCTTTTTATACAAAACAGCTTTGATTTTGTAGTCAATACACTATTTAAAGTATCTTTAACTATACAAATTAGCTGCACATTAGTCCTCACATATTCAAAGTCATCTTTGTAGCACTGATAATCGTCTATTTTTTTCCTCAATAACATTCTTTTTGTGATCTTTTAGAGCATCAGCTGTTCATGTGAACAAAACATTGATGCAAAGAAACCAGGTTCTCAAGTGTTTCTTGATGTGACATTTGATTACAAAATCTTTTGTCAGCTGCAGAAATTGTAATTGTTTGTAATTTTGGCATATATAAAAATCCACTTGTGTGTTCAAAAAGAAAAATGTCTTGCTTTGACAATGAGAACAATCAGTTGGTACATTTGGAACTGGCTTGCTTGATCACCTTATGCCATTTTTTAAATATATTATTGGGTAATCTGTATGCATTCAATGTTAATTTGTTGATATCATTTGTCCTATTTGTGGCCTTGCTGATCACGTAGTGCAGCATAATTTTAGAAGGTCAATGGAAGAACCCTTCTGATGCGTGTCACTGCAGGTGCTCGATGCTGGTCTTTGACCTCTCTGTCTTTTCCCCTCTTTTCATTTTTTCTCTCTCTCTTTTCACGCTCACTCTCAAAAATGTTTTCCTTATCTATTCCTCCTCTCTTCTCTCTCTCTCCTCTCCCTCTCTCTCTGTGTGTCTCTTCTACTTCCTCTCCCTGTGTTTATCTTCAATCTCTCTCGTTTCCTCTCCACTGTATCTCAAACTCTCCTCACTCTCTATGTCTCTTCATTCTCTCTCTGTCTCTCTTCCTTCTCTCTTCCTCTGTGTCTATCTTCAATCTCTCACTCTGTCTGATTCTCCTCACTCTCTCTGTCTTTCTTCATTCTTTTTATCTCTCTTCATGCTCTCTTTTCACTTTCTCTCTCTCTCTCTCTCTCTAATCTTTCTCTCGACTCTCTCTCGACTCTCTCTCTCTCCTCTATTTCTCTCTCTAGGATAATGATGCTGTCTGTTCTTAAACATACGAAGACACCTGTCAAGTTTTGGTTTCTTAAAAACTACCTGTCTCCAGCTTTTAAGGTACTAGATTTTAAGTAAATTACTTAGAAATTTAAGTAATTTTAAATTGTAATTGGGATTCTTGGTAGGTACTGCTAAATGAACAATAGTAAATGTGAGTGTGTGCCCCTCACAGGAATTTATTCCATACATGGCAGAAAAGTATGGTTTCCAGTATGAGTTGGTTCAATACAAATGGCCACGCTGGCTTCACCAGCAAACTGAAAAGCAAAGGATCATCTGGGGATATAAGATCCTGTTCCTGGACGTGCTCTTCCCCCTGGCTGTGGATAAGATTCTCTTTGTGGACGCTGATCAGGTAGATGTCCTTTATGATACTATGGTGCCCCCTACTGGAAAATAAAAACACAGCCAGCGTTTAAATGTAATATTTCTCTTTTAATATATATTACACTCAACTTATTTTATGTGCCACTGTAATGTTTGAAAAAGCACAGTACCATCAATCACCCCTTTTGTGTCTTCCTTTTTTTTCAAACAGATAGTTCGCACAGACCTGAAGGAGCTGCGTGATTTTGATCTTGAAGGGGCCCCATATGGTTACACACCTTTCTGTGAGAGCAGAAGAGAAATGGATGGATACCGCTTCTGGAAGTCTGGCTACTGGGCCAGTCACTTGGCTGGAAGAAAATACCACATCAGGTGACAACACCAGGCATAAAGGAAGCTGTTTCAAAATCTTAAAGAATCTGTAGAGAATTTATTTAAATTTGAAAAAGCATAAACTAAGTTAACCAAACTCCATTGGTTTGTTTCATGTGATAAACATACTCTTATACAAATGAATTATTTAATTCTATACATTTTAACTATGAAAGATTGCTTTTGAAAAAATTTGTATTGACAATTCCAACCAAAAGTTTGCATTGCAAAACTTCTTTAAATATATTTACTGACCAGCGTTGTCAACTTTCGTGAGTTGGTTGTTTTCAGAAATTTTTACTGCTTTGATAGAGAAATCAAATTCGTAAATCTTCTAAAACACAAAAGTTATGTTTAGACGTGCCATAGTTTGAGAAAAGACTCATATACAATCACATTCTTATAAGTCATTTACAATCATATTCTTATATCAATATTTGGTTGCATGTACTAATGAATTGCTTTGAATATCTGTGATCTCATTGTGTTTGCTTTTTAGTGCTTTGTATGTGGTGGATCTGAAGAAGTTCAGGAAGATTGCAGCTGGAGACAGACTCAGGGGCCAGTACCAGGGTTTGAGTCAAGACCCTAACAGTTTATCAAATCTGGATCAGGTTAGTTGATTATAAAATCACGTATAGTTCTGTCCTCGCATAGAAAACTCTGAGCACATCATTGTTGTATTTTCATTCTTAGGATTTGCCAAACAACATGATCCACCAAGTGCCAATTAAGTCCCTTCCTCAAGAGTGGCTTTGGTGTGAGACCTGGTGCGATAATGCATCCAAAAATACGGCCAAGACTATAGATCTGGTATGTCTTTATTAATTTTGCTGATATTAAAATGAGTGCAGAAAACTAAGCACAATAATGTTTACAGAAGAGAATGTTTGTTCTCCACTAGTGCAACAACCCACAGACTAAAGAACCAAAGCTCCAGGCCGCAGTGCGTATTGTAACCGAATGGAGCGACTACGATTCAGAGATTAAGAAGTTCCACAACAACTTCCAAGAGGAGAAAGAGAGAGGCACGACAAACCGATCACAGCAGACAGACTCTAAAAACACAGGTGAGAACTCTTTCTATGGAAATTACTCTCATTCAATAAACCTCAACATGATAAACGACTAAATCGCATCAAAATGAAAATTGTTCCCGTGTAAAATATATTAACATAGCTCCTACATATTTTATTATTATTAGATCTTTTTCTTCAAAGTGTGCAAGTTTAAGATGGGACTTTTTTTTACATACTGCAGGGTCTCCGATTGGTCTTAAAAAGTCTCACATTTAAAAGGACAAATTTTAAGCATTAAAACATCTTAAATTAACTTTTTAAATAAAAATTTTACAGCTCTTATTTTTCTGATGTCCATGTAAAGCTAATTTTATGTGTTTATGTGCTGTTGCTTGTGGTTGCCAGATGTTTAGAAACTGCCCTAAATGCAAATATTTTAAGATGGATGGGAATGGATAGACTGAAAAAGTAGTGCTGGAGTTTGTGAAACGGAAGTGTTAGATGTAAATGTTGTAGTTTATGCCATTATCATTTACCACCATTACAATTATTATTTATATTCAGGCTTCAGTACTTTGTTAGAAAGACTAAGTTATTGGTTCATTTTGTCGGTTCACCCGATCATCACTCCTAACAGACGAGAGAATTAGTTCACGTTTTTCAGGTAGCGCTCCTGAGCTTCATGTTATTTAAAAGATTCAGGAGATTTATTAGGCTACATCGAAGCACTTTCCTGTCTGTTTAGTTCGAGACATTTTCTTTCTGGATATTATAAACTTAGAAGTTGCAGAGCTGTCTAAAAAGTGCTTTACAAGTAAGTTTTTGTTTTTTGAGAATACTTTCAGTTTCCAAATCTCTAAAACCGTCTCTAAATATACTGAGGAAGTTTTGTATTTGAATGATTGACAGCAGAAAGGCAATTTTTTCCTCAAAAAGAGTGACCGGTTGTTACTCAAAGGTGCAGCTCAGTCTGATGTTCTGATCAGGTGTCTCTAAAGTCCAGCTTCAGAGAGGAGACCAACAATAAAACAAAGTTATTTAAATTAGTAAATGTTGCTTAACTTTTAAATTCTGTTGATATGGTTATAAAAAACCATGCGATGATCCAAAGAGTGAAAAAAACCCTGGACTACCTGTTTAAAATTTTAAAAAGATTCAGCGACTAAATAAAGTAGTCAGACAAACCATGGCAAAAAAATCCATTAAAAGGTTCTATTTACAATACAAAAAGAAATTATTAAATTAAAAAGAATGTTTTAAAAACTTTTTAAAGAGAAAAATCTATTTAGCATTACCTTAATTGATCCAACTTAGCTAATCCAAGTTTGGGAAAAAATAAAATAACATGTATATATATATATATATATATATATATATATATATATATATATATATTCAACATCGTTTTCTTTTTATTCATCATATGTTGTATAACAATATGTCCTGATATTTTTGTGTTTAAAAACGTCACTGAAGAAAATGTTTGCACAAGGCAACGGAGTACGGTTCTTTGAATGCTTTTCCTCTTCCTCGTTCTGTGTTTCCGTCAGGTGGTGACACACACTCGGAGCTCTGAGCCAAGGTTCCCGAGGCTCTGCAGCTGAAGAACAGGGGACTCTCTTCATGGAGTCCCTTTCAAACTAAGCCTATCCTCCAGGAATGGGTCGACATTCACAATGAACTTGACTTGAATAGATTTACTGCAATGTTTCTTCTTTTACACCCTAATGGTTGCAAAGTCAGAAGGCATTGGTTGATGGGATGTCTCAGCTTAGCTGATGTGTTAAATTTAATTCAAAAATGTACAAAGTGATGTGTTAAAGATGATTCCAACAGACTTTAGATAGAGAGAGGGAGCGAGACCTTTGTGCAATATTAGCGCAGCCTCCAACAGGCAGAGTTTGTACAATTTAATATTAAACCAAATCTGATACGCGTGCATTGTGGATATTGTACACTGGGGAAGTAGAATTTAAAGCACAGATCATTCCGTCAGACATTGCAGTTTAGTACAAAAAAAACTCGAGAATTTTTTAATTATATGTTGCTTTCATGCTCTTGTTTGTTGCTAAACATCCCACGTTATTTTGGTTTTGAAAAGTTGAGTTGTAATTTCGTACAAATCTTTAAATACTTCAAAACAAATTTCAGCTCAGGAATGAACTTGTCTGTCTTTTTTTCTCCACAGTACTGAATATTTGTTCATGGTAAAATCTTGGTGGTGTTATCAGAGCACATCTTTGAATATTACTAAATGAAAGGGGAATAAACTGTGCTTTCTGGTAATTACAGCTTGTTGAAATGATTTTGTTCGTTTTTAACGTCACTGGATTTTAAGAATTTGTTGATATGGTTAACTTCCCTCCAGTTCTCATCTCTGTGGTAATGCTTGTTTAGGTTTGAGAAGGGCGTCTGTTGACCACTGTAGCTTCACGCATCTGCTTTTGATTTATGAGTTGCAGATTACTCTTCAATCACTAATAAAATCCAGGGTTTCTAAATTGTCCATTTTGTCGGTGAGAAGCGAGGCGAGTGCAGTGCCTTGTGCTTGGTTCTGTTTGAGGTACGTTATATTACAGTGTCTTGTGATTTATCAGTCATTGTTTTATGGAATGCATTCAATTGATGTTTTGAGCCTTTGGAAATACTGTAAGAGTTTTTGTGGAATGATATTTGTAATAAAAGAAGTACCAAATGGTGATATTCTTGTTTTCTTTTTTTATTTCTTAGTTTTTTGCAAGTCTATAAATATAAATGTATGTAAATAAATAAATGGTTGACATTTTTACTGTATTATTTATTTTTTTATCCTTAATTTATTACAAGCATCTTGACAATTATATTGTACTATGTGTACTTTATACCAGATGCTATTTTAAATCTGACTTTTATGATCAATTTTAAATTTCTTTTTTATTGTTAAAAGAAATCAAGAGCTTGTGGAGTGATTCTACAAGCGATTTGATTCAATACATTTTTCTACCAGTTGAGGGCAGCATTATCTAATCGTGTTTGGCACAATTACTTAACCTGGGAAAAATGTCAGAACAAAACCTATTGTATATTATTTCCAATAACAGAATTTTACCAAAAACATTTTGTAAAAGGTTTCCACAAGAGAAAAGTGTCGACCGCTTTTACAACTTTAGTTGTCATCTTTGAAACACACTAATTTTCTGTACTTTTTTTAAATATATAAACCAGTGTTGTTATTTTTTTGTTTGTTCTTACAATATTAGATTATATTAAGAGACACCAGATAATTCTATGACAAGACGATAGTATTTGGTTTTGTGTCATCAGTACATAAGACTGAAAAATGGTTAAAAAAAATCTAAATAATGAAATCAATGCGCTTAAGATCTGATTGATGATCAGTGACTGATTGATTGATCAGTGGTAATTAATTATGAAGGACTTTGCATCTGGTTTGATCAGACTGACACTTTAGCAGCAAGTACAGGATTATCTTTAGCAAACAAAATAATGTTTTACTTGACATTTATTTTAGAAATGAGTTTTAAAATAAAATGGGGTTGTTTTGAGGGAAAATGTGAGTTTTACCATGCTGTGTGAACTGTTGACAGAGATTGTGGGTGAGTTGTAGAAAGAAAAAAACATATTTATCGAGTAGAGCACAGAAAGATGAGTAATAACATGTAGATAACAGCTTTAGCCTGAATCCATTCTTTCCCTCTTTTCCCCTATCAATTCTGTTACCATGGAAACATTCTGTACATTAGGTTTGGGCTTCTTATTTTCTGCTTTGGGTTTTTTTTTGTTGCAGTTGTTGCTTATAAATTTGCATGTAGATGAGTGTCTGAAAAACTGCTCCGTCTCTGACCTAGCATTCAGCATTTGTGAGATTTTATTTTATCAAAGAACCTTGCATTTATTAGACTTGTTTTTTTTTTTTGAGAATGTAGTGAAATAGGGTAAAAAAATGTTAATGCTTTACTTCCATATTATCCTTAGAAAATCTTCTTAAAACTAAGTTATTCTATCAAGACATTGTGCTTTTATTACATTAAGAGTGATTGTGATATAGATAATTAACTATAATTCTTTTAAAAATTAAGTATTCAACTGCAATACTCGATGCATATTATATGATTGTGTCTAACGACATTATATCAAATCTATATGTACATTAAAAGGCACAATTATCACTCTGAAAGCAAACGGTAAATATGCTGTAGTGTTTTATTAAACCTTTCGGTGGCACTGTTACCCTAGATAAAAATAACCAGCGAGAACCCCACAATACTTAAGAAATCATTTTATTATTGTTATTACTGTGGGGGCTGCATAATTTCAACTTTAGAAATTCATTACATCACACGCACATTACTACATGGCAATAAAAATGTCAAATCAATTATAATATTTTTTGCATCATTGTATGTTACAGAAATCTGAAACACTGTAAAAAAAGATCAACATTTTATTCAAATTCTGGCAAACTCAGATCAAGGTTAGCATAGCATATTTTTTGTGGATAACATACTTCTCTTTCAATGTTACAAAACCGTTACCTTCACTATGATGCAATATTAGCAATTTGGTAGAAATGTCATAGTTTTACTGAAAAAGTAAGTATTTAAGTAAGTAAGTAAGTATTTGTAAAAAAAAAAAACATAAATATTAGCATTGCAGCTAACAGGTTTGTGGTAGATCTCAAACTTAGCCTCTGAATGGAACACAGAAAGGTAGCTAAACAACCTGAAAAGACCCAACTATCTCGGTTTGGCTTGTTTAGTTTTGGTTTGACAGACTAAAACCTAGCATGCATCGGTAGTGAGCTCTTGAGGTTCATGGGAAACTGTTGGAGGTTAAATTTACACCGTATAATCATCTTTCATGACATCGTTTCCATGGCGATCATGATGAAGCATTTATCTTTGGAGAGCATGCAACATGATGAGTGATGACTCCAAGATTTCACTTCATTCGCAGGTCTGTGAACATTTCCTGAAATCTTAAGGTGATCTGACCGAGGAAGCATTTCAATTTAATTGTAGCATTTCTTTTGTTTCTTTCTTAATTTCCTGTTCTTACTGTTGAAAAATATCTGAAACACAAGCCAATTGGAAAGTGTATACCATACTATTTCAGTTTTGTGACCTAATTGCAGTTTTATCTAACAATTTCTATGACAGTTTTTTAATACATTTAACAAGTTTCACTGTTAACACATCTATTTGTATTTAAAATGCTTGAACTTCTTTTCCACTCAAGCTCATCCGAGACCAAAACACAATGTAAAAATGTAATTTTACAGCCAACTTTACAAATGCGTTCCCTCTGTATGTCAGAACAGATAACATCATGTCCTGAACATAACTTCTCAGGCTAAAGTCACTGGGAACAACTGATCATATTGAGAATTCAAACACAAATACATTCCCTGTATGTTATTCCATTGCCAATGACAAATAGCTTATTACAGTTATGTAAAGATACAAATCACATTTGATTCCCATCTAGGAACACACTCGTGATGATGTGACTGAAAAAACTCAAAACTATGTTCTAAAAGAGGAGTCTTTGGGTTGATCTTGTGTGGAAAAGGAACAATATATAGAGGAAGAGGAACAAGTACCTAAGGAGTGGTGCAAGGATAGGATGGTCCTCAACCCCATTTTGGCACAAACAAATTTTTCATGAGATAAAAAGTTTTTACCCATAGTTCACATGACCAAATATCCTTCCTAGGTGCAATGGATGGTGCATACCAACACATCACAGCTGGACACTGCCGGGGGGGATAAGGTATACCAAAAGATTCTTCCCACCTTGCCAGAAGACCAGGCAGAATAGATAATTACTCTTTTTTTAAACTATAATTCCGGTGCTTTTTGCATTTGAATATCTTGCAGTTATGTTCTTTTGCAAATAAAGTATGTACTTCAGCGATCTGGGGATCGAACCAGCAACCTTCTGATCACAAGTCGATCTCCTTATCCACTAGACCCAAACAAGACACAAATTTGTTAAATTATTGAAAAACTGTCATAGCGACTGTGGGGGAAAAAAACTTGGATGCAAATGCTGCATAAATGTTAAATTCGATAATTATAATTATATTCTTATATGCTCCACAATGTTTTTGTGTTTGCGAATCTATTTCCTAGCACTCCCAAAAATCAAAGTCACGACAGAGCTCCACAGCATGACGCCCATTGTCAATCTGCCACAACGGTACACAAAAGGGCATTACAAATGAATCCAGCATAACAACCAGACTCAAATAAGAGAGAGATCTGATTAGCATTGATTGACATCCACTAAGAAGTGACGAGCATCCATTAACAAGAGTCTGTGCTGTGATTGTTTAGTAAGGGCTAGCTCAGCAGGTGACTGGAAACCCTTTGAACAACTGACCTTCAGCAAGTTAAGGAGAAGGAATAAAAAGCTTTGCGCAAACATGCCTACCCCACACAGACTTCTCCATCCTCCAGAGTTCAAACCACAGCCCAGTCGATACCGATAACACAGCTCTGAGCTTGTGTTTGCACTCTTTCCATGCCCTTGATCCCCTGTATCCTCCCTAGCGCCTGCACTGGTTGTCTCGCTCTTGTCTCAGAACAGAGAAACCAGGGACCCCAAACTAATGACTCCATCCAGCCCTCTCACACAACAGAGTGCTAAGTACTCAAGTTGATTTTTTTTGTTTCTCAAGAGAGCGGCAGCAACTCTTTTCGCTCTCTTGTGTAGTTTAGGTCTAGGAAGATCTTTTGTCTTGTAGAATTGAGGCATCACTTGTGTCCTCTCAGAATCCGGGTTTAGTTCTTGTGAGGTGCAGGTGAACAGGTGTTGAGGAGAAAGTCAAATCTGGCTAGAGATGAAAGGAGTCTGACTGAGGATGCAGTGGCAGTGAGAAGGAAGCGGAGGAGGCATGAAACATGCATTTCTTGCCCTTCCTTTAGATGCTAAATGAAAGCACACAACTTGTATAAAGATGGAAAATCAGTGCTAATGGCTTATTTCACAGGTTTTGCTCAGGATGGGTTTGCTACGATCATTCCAGGCATGAGAACGACTGTCATTTAAAAAAAAAAACAGTTTATTTTGATTTGAATGCAAAATAAATGTTTAAAAATTATGATTTGAACAGGTTTAATTTGTGTGTGTGTGTGTGTGGGTACGTGCGTGAGTGTTAGTTATTAAATATTTATGAAATCAGAAGCCTTGAGTTTGTTCAGATTTTCCGAATCAATTTCCAATGTCGATAACAAAATACAAATCCAGTGTTTTGCTCACTTGATTGAAGGATATATTTGGTATTTAAAGGATTTCTTACTATATTCCATGTTGTTAATTTGACTATTAACCTTACTCATTAAAAGCCCTTTTTTAACTGTACATACAATCAAAACAATGCTTTTTTGTCTTCCTAAACTTTCTTTTTTAACAACCACTTTATGCGAATATGTGCCTTCTAGTAACACATGCAATTGTGTGTATGTACTACTGTTGGAATTTTTTTGGAATTTAACAACATCTGGTGGTGTCTGACAAGTAGCATGCTAGAACAAGTAATTTTTTAACACTAAAATATGTTAATGGTTTGTATCACACTTTAGATTTTTCAATCTCATAGAAACAGTTCAGATGATGTGTATTAGTGTTATTATTGTACTCAAAATAGTCTTTTCTTTTCTGCTGCTTTCATTTCAGAAACAGAGTCAGTCTGAGTGAGTAGTGTTTAGTAGTAGTGAGTAACATTTTAAAACTGACCAATTGTAACATTCTTTATTTTCTTTTCACAATTTTCTGTTTTTTTTTAATCAAGAGTCTCAGTTAATTCCTGGAGGGTCACAGCCCCTCATGGTTTTTGTTGCAACCCTGTTTAAAGAGCCACCAGTGGCATCAAACAAGCGGAGTTTAATAAGTTAAATCAGGTGTGTTGCATGAATGGCCCTCCAGGATGTGACTTGGTTTAGATTTTAAAAAAAAGTATTGTTGTTTTACTAAAAAAAGTGTCCAAACTTCTCTTTATGGCAGATTTAGAAGACAAAATATTTTAATCGTTTCTCTGACTTCCATTCCCCATCTTTGGCCAACTGCATTTACTAGTTCTCAATCACTCAATAATAGAAACTTCTCTAACAACCTGTTAGGTGCCATTACAGGAGGCCTTGTCATTTACTCAGCATCAATCAAACACTAATCCCTCTTGAGTCTCAGAGAGGCCAGCCTTGGTAGAAGACCCAATCCATCCCTCAGATCACCGGACATCACAGGAGGGCAATACCTTCACACACATGCTCCCTCTTAAAGTTCCTCAAAGCTTTGAAAAACCTTCTGAAAATCATTAGGAGGAGTTCAGAAATCAGAAGCTGGGAGGAACTCTGAAGCAGTGGGAGGCTGCGAAGCCGGAGTCTTTCCATCTGCTCTGCGAAGCCTGCAGTCCCTCTCCATTCTCCTCACATCTATGCAGCAAAGGTTAAATCACAAATAACATTGCTTTTTTGATGGATTAAAAGTATTTTTATTGGATTGAGTGTAGTGAAGTTTGTTTTAGCTCAGTGCTAGCAGTTGTATGATTTACGTAGCAGTAATGACATTAATAAAGGTACCAGTGTTTTTGCACAAAACATAAATCTGAGTTGAGAAGACTACCACTCTGTCCTTGCCAGCACAAAGAATAATTTTGAAATGGAAATGAGCATCTGGATATTTCGTTATGACTCTTGTCAAGGTGGAGATGCCTTTCGCAATGCCTTTTAGAGAGTCATTGGCACTTTAAAGGTTGCTTTTATGCATTAGAGAAGGATTTATGACTAAATGCGTGCAAGTGCTGGCCAGTGCAACGTGATTCAGGCTAATAGAGTTATTGACACCCCCACCGCATGGCTACACTCTTTCAACCGGCCATCAATCCATCCATCACCCCCTTAAAAAGGGATTTGGACAAACCCATGCATTTCATTAAGACTTCAAATTACTTTTGAAAACAGGGAGATAAATAAAGTCTGCCATGAAAGGCAAATGCTAAGCAGACACTTTGAAGGCAAGAGGAAATGCTTAAATCATCTTAGCACTATGCTGAAAAGAAAGGAGAAATGTGAACAGAGATTTCCATTAGGTAAAAGGAAATAAAAATGGGATTAGAGAAGTGTTTCGTCTCTGAAAACCGCAGTCATCATCTTGTTTAGACCGAAACAATGTTTTATATTGTGGTTACAGAGACAATGCTATGCAAGAGCCAGGCTTGAGACACAAGTCTTACGTATTAACTTATTACACATACTGTTGTATCACACTAAAACTTTTTTTTATTCATGAATGTCAGGGATTTATATCATGACGCATGACTTATTTTGAGCTGATGAAAAACTCTTAATCTGTATTTTATTTTATTTATTGCAATTGCCAAGAGATATTGTTTACGTAGTTTTGGATTATTTCATTAACACAGTCATTTGATTTATTCTTTACCTCAAAGTTATTTTCTTGAATTACAGTTTTTTACAATTGCTAAGACAGTTTTTCAATGCATTTAAAGAGTTTGCTTAAATCTTAACACATCGAATAAGTTTAAACTCATTCTCAAACCCCCCATTGTAAACAAAAAATGTTTATTTACTAATTAAATATATACATTATTTGTTAATGATTAAGGACCAACTTTCATTAACATTTTCATTGATATCCAAGTCGTGTTGTGTTTATGCTTAATCCGATGATTATAAGAGAAAAAAAAAATATTACGTTAAAATTCCTATACTGTTTAGAGCATAATAAACAGTTACAATGGCTGTAATATAGGTCATAGAAGTAATTATTAATGTTTCTTAACAGCAACAGAAACAATAACAGATGCGATCTAATGATTTGTCTCAATACGTGAGTCTGTAATTATGGAGAGATTAAATAATTGAAAAAACAATCCATAATTCATTGTTGACTCGGATTCATTAGTTGGAGTTGAATTCATGAATGTTTCATAAGTGGAAGCTTCTCATTTGGAAGGTGGGAGCAGCTTGACAGGGATGGGTTCACTAACAGCGCAGGAGCTTTTCCTTCAGGAAGAGATCCAGAGGAGCTGAGCAGTCGTTCAATCAAGAACAAACCAACTGGGAGCTCCTCATGTGAGGTATGAAATGAAACTTTAGTCACCGGGGAAGTCAAGAGTTTAATTCCTGCTCACTTTGAAAACATTCAACCCTTTGGGATGTCATTAAGTTATTTTTCTTCCCCTTCTTTATTTCTATTTTTTAAGTGAGACTGTCAATGGCTTCATAAATGACTGTCATTACTTTAATGCTCATTCAAAAACATGCCAGCAACCCAGCACTGTGGATGCACTACAATAGTTCTTGTTTAAAAGTGTTATACACGTTCTCCGGGATCCGATGCTGACATTTGAAGTTTGTTTTTATAACCACCATGCTGGTCTGAGCTTCAAAAGTCTAAATGAAATAAAAATAATCAAATTGACCTCAGAAAAATGTAATGGATGGAGCACTTTACATTCCAATGACCCAAGATGTTTTTGCAGAGAGAGACTAAAACTGAAAAACAAATTGACATTATTATAAAATAACAATAAAACCATATTTCCAAAAGTAGCTAACTGTATGTTTGCTTAAATACCTGGCTCTCAGTTCAACCAGCAAACAGCTGCTTAACTCTTAACGCACCAAATCAGTTAAAACACACAATTGGCAAAACAGTTCATTTTATTGTCAAAAACCCCTCGTTGTAAACAAAACTCCAAAACTCATTTTCAAAATACAATAACACAGTTTTCAAAACACTAACACAAGTTTTCTTCCAACAGCACATTTAGTCAATCATAACACATTGAGAATAAACTTTGTTTTAAAATGACATAGTTTTGGTGTTTGGTGGAGCTCGAGTGTAAAAGAAGTTCAAGCAATTGAAATTTGTGTTAAGTGTATGCGTTTTGTATCAAAGCAACAAAAATGTGTTAATTGTAGAGCCTACCTCGACTGATGTTGTGCTAATTGTGTCAAGAGTTTAGGAAATGTGTTAAATGTATTGAAAAAACTGTCTTAGCAATTGTGAAAAACTGTAATACATAAAAATATTAGTAATAAAAAATGAACTATTGTCTAACTTTAAAGAGTAAGAATTTAGAGTAATACTTTTGTACTGTATTACTCCTAAAACTGACCAGAGCAGACTGTCTGTAAATAAAAAATTTGCAGATATTTTCTGGATAGATGGCTAATAAATCTTAGGAAGCTAAAAGTGAGTTGTTTAGCCATTTAGCCTTATACCTATCCATGTGTCTATCCCAATGTAATTTCAGTCTTCATTTTAGAGTTTACCAATCTATGTTCTGTGAGTCAAATTTCCTTCCATGATTGCACTATTATATATATATATTATATATATATATATATATAATATATATATATATATATATATATATATATATATATATATATAAGTCAACAACATTACTTACCGGTGTCTACATCGTGTGCTACATTAGCGTGCAAGGGTTAATGAACAAAATCATCCACTACTTCTACTTAAGACATGGAGCTATTTCTATCTCATTTAATATTTTCAATTAAGAGTCTGGGATCGGGAATGAATACCCCTGTCTCCGTCTGCCTTACCTTCACACGGATTAAAAAGAAAAAGAAAAGAAATGAGGCCATGACAGATCACACCTAAGCGATAAAAGACAGTCTGAACGTCTGAGTGAATGATTAGGTGACAACAACCAGCCGAGAGTCCAGACTCAATGACAGATGCAGATGTCAGAAATTACCTCACCGTGAACCAATCTCTCCATCTTCCCCATCTCTCTGTCTCTCTCTCAAGGTTACGGTACTTCGGCTTCGCACCTGTTTGGTGTGTTGAACTCTATATCTCCTCTGCATCTCTCATTCTCTGTATTGTCTGTAACAGGCAATTATTCTCCTGGTCCAGTGGGATTGAAAATGAAGCGTTGCTGTAGGATTTAAGATGTGGGATTTTGAAGGAAGCCTATTCACTGAATGAGGATATTTAGAGTATTCACTTTTTAAATCTGAAACCTATTTTTCCACAACAAATTAATACAGTTGAAAGAAATAGTTTGCATTATCGCTAGACTGAAGCCCATCTTATCTGCTGCTGACCTTGAATAATTCATGCTTTTAGAACATCACGATTGGATTACTATAATGCACTGTACTAAGGACTTCTGAAACAAATGATCTGTAGACTACAGCTGGTGCAGAACGCTGCTGCAAGGCAGCTCTTCGAGATAAAGAAATCAGACCACATTACTACAATTTTGGCCTTTTTGTATTGACAACCAATCATGTTTAGGATTTAGTTTAAGTTTTTGTTTATTTTGTATCGGGCCATGACATCGGCCCCCATCTACGTTTCAAAAATGCTGTCTACTGAATTTAATACGTTTGTGTTACAGTTTTTCACAATTGCTATAACAGTTTTTTCACTACATTTACAGTTTTTTACAATTGCTAAGACAGTTTTTTTTTCAATAAATTCAACAAGCTTGTTTAACTCTTAACGCACCGAGTCAGTTAAAACACACAATTGGCAAAACAGTTAATTTCATGCTCAAAACTCCCCATTGTAAACAAAACTCCAAAACTTATTTTCAAAATACAATAACACAGTTTTCAAAACACTAACACTTGTTTTTTCCCGACAACAACATTTAGTCAATCATAACACATTGAGAAAAAATTTGGCTTTAAAATGACATAGTTTTGGTGTTGGTGGAACTCGGTGTAAAAGAAGTTAATCATTTGAAATTTGTGCTTTATGCATTTTGTATCAAAGCAACAAAAAATGTGTTAATTGTAGAGCCTACCTAGACGGATGTTGTGCTAATCGTGTTAAGAGTTTAGGAAAGTTGTTAAATGTATTGAAAAAAACTGTCTTCGCAATTGTGAAAAACTGTAACAACTTTCCTAAACTCTTAACAATAAACTCCAGCCCTACACACCAAACCATGTCCATTTTATATATGTAATATAAACTTGTGAAATGCAAAATTGGATTTTGGAACCTGGTTTGTTAAGCACATAGCTTTGTTCTTTTTTAGAACTACATGCTCTCTTGTCTGGTGCCTTCAACTTGCCCTTCTTGTTAATTAGCTATTGATTAATGCATAATTGAATAATGTTTGTCATATCTCTTTATTTCTCTCCTTTTATACTTAAACACTCCTGTACTTCTTAGACTAATTATGCGAAGGCTCTTTTTCTTTTCACCAAAGCTTTTTGATTAGCTGTTTAAAGTTTTTTTTTTTTTTGGAGAGAGAGTTTTATCCAATCTTGGGATCTACTTTTTTGGGAGGTTTGTGTTGTTGTGCCCTTAGTTTTTTTTTTATTTAATGTAAAGTAACAATTTAATTGGCTGAAATACTGAAACTGAATTCTGTCCTCCAAACTTATCCTGACAATATTATACTTAACAAATGCTCGTTTGCACATGTGGTACACCAATGCATACAAACAGTAAGAAAAGTAAAGCAAAAAGTAAATAAAGAGAAAATTATATATAAATAACACAACTAGAACAAAAGAAAACAACATATTGGTGCAAAATTCTGTATTATTACTGAAATTGCAACATATGCAAATATTCTGCAAATTATTGATGCATGTAACACAAATGATTTTATTTAGTTTAAAAAAACAAACTTAACTTTTAAATTTTTGACATTATCTTGCGAACAGAAACATCTATTTTTTTTTGCATCAAAAGCAACTCAACAGCACACAAATACATTTCCACAAATCCTAAAAGTATCTTTACATCTGCTTTTCTTCCTCTACGCTGAAGGTTACACTATTCCTTCATTGCGGTTCCAGAGGCTTGATTGCAGCATGCAGGAAGGTGCAGAGAATGTCCCAGAGGAGCATGAGAGCCCTTCATACAGCTGCTCTCCATTGAATTAGCACTAACTCGCTTTGACTTTGAAGTAAAAACAACAATTGATCAGTGCATCAGTGGCCCAGCGAGGGAGAGAAAAGACTTCTGGAGGAGGGCATCGACTTGCTGAGACAGATCAAAGCCGAGCCAGGTAAGCATCTCAGCTGCTTTCTAATCAAGAGACACACAACAGAAATGTGTTATTTTGCTCTTTTCCAACTTCCTTTCTTATCCTTCTTAGCAGCCTGCTAAATTCGACTTCAAATACTCCAATACGGGAGATGTTTAAATTCAAAATTAACATTTTGTCTTGGAAAGCTTTCCTGTTAAACCTTCTTTCAGTCTCTGCAGCAACTTTGCATCATTGCTTTGCACATTGATTTTTCTTCAGATCAAGCAAGCAACTCTAAGTTATTGCTTAGGCATCTAATGTGTTTGCGCTTCCATTTATGTGCTTGTCAAAAGTTAAGTGAAGCAGCGAAAAGCTTTTGTTTGGCATGCTCATTAAGACTGGCATGAATGGACCGCCTTTCAAATCTAGCCCTCATACTTGGCAGACATCCACAGCATTGCTGTAAAACTCATTTAAAGATTGCTTACTGTAAGAAGAATCTGTTAATCTCATGAGGAGGAGGATACATTGGGAAGATATCATCCCTCTTAAAAAAATGTATGTTATAACACTACTCAGCACAACAAATGTACCATCTAACAGAATTATATTATAAATGTAACCTCTGTGGTTGTATTTGTTTGTATCTATTCTCTATCATTATTGAGATTTATTTTCTCTGCCTGACAATTATTTTGCAGCTGAAGACTGGTCTTCACTATTCAGCTCTTTTTCTCTTTATTAAGATAACTCGTCTATTTGGATTCTGCTGTTTGTGCCATCACACAAAAGCATGCGATTTCAAATAGTTCAATTTTTTAATATATATATAATTTCTGCTCTGATATATGATGTTATTAAAGTAGTTTGAAAAAAGCAAACAAAAGTAGTTTGAAGACCTTAAGGGAATAAAGTTCATGCTTTGTCAGGAGGACTTTAGATGAACAGCTTTGATGGTTATGATTTAAAAGCACGGTCAGATTAGCTAAAAAGGAAAGTGTGTCATACTCTGAAACAACTACAGTAAATACGTGGTACAGTACAAACTCGTACACCACGCTTTTACACTTCAGAAAACATTTTAAATCGGTCTGTAATGCTTTTTTTAAGCATTAGCTTGCATGCTTCTGAAATTGGAAGGGAAAAAAACATTGACATACAAATAATTAAAAAGAAACAATGGTAGACTATTAAACTATTTGAAAGCACAATCATACATCTTACTATTCCGACATTTTAGTAGCATTTACTCGGAGGGATAGTAAATGCTTTATCAACACATAACCCTACTGTAACTCATTATTAATTCAGCTAGTTATACAGCAATTGCTAGCAATAACTGAGTCTTTAAATCTCATTTGTACCTTTTGACACCGAGGGACGTTTGTGTAAAAGAGATGAGAATGGCGACTGAAGCCCCTCCCCATGTTCTCACCCCTGTTTTGGTACGCGGTTTGGGCAGAGATCAGATGATAAAAAAAAAAATTCAGATTAAGCTCTTGGAAAAGCTTCTTGTAATAAATCTTATTTTAACATTTTCTTTTTACACAATACTCAAGTCTCCATAATCTCTAAATCTCCTTGCATTAAAAAAATAGGCCCTTAAATAAGGTTCAAATCTTTTGATTGGTTGCATGAAGTCTGTGTCATTTCTTTATAAGCTTGTCATTCCATCAAGTTCCTAATAAACAAAAACATTTTCAAACACTACTCTGACTAAGTCCACATAACTCATGTATACTACCTGTTTGGCAATAAGAAAAGAAAGAAATGTTGCCAAAAAGTCTCAGTTTGCCTATTGGTGAGTAATTGGTAAGCAAATTTTCAGCTATGTTTAATCTATCCTTTCAAGTTCTTCATTTGCCTCTCAGGGCTAATTAAATCTCTTAAAGCCTGATTTATTTATTCAGTCCCTTGTGTGCATTACCAACTATTTGGCTGTTCAGTACACGTGTTCTTAAGCTGGCGAGCATGCCAGTCTGCTGTTTCGTGCTGGTGGTATTTGTTCTTATCATGTACCTGTCTGTCCAAAGCAGAACTCCTTTCACGGTCCATGTAGGGGATTAAAGGGCAGGACGTGCGTGTCTTTGAAGGTATCAGATAGGACAGCGGATGTGCAGACAGAACTGTACCCCGCTGAGTGGGTGTGTGTGGTCTTGGCTTCAAAAAAGGGTGAACTGACCTTTCATCACATCAGAGGGGAATGGAGTAACCCCACTGCTCTTGGCTCAGCAGGTTTCTTCTCAGACCCACCACACAGACACATACACAGCCACTGATAATAACTCATCTTGCTGCAGAATTTATGGCATTTCATCAATGTCTTGTATGTTCATGGACGCCGATTCAAGTATTGTTAGAAGTCTTTTTAAATGTATTAGTAATATGAGCAATTTAACTACTATTTATTTAAAAGTTTAACAGGAATTTAAATATTATTATATTAATAGATTAAATGGATATTTTCCTATACCAGGAGAAACACTGTTGCGTTTTACTTGCATTATCATCAAACTGAAATTCTACAGAAATACGTTTATAGAACCTAGTAAAATTCAAAATTTATTCACAATTTATTTTGCATTTTTCAATTTTACCACAAAAAAGGAAAAACAAAACTTTTTTTTATTTTGAAAATAAATAATGGAAAAACTAATTAACTTTCTGCATTTTTTCGGTTTTCAAATTGAAAATTCAATGAACTGATTTTCACAGATTATGTTGCCAATATCACTCCAAACATTCAACATGGCGTATCTTACAGTTTTTTACAATTGCTAAGACAGTTTTTTCAATACATTTAACAAGTTTGCTTAACTCTTAACACATCGACTCAGTTAAAACACACAATTGGCAAAACAGTTAATTTCATTCTCAAAACCCCTCATTGTAAACAAAACTCTTAAACTCATTTTCAAAATACAATAATACAGTTTTCAAAACACTAACACATGTTTGCTTCCGACAGAACATTTAGTGAATCATAACAAATTGAGGAAAAATATTAGCTTTAAAATTACATAGCATTGGTGTTGATGGAGCTTGAGTGTAAAAGAAGTTCAAGCATTTGACATTTGTGTTAACTAAATGCAATTTGTATCAAAGCAACAAAAAATGTGTCAATTGTAGAGCCTACCTCGACAGATGTTGTGCTAATTGTGTTAAGAGTTTAGGAAAGTTGTTACAGTTTTTTACAATTGCTAAGACAGTTTTTACAATACATTTAACAAGTTTGCTTAATTTTTAACGCACCAAATCAGTTAAAACACACAATTGGCAAAACAGTTAATTTTATTCTCAAAACCCCTCATTGCAAACAAAACTCCAAAACTCATTTTCAAAATACAATAATACAGTTTTCAAAACACTAACACAAGTTTTCTTCCAACAGCAACATTTAGTCAATCATAACACATTGAGAATAAACTTTGTTTTAAAATGATATAGTTTTGGTGTTGGTGGAGCTCGAGTGTAAAAGAAGTTCAAGCATTTGAAATTTGTGTTAACTGAATGTGTTTCGTATCAAAGCAACAAAAAATGTGTTCATTGTAGAGCCTAACTCGACTGATGTTGTGCTAATTGTGTTAAGAGTTTAGCAAAGTTGTTAAATGTATTGAAAAAACTGTCTTAGCAATTGTGAAAAACTGTAAATGTATTGAAAAAACTGTCTTAGCAATTGTGAAAAACTGTAATGTCATCTTTGTGGCTGCATTCTAGTCGTCAATATTCTGGAACTATTTGACATATGATAGAATTTCCTGCCTAATGTAGACTAGCATTTAAATGATTAAAAATGAATGGAAAAAATAATAAAGAAAAACACGCATAAGAGAATATTCATCTTTTGTATTTTTAATTCACCTCCGTTACTTTAAAGGTCTTACGTCTAAATGTACTGTTATTTCTTAAAATGCCTATATTTATGATGTATTCTACATAAAGAAACTGGACTTATTTTATCTCTATATTCAGATTAATTTAGTGTTCCAAGTCACTTTAAAACAAATAATACTACAAAATTCACATTTCACAAAGGTGTCTTTGTTTTCTAGACTCTTAAATCACTCTGGATCCCTCGCAAACAAGCCTCCATTAACTTCAACCTTTGTCATTCCTGGTCTCCACTTGGACATCTTAAAAATGTCTGTATTTGGTTACATTGTTCTTTCTCGTATTCATTAGCAAGGCAGCATTTGGTTCTGTGTGAAAGCCATCACTTCTTGGTTGTTTTGGGGAGCTCTATATGTAAAATACAAAGAATGTATAGACAATATAACGAGAAGGACTAGGATTTTACTATAATGTTTTTAGCGTTTCAAATTCCTTTTTATCATGAATGTTTTTAAAGCCCCCTGCCATCTCCCAATAACTGTTTTCTACTCTCTTTCCCAGCAGGAATCTCCCTAACATATAAACAAAAGGTATTATTTAACTTGTGACTGTTTTTTTTCCTCCGTGTGGGTATAAACACAGCTTTTGGGATGACTGAAATGTTTATACATGCATTTTGTTGCCTAGAAACAGTCTTCTGTTATTCAAAACAGTTTTGAAGCAGCTCTCAACAAAATCAAAATCTGAAGTGGATAATCTCAAGCATGCGTTCACATAAAAATCTGCCTGCTAATGCATTCACCTTGACATGGCTCATCTGATCTATGAAGTTGCTTAGAATGCAAATTGTTTCTAGATTACAAGATTATGCTTTGATTCCCTTCTTGTGTAAATGTCATTTAGATTGTTGTTCTCGTTTAGCTCAATGTCAAATTTGGCATCATCAGGATCTCTACCTTCTGATAAGAGATAAGATTCTGAAGCTGTTAGCACAAAATCAGATATTTGACATTAATGGAGCTTTAGACACATCGAGACACATTTTTTTTGTCAGTTCGGGTCTGGTTGTGTTTTTCTGAATGTCACCATTCCAAAGTCAATAGCTTTGGGCAAGTGTGTGTCCAGTTGCCCTCCCACCTGGTCCAGTTGTGTTATACTCGTAGTGAATCTTCTGTCCTGAGGGATACAGCCGGTGAGAATCCAATATTGCAGTTATTGTTGTGTGGGCTGAGCCTGATTGAATGGACTGCTAGAGAATGGGTCACTTCACGTGACAGAATGAGGCTGGAAAGACAGATAGAGAGGTGCAGAGGGAAATGGTGAGGCAGATAAAGTTTGCTGCAGATCTGTGTTGACTGAATTATCAGATTAGTGCAGAGCTGTGAGCAGAGGAAAAGTGTTTTTTTTTTTTTGACCAGCAGTAACATGCTTGAAACGGATTATCAATTGACCACGGCATCTTCAGAGAGTGGTGCAGACATTTTGAATATTCAAAAATTGGTTGATGATTGTTAAATTTTTTCTGTCATATGTCGTAGAGTATAATCGATATAATTTGCATAATTAGTTACTTGTTGAGTTAATTACACAGGAGGCCAACAGGTTATAAAATATTTGCATTATTTTACAGTAAAGCAGGTTCAAAGCTGTTCTTTTCAAATGCAAGTTTTCTGTTAAATACCGGCAGCTAAATTGCCAGCATCTTGTTGTATCAATCTGAATAAATATGGTTTATTATTAAAAATCCATTGAAAGCGATACGTTCTTCTGATTTTCCACCTTATGTTTTTGTCGTTTATCCCTCTGTCTGACAGCATCATTGGAGCAGGCCATTAGGTTTGAGGTCACTAATTTCTCTCTCAGTTTGTCTATTTTTCATTACAACGCCAGACAATGTGACCTGTTACTTTCTGTTCTGCCTCATTCTCTCTGTGTAACTTGCAACTAATGGAAACCCTTGAACACAAATCTCCTGTTGATTTCCAATTAAATTAAAATCATGTACTTTTTATCTATGGACAAAATAATTTATGTCTGACTGAAATGCATTGCCAACCTCACCTGCTGGACTTACTAGTGTTGCTTCCCAAAGAAACTTGTCTTAAAACACTGGGACCCATAGAACCTCCCCTGCTGAGCTTATGAGCATTGCTTCCCATGATAGCTTGTCCTTAGGTCCTAGGACCCTCAAAGTGTCGTTTCACATAGAAACTTGTCTTAAGACACGAGAATCCACAGAATCTCTTCTGCTGAGCTTATGAGCATCGTTTCCCGTAGCACATCATGACTTGATTATCTGTTGTCCCATCTAAGAGGTCCAGTATTCACGCTTACCCTGCTTATCTTCAATGAGGCATCTACCCTCAACATATGGTCATTTCAAATTAGATTGTCAACAAACTGTAAAGTAACAGGCGCTCAAAATTAAATTTATCATAATTAATCCAGATACACAAAAATTCATCTTTCGAAAATAAAATGATTATCTCTTACTTATCTCTTTTAATTTCTCCTACTTGAACTGTGTTCTTCAATAAAGAGTCTCTTCAATCATTATTCATCCACATTGTCATGCAATGAGCAGAATAAAGAATGTAAATCTGGTTGTGTCCAAATAATCTTCCATTCTGCAAGCAAGATCACACTGACAAGTCTATTTCAATGTTAAAAAACAAGGTTTTACAATTATACTTCACTTATCATAATCAAATCATAACGACTGAAATCTAAAGTCTTAAACTTTTACGGTTTAAAAAAATATGATTCTTACTACTATTCACGATTCCCTTTTTCTTCCTCATAGCACTGCTGAAATGAAAGTGAGGTTTTTGTGCTGTGGAAGCCCAGTGGATCGATCAGCGGCCTTCCATCAGTTGCCTGCTAATGAATGAGATGAGAGTGGGAGGCCGAGTCCAGAGAAGTATTGCTCTCCTCAGCAGAGTTCTTGTCTGCGGTTCTGACAGGATCCTCCCTCCTGGCCGCTTCACCACTATCTGTCCAGTCACTATCAATTACTGCACTCTAAAACACCCTGCACTCTGTAAACCTTGCACGCAGAGTGTGGATGCACATGTCGGGGCCTTGACCTGCTGCGTGTGGTATAGAGGCAGGGAATGGTATACAGACAGGTGGCCACTGAACCATGTCGCTATCCAATTTGTGAAACTTTGGTCATCTCAAATTGCATGTGTGCTGTGGTCCTTCTTTTTGAAAAGCCGCAACAAGTTAAACAACAAAGTTTTTGGAGACGTGGTTCAGTTTTCAGAAGGAAAATTGATGGTCTAATGAAAAAATAAATAAAATCGTGAAGGCTCTTCTTGAAAACATTAGCTTTTTCTGTTATCTGATCACACTCGTTAAAGTAATCACCCAAAGTTAACCATAAAGTAATGATCCCCAAAACTGGTGCACCTTGATTTATGTTCATAACTCATGCACATATCTTGGTGAACATTTGGACTCAGGACTAAGTTGGATGAGTATCACTTGGAACCCTAAAGGCTAACCAACAAATGTTTAAGTTATTAAAATAAAAGCAGTTATATTTTTGGTCTTCATTGAACACCCAGCCAGTTCAAGTTGGAGTCTTGATTGATAAAAGATAAAATTGTAATTTGAGTATAAAAAACACTAACAAAAACAAGTCCGAATTTTACACGTCTCTCCTTCAAAACCCTCAAACAAATGGCAAAAATGCTTCATTTTTTAAGCAATTGCACCATTTCACAGCCTCACAAACAAACTTGTCTCAATTATATGATTAAAATAGTTCCTTCGAGCACACTCTTGTACTTGGCGAATGCCTTTTTGTGTAATCAGGCTTGATTCTTGGCATGAAAAGCTGAGCTGAGAAGTCCTTATTGCCTAAGTCACAGTCTGAGAGCGAGTGATGAACAAGGTTGAAATTTCATGTTTCCTCTCCAGAGCTCTTGAGCAGATGTCACTTTCTGGCAATTTACGTCTCAGCATTAATGGAAAGGCTCAGCTGGCTGTAGTGAGAAGAGTTTGTGAGTCAGCTGGCAAAAGGAAGAGGTGGCTGAGAGATCCAAGACATTACAAAGGAGCATTAAAGTGACTAAAAGATCATATTAATTCATCACTATCCACTTCAACACACTGTTGCTATTACATCTACATTATATCCTTTGAATGTGCTTTTTTTCACAAATAAGAGAAAACTGAGCATATTAATACCTATATGTTAATACCAGGCTTACATGTTTTATAAAATTATATTTGAGGCCATTTGACATGCTCAATGAATAGCAAAGCTTTTTGTCTCTGTTTTGTTTCTCTTTTCTCTTTGCTAGAAATACATCAAAGCTGTAAATTAATGTAAAGAATGGGCTCTGATGACCTAACAAACTTTAATGCAGCCTATATTATTGAGCCATCCCATTAAGAAAAGCCAGTGTTCCCGACCCATACATTCATTATGCTGCAGACAACCAAGGCATTGATTTATGCCACCATTTATTCAACAAAAAATGAGCAGAGATTGCATATTCATATTGCTCACTGTAAATGTATGTGAGGCTGGAAATAGACTGACTGCTATACTATTTTTTCCAAAGTTAACATACATTTGTCAGTGATTAATAGTAGAAACTGGGAGTTTGGATTTTGGATACTACAGCGTCAACTTTGTGGCCTCTCTAAAGTTCACTGTAAAACATATATTAAATTTTAGTAAAAAAAAAATTAATGCAGCCAATCTTTGCAATTGATTTACAGTAAAGTAGTACTTTACAGTGTGATTCCATTACATTAGTTTTGTCCAATGTATAGATTTTAACCATTATATTTTCTGTTTATGCCACGGTCTGTCTGAATACTTGTTTCTGATTGGCTGGCAGATGTTGCATATTTATCAGTAACTGCACAGGTAGTTCAGGGCAGATTGTTCACTCTATGTAACCTTGTGGGACTTTAATAACCACTGTAATACACATCATTTTGCGTTGGGTGGTTTTTCGCCTCCGGGGCCTTTTAAAACTTTGAAAAAGTTTAAAACTGAATAATGCACACTTAACCATTGTATATCCCTTACCTGTATGGATGCATTTGGGCATTTACACTTACATTTTCAGAATTTTTAGAATATACAAAAATGTTATAAAATGTAAAATGTACTGACATGTAAATACCAAATATAAACAAGTAATATCTCTACCAAAATAAAGAGGAATTGTGCATTTTGTGTATTTCAGATGTCAAATAGCCTCACAAATCTCAGATCAGATACTGTACTTTTAAGGAGCAAAATGAGTTGTTTAATTCAAAATCAATAGACTTGTATGTTTATGTGATGATG
This sequence comes from Danionella dracula, assembly GCA_900490495.1. Lineage (NCBI taxonomy): Eukaryota > Metazoa > Chordata > Actinopteri > Cypriniformes > Danionidae > Danionella > Danionella dracula. The sequence continues at coordinate 392,983 of UELW01000633.1, forward strand.
TGATCTAAGTTTGAAGCGTCTTTACTAAAAGCCATTTGCCAACAAAACACAATCCTTGATCATGAAAAACACTTTGTATGAACTGCAGTCTCTAGTGGCAAAGAGTGTGCAGTTCGTTTTCTTTCAAGTAAGTATACATTTTGGGTTGCAGTGTATTGTTCCAATCCATCACCTGTTTTACTTGAAATGTTTCCAAATCCGGTTGTTTTGCTAACTGGAGCTGCAAATTCCCAATAAATAGTTTTCCAAACGATCGTTTTAAATTTGCAGCTGCAACCCCAATACACAAATCCCACTGTCGTAATCAGTCGGAATATCTGGCAAGCCAGCGCTCTCCAATCACATCTCCGCTTCAGAGACGGATACAGATCTTTGATTGAAGAGCTCTGGTAATCAGAAAGCTTTGACATTCGTTCCCCTCATCAGGGCTGGTGGTTTGGGTCTTCTCTGTTGGGTCTGCAGGCCTCCCCCTCACAGACTCACACTCGTTCTGGTCTCCAGTCATCGAGAAGCAGAGGATTCTCTGATTGCAGCTTCTGAGCTTCTTCATCCTCCTGAATGAGATGTGATGATTAATGACGAGAGCTAGAGGAGGGATTGAGGGGGCCAGGTGGGTCCTTCATTTATTTTTAACCAATGAAGTCTTAGTCGTTCTATGCTACTATCCAAGGCTGATGTATATGACAAAATTTCCACAAATGTAACTTTTATAGTTTATGTATAGTCATGTAGTTTAGTCCAGTAATTAATCAGCCAGGATGTTTCATATTTCAATTCCAACAGGGGCCATTTTGAGAGCATTTCCTTTGGTGGTATCAAGTACTCTATAATCCAAAAAAAATGTAAATATCTGGTGAATTTGGGACTTTAAAATGCCCATATGCGTAAGTTGCCCATTTGCATTGATTGACAGGCAACCCTCAGCATTATCTCTCTGACAATGTTAGCTGGCATCACCAGAGCCCTAAAACTAATAGTGGGTCAGCGGATGAACAAATTATATGGGTTTTACTAAAACATGGAATTCAAAACCATATTGGAAATTTGCACCAAAATATTTACATAATAACGTATGAATAATGAAATAATATTCAGACATTATCAGACTTAGGAAAAATATAACTATTGAATCAATGATTTTTCATTTGTCAAGCACCTCTTACTTTTGCTAATGTGTTCTTTCACAGATGTTGTTGGACACTGTTCGGTTGTCATAATGTTCTCTCGTTCCTGTTTGTTAATGGGATTAATCTCTCAGTGCAGTGTGCAAGGATCATAGTGGCCTGAAATTAGAGATGTGCCTGTAGCCACACTGTGTCACAGTTTATAGAAACACACAGATATACACAAGCATAAACACTTTGCCAGGAGTCATTAATTTTAGTGCTGAGGCTGGAAACTGAGCTTTGGCCTTTTTCATACCCAGCTAATTGCCTCTAATAGTGCTCTTAGCAGGTGTTTTGTTGAAGCGCTAAGTTCTCCCTTCTGCACCAATGACAGACTGGTCTCTGTCTCTTGACAGGGGAGATAATGTACACCAAAACAACAGGACAGATTGAAATACACCTGTCTGAGACTGAAAGACAAAATATACAGCAAATAATTTTACGACATAAACAAAAAATATACTTCCTTTACGCTGAAATATTCCATAGTTCAATGATCACGGTTTTACATAGTGAAATCAGCCCTGGACAAATTTGGTTTTCTCTTTAAAAACTTGGTGGTGAAATATTGCAAATCTCACCAGAGAATTTCTCTGAGGTAAATTAATCATGCTGTACATGAAAGCAGTCCCATCGTGCATGCCCTCTTTGGACATAAAAAATGTTATATCATTAAAACATTGGAGGAAGAGGAAGTTCTATTATTGCCAGCTTGACCTTTAAAGGGTAATTGCCTTCTCCTTACTGAAGGATAAAATCCCTGAAATGCTCAAACTAAAATAGTCCTTTTTTTACAAGCTGCAATAAACCAAACAATAAAAATATGTTCCTCTATAAACGGCTAGATACGTCATTGAAGAAAGGAACTAAAATAGCTTTTAAATGTAAAAAGAGGGCCAAAGTATTTCTGGAACTGCTCCCTACTGAAATAATCACTGGATTTAAGACCCACCGAGTATACTCACATCTATCAAAAAATGTTCACTTTACAAACAGAGATTATGCGAATGCTATTGCATTCTGTGACACGTGATCATGACCGAATCAAAGTTTCATCCAGAAGTTTATGGGGAAACTCTGGTTCCACTATGAAAGTGTTTCACCGCAGTCATCATGAAAGAGACTTTAAAGGACACTTTTCAGACTATTGTCACATCAAAGCAATGTGGCTCTCTTTGGAGGAATTGTGCGACTTTAATGCTATCTTTTTCTTTTGAGTTGGCAGGAACCTATCACATAGACCTGAAGTGAAAACACACATTGAAAGGAACTGTATAGTGGCACAATTGTTCAGAGAAAACCAGCAAAGATGTGTTTGTACACATACACCAATGCAACAATAACTGAAGGAAGAAATCAAAAAGGGACAGATCTTAAAAAATGGAGAGATTTGGTGATAGCGACTATAAAGGGCTTAATATTTTTTTCTTGTGCTTTGATTGTTTTATTTGATATAAAAGTATTTGATCAGTGCAAAATAAATCCCCCAATTTTATTTATAATAAGATTGGGGTGGTTTGTGTGTTGGTTTTAGATCACTTTGAAGACATTTTACAGTTTTTAACTGAAAAGAAGAGGAGTGTAAAAGGTTTGACTGTTTATGCCTGAGATATCTCTGCTTTGAAATTAGTTGATTCCTTTTTTATTTTATCGTAACGGACTCAAAACTGTTGCCATCAAGCAACATTCATGGTGATGACTAAATCAATGTTTTGCTCCAAGATTGTTAAATTTCAAGGTTTCTATTTTCATTCATCTAAATCATTTTGATTATTGGCGCTTGCTGAGATGCTCATAGTAAAATGTTAGTATACTCTTCCTGTCACATTTGAAGTGTGTTTATTTAAAATGTAATGTTTCGTGTTTGTTACATTTTCTTTTTCAACTTTATAGTGAATATTTTTTTTATTTTTCAAATAATGGGTGTAGAATGAGTTTTCGGTTAAATCTTTATTTGAGTTCATACTTTTTAAATATGGTTATCTATTCATCTGTTATTAGTGCTTGGCTAATTTACAGTATTCTACGTTAGGTAACATGGAGCAAAAAATTAAAATGCCCTGGATAGGTCCCAAACGATTATAGAATTCTTACCATAAAGGAAATGCATTTAGAAAATACATTTAGTTGATTTCTAATGGAACTCTATGGTTTAAATTTAAATTATGTTAAATCTACATTAGGTTACTTTTTTGCAAAGCTGACTGAAAGCTACTGCAAAACGCACTATTCATTCTCAGTTATGCGCTGTTAAGAATGTCTTACATTTTCTTAAGCTAATACTGGATTTGAAACTTTAAAAATTATATCTGCTCTTCCCATTTCAATTATCTGCTTCAAATAGGAAAAGTTTTAAGGAACCATGCAGACGTGGGTAGAGTATCCAAAATAATTACTCAAGTAGAGAGTAAAAGTAACTAAAAATATAAAAAATATCCACAGTGGTGGAGTTGGTCGTCCTGTAACCTGAAGATTGATGGTTCAATTCCCACCAGGTTTTTCTGCATCACTTTGGGTGCGCAAATCATGTATTGCATCTGAAAGTTGCTTTTTGTAATTTTTAGAGCAAATAAACTTTAAACACTAAAAAAATAGGATACAGATGGCACTGTTCTGTTCACACGAGTAGTGGCTGAAATCTTGCATCAGTCTCTTTAAAATCTCCAGAGACTAAATGCAACTAAGAAAATTCAGATGCAACTAAGTAAAAGTACAGATATTAATAAAAGTATGTTACCCAACAAATTTGCTCAAGTAAATGTAACTACTTTCTACTCACCTCTAGAAACATGAACTAAATTCTTGTCCACCTGCCTTCAAATGGACAGTTGGGTACTATAACTTATCATTTTAGTTAAGATATTGACCTTATTTTGTGTTTGTAATCACTTACATGAATGTGTTCTGTAGAATTTAGACAATGCCAAATGCTGCTGAAACTGGCACAGAATTATGTGTTGGCAAGTTGGTTTCTCCCATGACGAAGACTGCAGATACACAACATCATTAGAAGCTAGAATATTCTCCACCAGACCCTGGTGTGGAGAAGAAAGGTCAGAAGATTCACCGCTGTCATGTCACATTCCTGCCAGTGGTGCTGTTCGCATAATTACAGTGTGAGCTGTGGCTTTTAAGTGTGCCTAAAGCAAACATCATCAGGCTGACAGGAGTAATTTTATATCATTACTGAATATGACTGGGTAGGGACATTAGCGATGGAACATTAAACTCCTTCATGCTGCTTTTCAAATGATTTGTAAAACAATGTACAGTTCCCTTTTTGTGATGTATAAAAGTTCCACATTGGGATTTGGTATGTGCTGATGAGGAGGAATTTGGGATTGATTATGATGGAAGCCAGAATGAATCATGATGAGTCATTGTAAAAAGTAACAGAGTAGAGTAATGTGGTGATAATAACAGCAGCTGTGGCCGTGAAATGAATCAGACATCTGCTACCAAATGAATATTTTGTGTACTCTCATAATGAAATGCATCTTATTTAGCTTGTTTTATTACAGAGAAAATAAAATGTGATGCAGTGGACAGCAAAATGTGTTTTGTCTCTTCTATTTCATGCAGTTGTCCATATAACACTCTTCTAAAGAATCTATGAGCTATTGTTGATTATGCCACAGCCTCTCTGAATACTCGACTCTGATTGGCTGGCAGGTGTTGTATATTTCCTGATAACCACAAACAGAGTTCAAGTCGGTTTGTTCACGCTACATTGATAACCATAGTAACAAATATCAGCTGACCGCTTAATGCGAGCACACTAGACTGCTTTACGACAGGCGGTCTTTGCCTCCATGTCGCGAATTTAAAACTGAATAATGCATGCTCAGCCGTTGTATATTACTTACGTGGAAGATGAGGGAACAGAGATCCAGGACTACTAGAACACCTCAACTGTGTCAAAGGCTGTGTCTGTTTCTGCAATTAGTTCAAAGAGAGACTCAACGAAGTACAGAGGACACAATTGAGAACAATTACACAAAAGACTGATGAGTTTAAGATTGCTGTTATTGGTCACATTAAAATGCTAATTTCCCTAATTAAAATACAAAACAGCATCATAATAAAACCAAAACCTATTAAATAAATGGACTGTCCCTTGATTTTCTAAAGTGGCACAACTATAAAGAGGGTGGTAAATAATTGCTTTAGTATTAAGTAAAAAGAATAACTCTCATTCTGTACACAATAATTGCGATGCAGTCATAAAAATGGATGGACAGAACATCAGTGAACGCAGAAGTGAAAAATCCCATTTCTCAGACACAAGGGTGGAAGATTGAACATGAAGGGGATCATTTCTCAGCCATGGCTAATGTCTCTTCTGAGAGTCCGTTTTTGCTAAATTAATTTGACTTCCTTTAAGTGCGTGTTTACTTTAAACAGCTCTGAAGTCCCTTGACAAATGTATTTCTTTTTCATCCCCTGAATGTTCGAATGCTCTCCAGGTGCATGCAGAATTCAAGTGTGCTCAAAAAATAGCTGTTTTGTACTTCAATGAAACTTTTGCCCTCCCACATTTCAAGCATGATGAAAAGAGTACGTTTACTGTGCTTTTATCAAGTAAATGAAGACCAATCCATCTCCATTATTCAGTCATGACTGATTTTAATATCGGTTGTGTCAACCTTTTTGGACCTGTATTGGAAGCAACATATTACAAAAGTAATATATTATTGTAACCTACTATTTTTTTGGAGTAACACAATAGCGTAACTTATTACAACTATTGTTTACTGTAATAAGTAACACGCTCTGTAGTGCATAAAGTTATAATGCAGTTTTTTTTTGCTATTTGAACAATGTTTGGCCAAATACCAAAAAAACTATAAATAAGAAAGCATCTGGCAACTTAAAAAAACATATTGAACAACATCAAGTGATGGGAGAGGGAGAGCGAGAGGAAGAAAACAAAAAAACAGAAATAAAAAACTTAATTTTTGGGATAATTTTATTTTATCAGAACATTTGAAGTAAAAGAACAACTTACATTAATATTGAACCTAAATAAATCAGCAAATTTGCTCATGTATTGCTCAGTGTCATCACTTTTGATGCTATTTTTAATTTTGTTTTATGTGAAGTGTAAACTGTTTTTATTACAATTGCACTATACCACTACTGCATGAGATATGATTCGTATTTGATGCATTTCTGCATTTATTTGTTTAAAGTCAGTAACATAGAGCCAAATAACTTATTAGATTACTTTGAGAATAATAGTGTTTTACTTTTTTCAGTTTTACTTTCAGTTTTTTTATGGATTACTTTTTTCATCAGTGAGTTACAGATCAACTAACTTGCACAACACTGCTAGAGATTTCATTATTAACGTGTTTAATAGAAATTTTATCTACTGTGTATTTGTGTTTATTTCAGACGTATTTCAACAAATCCTGATAATTGTTTGCTTTAGGCCAGTTAAATCTGATAAGCACTTGTTTCTGTAACTTTAAAGTATGTAATTTTTTATTTATCAATTCTCAAAATTTTGGTATATCTTAAATTCCTATCAAAACACCCATTATAACCGTTCTTTTTAATGAATGAATTTTAGTAGTTCATCTGGTTATGACTTATTGACTGATGTAAAGTTGTTTGATTCAAATGTGATCATAGTTTTTTTTCTTTTGTGAGGTTTTATTGAATCCATTTACTGTTTTATATATTTAAATGGTATTTTTTTAAGTAGCCTATTATACTGTCTTACCTGTGTCTAAAAACACAGTTATACAAGTTTGTATGTATTCCTGGGGCCCTTTTGCATCACTTTTTGATCTCCATTAGCGTTTGTAAATATTCCTCTACTTTTTTTTGTTCCAGAAGCAAACAGGAGTCCCTTCTAGAAAATAAATTACACAAAATAATGAAGTCAGTGAATTAGATCATTAGCTTGATTAACTCGCCCCATATGTTGCAGTCATGGGAGAATGATGAAAAAGCAGGAAAATACATCAGTGCTTGTGAATCATAATTAAGAAATGCTAATAGTGTTTTTCATTATGGGAAAATCAATGGCTAGTTCTGAAGACGTTACACTTGGTTTATTTTGTTTGGGCTCAAGATTTAATTTTAGAGCTTGCATTTTATGAAGCTGAACAGTGAGAAGATGTTGTCATTTTAACATGCTGAAACATCATTGAAATGAAAATATTTGATTGTAACAGTGCTTTGTTGATCGTTTTGATAGTATTGGTGGTGAATGCATTCTAGATAATCTCGTAGAACACAGTCCCAGTATGTTTTAAAGCAGACTACTAAAAAGCTCTGCCTTTGCTAGGAGTCGTATTATGCTGAGATAATAAATCTTTGCATTGTGCATTGTTTACAGGGTCGCACTCACCATGTAAAGGATTTGAGACAACAGCACGCATTTAAATAAAATGCTAACTTTAAGTAAATGCTTCTTTAATGCTAACAGATAATTTCCAGATTTAATCTATGCCTTTTTTAAGAGAGAATAAAGTAATAGGAAATAAGTTTGTGTGCAGTGAATAATAGGTTTGCATAAAACAAATTGAAGAATTTCAAGAGGGATCACTTATACACAATTAATGTTAATACCAAACAAACAAAATAACAGAGAAAATACTAGGACCTTTTCCGCTTTTTAAACAGACTTTCTATAAATTTAACTGATAATTCTTTATTTTTACAATGTAAATATTTGTGTAAACCATTTTGGGTTGACCAATTAAATAAAAAAAATGCATTCAATCATATAATTTAGTTATCACACCTCTTCTCTCTCTGCTTGTTTCCCTGGCTCTCAGCTGCTCCTCTTTCTCTTCATTAGCCACACTATTTATGTCCTCCTCCTTTCCTTTTCGTTTACTGTCGTATTAGTTCATGTTGCTGCTTGTGTGGTTTAGCGTACTCTTAGTCTACCTACCTCCTCAGCTATCTTCTCTTCCTTTAGATATTTCAGTTTTGGTTTTCTTTCTAGACACTCAGAAGACGATGCTTCTGTAGTTTTTAGTTTAATAAACCGTTGTACTCAATGCATTTGGGTCCTCCGTTATTTGAGGTGCAGGCAACTTTAAAGAAGATAACGATAACTGGCAGGTGTATGTTGTCCCGAGAGCCTGCCTTCTTTCTTAGTTGGTCAGAACATACATGTAAGCCTGTAAATCATGAAAATGGTCTACTCCGTAAAATGTTTACTTGTTTGAGGTTGTTTTTAGTGTGTCGTGTGTTTGAGTTCAAACATTCTAAACTGTATGCACTGGGAATGAACATTAACATCTGAAATAAATTCTATTTTTAAGACTTTTCAGATATTTCTACAATGAAAGAAGCAAGAGTTAAAGTGTCAGAAAAATAATTCTGCTACATTAATTAGCCTGAACTATTAGACTTCGCAGGGCTTATTGAACAGCTCACATTACTCTGCATGTTGAGTGCGAGACCCGCTCGCTGCGGCCATTTCATCGACGTCTCGGCCCTCATGTCCATGCCATGCTCTGCAAGGTTAATTGCTACATGTCCTTGTGTTAATGTAAATTAGATCTTTAGGCATCCTGTGAGGAGTTTGTGTGGTGGAACAGAGTATACTACAGCTCTGGAGCTTGTAAAGCAAGCTGTGTAACAAAGGTTGCTTGTCTGAGTAATCACTTTCTGTTGTTTGCCAAGGAGGTCGCAGAGGAACTGTGTATTCATGAGCTGCAAGATGAGAGAACTCAAACTGAAAGCAAAAAGCCCTCGTCCTATGAATTCTCTGTGCTGTAGTTGTACTGCCAAGTGGTTTTGACAAATGGAGACAAATATAGTGGATTAAATGTTTTAGACAAGTGACAGGCGCAATAGATCTTCTACTTTAGTTTAACAGGTAATTGGATTGTTTCAATTCACAGGCCCACATGTGGTTTATATGGGAAGTTGTGGGTTTGGGAATTTAACCAAATTGTTGTTTTGGATGGGGATGAAAAACACAGTTTATACAAGTGAGTATGATGTTATCGTCGGGTGTAATGAGAGGAGAGTTATTAAAGAACAACAAAAAAATTTGCATAAAGCACTACACAGAAAATATAACAGGAAGTGTAACAGACGACAGGAGTGGATGATACAAACTAGGACTGAGCGATAGGGCCAAAACATATAATTTTTCCCATAACAGTTGAAATCAATGTGTGTGTGTGCGTGTGTGTAATGTACTGTGTATGTGACTGGCTTCCTGATTATTAAGGTGATGGCTTTTGCTATGACACTGGTGTGGCTGTGTAGAGTCTTGAACTTGAACTATTTATTGGCAGTATCTGCGGAGAAAAGCATCAAAATGGGTAAACCTCTGAATCTCCCTTCGACAGCACACAAAGACCCTAGCGAGTCCAGAGATGACTACTTCTCTTAACATTAATTCACTTTTATTAATAGCAATCATACTGTTGATCATTCAGTGAACCTTTGACAGATAATATACAAAATAATATACAGAAAAACACAAAAATATTCACAAAGCAGGAAAGGAAGAACATTCTGGAGAAACACGTTTCTCCACCTGTTCAAGCGACTCGGCATTGAACACGCATTTATACAAGAAGCAACTTAAAGCATTCTATTCACACATACCTGGTGAGAAAAGCATCAAAATGGGTCAACTTCTGAATCTCCCTTCGACAGTGCACAAGACTACAAATAAACTAAATATAAACTTATAAAAAAAGAAATTAGTCACATGTGTTACCTCATAGATGAACACTATTCACTTTGCAAAAATCAATTACCCACCCGAAACAAACACAGATTAATAATACACTTTATAAAAAATTTATGAGTTTTACATTTAATTTTACTGATAAATGTTATATAAATCAGAGCGCCTGTCGAAGTGACTCACCCCTAGCGAGTCCATAGATGACTGCTGCCAACAGGTCTAGAAATAACGTGTCTCCAAATATATGCAATTACAACATTGTCTCATGATAGGTATAATATCACCATATTCTTGGAGTATAAAATCTTGCAAAAAGGGAAAATCAGATCACAAAATATTCTGTTAGTATGTTACAAACATCAAATATATAAAGTGTAAATCATTTTATTATTCAATCATTGGTAATTAATGTACTTTTTCTATATTTACAAAAGAAGGTTCTCTACTAAATATTTAGATTTAACTATTGCTTTCCACTTTTTACAAATGTGAGCATCACTCAATTCACAGCTGATTGCAAACAGCAAGGGTTTAGCTTAAGCTTGTCAAACAAGTCATAAGGGATAAAGGAGTTGTTTTCACTAATTTATCTATTCCCACGTAGTTAGATAATGCTGCTTGATGTTTTCTTTTAGCTCTTTTACTGCCCAGAATATATTCATCCCTTGATGAGCTAAAGGTTATCTGTACTATGGAAGAAAGTGGACCATATTTTTCACAAACCCTGGTAAATGTAGGGCAATATTTCTGTGGAACACTTTCTAAAGGCGTACATGCCCTCAAAATGTCACCTGGGAACTATTTTAACCAGCCTACAGAGGGAAACTGTGAAATGAGTAAAACATCATGAAGTGTTCTGTTTACCTTGGGTCATTTAAATGTGCTTTTCTTGGTGAACCAGTGACCTTGTTTTGCTACGTCAGCATACTGTTTTAGCACTCAAAACTATAGAGTATGCTGTGTTTCAGAAAAACTTTAAGATTGCGACAATTGTTCTCTGATTGGTTATTATTAAAAATCCAGTGCAGACCTGTTTGACCATTTTATTCATAGCAGCACATCTAAAGGTCATAGACACATGTGAGAATACATTTTCTGCTCAATCATGAAATTCATCTTGGTGGCGGTGGAACATGAAGATTAAATATGTGATTAAATGGCAACCCTTCTAAAGTTGAAATTATTAAAAGGTGCATGGGTAGCTCACATGCAAATTAAATGATTTACATAATGGCTCCTTTATTGTAATCTTCTGAGATCAGGGCTTTGGTGGACAAAAGTAAATTAAACCCTCTCTTCTGGATTGTTCTGATTAAAAGTATAGAACAGCTATGCAATTCGGATCTCAATATTCATTGTGGCCCTCACTTGGGCTGATGGAAAACGTTTTTCAATAGACAATAGGCAAAGGATTTGAATATGTAACTTGTGATCCATTTTCCATCATTCGTTCCCCAAAAGGACCTATTGAAATAGGCAAAAACTATTTTCCTTACTTTGACATTGTCTCAATTTAAGAGACCCTTTAACCTTTTAACTGCCACACCAATCATTTTTCTTTTGTATTTCTTAGCAACTAATATCACTAATATTCTTAATTTGTCGTCCACATCCAACCATTTTTTAAACAATAAATGATTACCACTCTGATAAATATTTTTATGATAAAAGTACCATAACCTCATGAAAATGTCCCAAAAATTAACTGTAACAAACATCTAAAAAAAGAAATCTTTAGGTATCACTTAAAATATTTCAGCTTTTCATTTGACACAGAATATTTTTTTGCCTTGATTTTTAACCTGAAACCAAAAAAAGCGAAATAACATATGATATGATATGCTCAACCATGTGGTTTAGTGAGAAGCGTTAAAATACTTTTTAAAAAGTGACTTTTTCTTCCTTTGCAATTGCAATTTACTTTCAGGTTCTACACAAAGCAACATAGCAAATGAAACTGTGACAATAAAAAAGTCACTGAAGGGTAAATACACACAAAACCTCAATTGTTCATGTCCCTTTTGACACCACTATTAATTTTGCACATGGACTGTAATTCCTTGCATTTCCATGGTTACAATAACATTTATAAGCCATCTTTTCTGTGTCCTCGTGCTTCAGAAATAAGAAGAAGGTATTGTTAGATGCACAAAAGAAACATTCGCTTCTATTGCAGGGGAGGATTACGCAAGGAGAAGAAGAAAGAGATGCATCCTCTGTTCTGACTCAGGATTATATTTAGCTCCGGCCTATCACACAATACAAACTGATCATGTAATAGATAAAGACAGTTGCGCTTAACACTGTACATGTGCATGCCACCAGGGTATTGTTATTTGAGAGGATTAAATGTTTCAAAAATGATCCCATAGGGTTAAGCAATTAGTTCATTCCTGTCTCTTCTCACCTATTATTTATTTTCTGTTCTTGCTGAGAGGAGAACGCCCACATCTGAGTCTTGTAAACTTTTATATTGTATCTCCATCTAATTAAATGCCTTTTCTTTATTGACTGTCTCAGTAGAAAGTTGAAGGTGGTGTTTCTTCAATGTCCAACATCAAATTTAATAAGATTTTATGTTCCAGCAGGGCACTATAGAATCTCACGGTGCATCCGTCCTTTATATCTCATTGATATCAGTCAATAAAGCTCCGAGAAATTGAGGATCTTTCATTTGAGGGGACTAAATTTGAATATAGCTTTTTATTTCTGCTCTAGGGGTGTTTTCAGCTTTTTAATAACTTTAGCTCTCATAGTTACTGGTTTTTGTCTGTCTTCAGTCAGTTTGAACAAGGCTCTAACATGCAAATGTGATTTTTTATTTTTTACATCTTTGAATCGATGGACAAATGAATGCATCCAAAAAAGTCTTACATCAGTGGAAGGATATTCCCCTTACTAAATTCATCACTCTTTTTTTGTTGGAACTTACTTGAAGTACCTCGAGCAGTTTTGAGAGAGGATTCGTGCTGAAATAATTGAGTTGTTTTATTTATTTTCAGAATCATAAGCAAAACCAGCTTTATAGCCAAGTGTGTGAGTGTGCACACGCTAGGAGGGTTTTTGTGGTACAATAGAGCATTAGTACAATAGACAAAGTAAAGTGCAACACAACTAACAAATAACAATTAACGTAAGGCAACAAGGTAGAATATTGTAAAAATACTTATTATATGTAAACAATTGAACAAGAATATATAAAATGTGGTGTGCTTAAGTGAAAAATGCAAGGTAATGAAATATACGAGAGTCCAAGTGCAGGTAACAGGAAAAAAAGCCCAGTGGAAAGATCAATTAGTTTGTATTTATTCATGAATTTATTCATCCTCTAGTTGTTTAAGGCTAGTTCAATGCAAGATATGACATAATTGAGTTTATAGATAAAAAAATTCTACTGCCATCACTAAACCTAGTCACACAAGCTTATAACACTTTATAGCATGCCGTAATAAAAGAAGTTTAAATGCCTCCATTGATTTCTGAAACTTTCAGAGCACTTTTATTATTAAATCTGCTATTACATTTTATAATATCACTTTTTTTGTTTCTCAGAACATTACTCCTTCAATACACCTGGCTCCACCGAACATCTCTTTATGTATTGAATTTATACTAATAACTGAAAAAATGTTGTTTATAAATCCAGAGTTAATTGTCAAACCACTCTCTTAATCCAATTGTTTTCGTTTACTGTGACATTTTATAATAAATAAAAAATATCAGTCAAGTATAAATAAACCCAAACTTTCAGCATTACCAATGTATTAAAATTTCATACTTTCATCGTATAATAATTTTTCCTCTCCTAATATAGAAGTGCAAAATAAAACAAGTAAATTTGCCTTTCTCTAGGTTAGGAAGGATGTGTCCGATACGATCCCCTATAGCAGGGTTCCCCAATCCTGGTCCTGGTGGGCTGCAGCCCTGCACATTTTATTTGCAGTCCTGCTCATGAAACACATCTGTTGCACTAATTAGGGTCCTCTCTGATTGTCTAAAGCTAGAGTAGTATGCATACTAGAGCACCATACTAGGGCTCCGGCCCTCCAGGACCGAATTTGGAGACCCTTCCCCTAGAGGAACTAAAATCTAAAGCTATTTTTGCTGGTGCAAGAGGCTTTTATATATTACAAAAGTCAGCTAATTTAAATCCACTAACCTCATGCTTTTCCTGTAACAACTTATTATTTAAAATGTTTGTTAATCTCAAAGTGCTTTAAACTGCTGTTAATCTAAGTACCACTCAGAGAAGCAGGTGAAGATATGAGCGGTGTTGAGCAAAGCAGAAGGCTTGGCAGTAGTCTGGTGTTCTTCAATAGCACCAGCTCTAGGATTTCTCAGCCTTTCTTGTAAATAATAGGATTATTTATTTACTCTTGAGCTCTTGTGATGTTCTTTATGTAACATGCTGACAATCAGGATGTTGTAAACTAACCTGGTGTTTTAACTGACCGCAGACAGAGACCTTGTCTAGTTCACAGTACAAGTATTCATATTTCAGACTTTGCCTTGATCAGGTGGAGAAAATAGAGCTGGCAGGAGGGTTCTGATTAAAATATTGTTTTAGCAGTGCCTGGGAGAGTCTGTCTCCTTATTAAAAATTGATCCTCAAGCTGTGTCGCCTTGCGTTTCTGCCTCGCTGAAGAATTCATTACCTCTGCTACGCACCATGTCGTCTGCCTGCTATTCTCCATGTCACTGCACCACTCTGCATCCTGCACCTCCTTTTCCCTTATCAATTCTGAGATGCAAACAAACAAATATTCCAAAGGGAAGCGAGGAGCATATGAATGCAAAGGGAGGTTGAAACTAAATTAAATCGCCTCAAGTGTTTCTCAGTGCAGGCTATTAGACGTTTGATCCTGGAATGTAAATCAAATAGTGTTTATTCAACAATTCCTCCCTTCAATTCTTCAAAAATCCTCATGAGAATCCAGGTTTCTTTATATGATTTGTGCATTTTGGACAGTTTTAAAAAGCTGTTATTACTGATTTTTGAAAAGGACCTCTCATAGAGTGAAACATAGGTTACATTTGAGGAACACCCTGGTATTTTTTATTTGAAAGTGTGTATCTATTATTTGTGTATCTAGCAATTTTCTTTTAAAAAAGAGTTGATTTGGAGTCGCTGAAACGAGTCGGTATAAAAGCGAATTTTTAGCTGGTACACTTTGCCGTAAGTTCGTATTATGCCCGTCCCACCTGAGTCATTTATTCATGCTGGGAAGCCAAACTCCACCCCAAACATCTACGTAAAAGCTCTCCATTGTTAATGTCGCATCAGGGCAAGCAGGGTTATAAGAGCCTTTTGCAGAGATTTACAGACTTACAGTTTTTTTCTGCGTCTGCTGAAGACTGATTTTATCATGTGTGGAATAAAAGTGGCTGAGCTTGTATTGTCATCCGGAACCCTAAATGTTGAATGAACTTCAATCAGGCTTCAATCTTCTCTGCTGAGATTCTCTCTTTAATTTATTGTAGGCAGGTTGTTTGATTCGCAGATTACGTTGGACTGAATATCCTAGAGAGTGGGAAAATTAACCTGGAAACAGCTGGGACTGAATGGCTAAAATAATATAAAAGAATTATATTCATTTATATTATCATTATGTTATAACCTCATGTATCTCAATTAATCATTTGATTCTATTTGATGAAGTTAAATAGTGTTTATGTGGAAATTCTGTGTAATCCTTTGTATTTTAACAGCCAATGAGAAAAACCAGTGTTCATTGCGTATTGTAAACAACCTCTACACTGGCCGGACTGTGTGATATGACAGAACGTCTTGAATACACTCAAATACTTGTGAACATGATTGTGTATCCCTTATGCAAGTGCATTTCTTATCTTATCTCTAAATTGAAAAGAACAAGCTGGAGGAGATACAGCATCCGGGTGTGAGGGAGAATGATCAGAGTTAGCTTCATGATGTGTTCTACATGTGTTTAAGGGAACACACACTCGTGTATATATATATATATATATATATATATATATATATGACACTCCGAATAAATGTGGCACTTCCCAAAATTCCATGTTGGCATATCAGCAGCTTCTAAAAAATGTATTGACATTTTCCACACACACACACGCACACGCACGCACGCAAACACAAACACACACACACACACGCACATACACACAAAAAATCTAGTGCTCATATCCACGATTGTGTTTCTACAAAAAAAAAATTGGTCCAATTTTTTAAATTGAATTTAATTGTGAAATCGTTTACTTAAAATAAAATAAAAGACTGTGATATTTATAATATGTGCCGTTATGTTGTTTTGATACTGGATGAGTTGAAGCTCCTCACTTAATGGTTAAAAAAAAATATATATTTTTTTTTTAAACATGACTTTATAGTTTGTTCATCACATGAGCTATTGCACCAGGACCTGGAAACAGGCTTGACTAGAAGTAGCAGTCATTTTTTTATGAAACTGGTACCTGTTGGGATTAGGTAGTATGAGGATTAAAGGGAGTTAAAGAATGGAAGGAATCGACTTTATGTAAATCAATCTACAAATGAGTTCCAAGATTAATGATTTGAGCTGAGTTCCTACTAATCATAGAATCACTTTCCACTAATACAGATTGTTTCCTATTGAGACCTTCTAAATGAAGTCACTTGTGTTGATAGAGTTTACAAGCAAGTGGTAATCACGAAAGTGTCCATTTAGATTATAGTGCTAAATGCTATTTTGATGGATTGCACATAATGGCTCATTAAGTTTCTGACAATGCTAAATAAAAAAACCTCAAATTGTCTGATATCATATTTGTTGCATGCTTTTGAACAAAAATCAAAGCAATCCATCAGTTGCAATCCTGAAGTTGTCACTTCTACATTTGGCCCTCCTACAGATATAAACTTGAAAGCATGCAAAATTAGCATTGGAGAGACTCGGTGGGGTGCAGCAAAAAATCAAGAGGGAAAAATGAAAAAACAAAGCTATCTCCTGTAGGGTAGCGTCTGTAAATTAGCAAACTTAATGAGCCAGTGACAGCATGACGGATCTTTAGCATCTGGGCTGGGGTGACAGTGATTGATAGATGCTGGATGTCTGCAGGCTGATCTGATGGCTGATTTATGCCGTGCTCGGCGCTGATTACATAAATGCCATTACAGCTCTCAGTGGTTGTGCTGGAGCCAGGCGTGAGCCAGGCGTGATTGAGGAGAGGACAGTGACCGACCCGACACAACTCAGCGTCCTGCTAAGTGCTCTGCAATCCACAGTGACTTGAGATTATTGTATCATTTTTAAATGATTGTTTTAGTATTTGATTATCTGTCCTCTGATTTCCCTCATTTTTCTTTGTCTTATTAAAAGAAATAGCTGTACTTTATGTAATAGCGTTATACAATATTTAGACAATATTTAGACTCTGAAAGATGCTTCATATATAAACCTCAGCATCCAAGCTTGTTGGGCATGAAGCTGCTCTAGTAGAGCATGAAGTCTGCCTTTCTTTTAAACAAGAATGAAATAAAATATTTGTTTAATTTGAAATAATATATCCATGAGTAACTCAAATGTAATATGTAATCTCTGTAGGTTAATAAAATATCAAAGGGCAATGTTTAGTTAGACAAAAAAAAAAAAAATGAGCTAATCCACAAAAATACGGTTCAGAGTTCTTTTATTCAGAAGTTACAAGTGAATTTCCCTCACTCCAGTCCAGTAGGTGGCATTAGTTCATCTTAAATGCTAGCAGTTTCAAACATTGTTCTAGTTTATGTCTGGAGGTTTAGATGAAGCTTTGTGTCACCATATTTTCTATTTTATTGACTTTAGATTGCAATTTTAGCCAACTTAAGACCAACATTTAAAAGATCACCCAATTCTACTTGTGTTGGGTATGTTCAAAACGTTTATTTATATTAATTGTGTTTGTTTATAACCTGGAAAAACATGTTTATAAAAATATGTTTTTCTCTGTGAGTTTATAAACAAACATAAGTTTGTACCTGCAACCCTTCTGTTTTAGCTGAAGTTTCCTCTTTGATATGTCATGCTCCAATTGGAAAGCATTCTACTGGTTATAGTAATGGCTATAAACAAGTCTTGATCTGTCTCGTATCGGAGGTTTGGCGGTTAGATTCTTGCCAGATAAATTCTGTCGTCATGGCAGGAAGCCATTTCACGCACATTGCCCTGTAAAGATGTGTATGGCTGGTGGGGTGTGTTTCGTAGTGAGCAGGAGCTCATAGCTGGGGGTTCCAAGGTAGCTTATCAACACTAGTGTGTGAATGTCGGTGAATATAATGCTCTGAAAAATGTTAAAACATCTTTGAAGGTAAATAAATTGAAGTATTACGTAAATTTTGTGATTAACCCACCCCTGAGTGCCTGCTTCAGTCTGTCATCAAACACTTCACTTGTATTTCACTAGCTTCTGCTACAAGGCTGTTTGGGTGTTTGGCCCTTTCTGGCCTAAATTTGAAGTAGACATTTCAATCTTTAGCCAGTTTTTTTCTAAAACACAGCTTGAGGTGGTCATTATATTTCCTTTGTTTTGCCCAGCATAGCATATAGACCTGTCTTTCCAATATATTTAGGTATTTTTTATGGAATCTTTAACTTTTAACTCACAGAATTTTGACTTTTGAGAGTCAAAATTTTTTTTGTTTTAGTTTATTTTATAGTACCAAGTTATACTGAGCTGTGTTTGTAACAAAATGCTGTTTAGTATTGATAGACAAAGATGGGAAGAAGTATTTTATGATGCATACCATCTTTATGGTGGGTAGAGCAATTTCGGGGAACTATTTTTGGGAGAAGTGGTGCATTTACCCGGTCATTTGGGGAGTGATGAAAGCAAATAAAAAAGAAAAACACCTCTTCATTTCACGAACAGGGGGAGTTTTCGGAACCAGGTTGTCACTCAGTAGACAACTCGCCCAGTATGTGTTTTACGCTTACAATACTGGATTATTATATGCAGGAGAACTTGTGAAAACCAAGTTGTCACCAAATCTGAAGTGATTTTAGATGAGCTCATAATCAATTTTACAAGACACAATATCTGCTGTATTGTGCAGACATCTTTTTTTTAAACCGCTTTCTTGAGAAAGAACAGATTTGATTTTTACTTAAATTAATCAGAATGTATTTTTTTTGCATTTTGGAGACAGATATATGTTGCTGTTACGACTACTACCACTAATAACAAACCTAGATGAAATATAATACTTTGATAGGGGAATTGCATGCATAAACTAATAAGTCACATTTCAATACACCTTGAAAAGTATTATTTTCATCTGATGTCCCTTAAATGAGTAATAAATGAATAAACATCATTCTTACGTAACAAAAGGTTGTTATATACAAGGATGTTAACATGGTTATCCTTCTTTAACCCTTGTATGGTGTTCGGGACTGTGGGACCTATTCTCAGTTTTTATTAAAATAAAAATTATACAAGCAATTAATTGAAACTGAGATTCACTGGCATTGGCTCATTTTCTGTAAAAAACACATATCAGAACACATTTTTTATTACGCCACACTGCATACCCAATTGTAAAAAAACCTTTATTCTGTCTCCCCACACAAACATCATTCACTCATAAACATACAATTTTAGATTTTGGTATAAAATTCTGTAAATTTAAAGGCCCAAAATGCAATGGGTCTAGCAGACCCGCCATCCCTGCTAATATAACAATAATGAGAACAACACACATGGTTTACATTCTAATGGTGAAGAAATAAGGTTAATAAACAATTAAAGTATATTTGCTGTTTCCTGGCTAAAGTAAATATCTTTTAAGTATTTAAACACCAGGTCCACCAGACCCACAAACACTTCCGAAGTAACAATAATATGAATACCACACAAGGGTTAATGAGATTCTTGTGACCAACATGAAAAGGCATCTTGGTGGGAGGGGCTTGTGGGATGCTTCCTGTGAATTGTAGAATTTTACACTAGTGGCATTAATTAACAAATTGTGCATCCCTACTGAATCTGTGTGTGCAACCTAATTAAGTTGTACATCTATTATGCTAGATTTACAAATAATTATTCTGTTGTTTTATTCAACTCTAAACTAATGTTTGGTCTATTGGTAAAATTAATCAAACCCACACATTTTTTTTAAATTACTCTCCAACAATAAACTCAAATGACTAGAATGGTTTGGTTGCTTCATAAAATATGTATGTCTGTACAGGGAGGATACACGCTAATGACTTTTGGTGGCCGAATTAGATTTGGGGTCGGAGGTAGGGAAGGAAAGAAATGCATGAAAGAATTTCTCTGTGCAACTCATAAATAGTTTACCAAGCCAGTGGAGATTCATCAAGTTGCATAAGATATAAATTATATTTTCTGGCTTTGCATTCTCACCCTCACAACTGCATTTCCACTCGAGGAGTGAATTGAATAAAAGATGAGGGATGGAAATTGTATCTTCACCGTGTTATCAAGGCTAAATGTGGATTTTACCTGCCAACGATCGTGAAATCCTGATCTCTTTGATAGGCCACATGTGGAATAAGAATCACTGATCCAATCGCATCGGCATGAATGAGGCAAAAGTGACAGCAATACAGAATATCTTTCTTCACTAAAGCATGTCTTCTAACCACAGCAAAACATGATAAATTCTTGATTAATATTTTGTAAAATATCATGATTCCCAGATTGATGGATTTTTAAGGTGTTATAAATGACCTGCCTCACCACACATCATTCTGAAAGATAACACATTTTGCAAACATGTACTACAGGTATTAGCAGCTTAGGTATTTCCTATAGACTAGTGATTCTCAAACTGTGGAACGTAGAAGCCTGTTAATGTAAAGCAGCACTAATGGTGGTCATTTTTGTGTGTGCCTGGCTAAAAAAATACGTGAATCATGGCTCATTGGCTGATTTTTTTAAAGGACATTGGGCTAGTCCAGTGGTTCTCAAATAGTGGGGCGCACCCCCCGAGGCTCTGTCAAGGGGGGCACGTTTGGCCTCGGGGAATATGCTTTTTTGTTTTTCTATTTATTAAATTTTTTTACTGTTCTAGAATAAAGTGCAATACCACTCCACTACATTAGGGAACAGTGGCGCTCTCATTGGCAGAGCATAAAGCGTTGACACAAAGTGTAGAAGACAGGCGGAGAGAGAAGGAGATAAAGAGACAAACAAAAGTCTCCCGAAAGCTAAGATGAGAAAATATGACGCGTATGTAGCGCTTGGTTTCACTGTGACTGCGGTGGGAGACGAGGAGAGACAGGTGTGCTAAAACACTGAGTCTAAAAATGTTGGCAGCATGAAGCCAAATAAATGAAGGCGTCACTTAAAGACGTTACACACCAATCATGCTGATAAGTGGCTTGAGTTTTTTCAGCAAAAACGTGCTGAATATTGCCAGCAATCATGGTCAGTCAAACAATGTTTATAGTTTTTTTAAGGATTTAATGTTTTTTTTACATTTCAGATGCACCTTAAATCTTTTCTGCTACAGTTAATAAAAGTTGTAAGTTGGTCCATATTTCTTTCTTTTTTCTCTTATATGTTAATAAGGATACTGTGTTATGCAGAGGTGTACTTATAACAAATTTAAAGACAAATAATACTATTTATAGTTGCGTGGGGAGGAGATGTTTTTTCCTCCTGGGGGGGGCATGACACAAAATAATTGAGAAACACTGAGCTAGTCCAATGAAATTTCAGACCCCTCCCTCCAGGAATTTACAAAGGTTATAAATCAGCCGTTTGACCCTCCCCCAGACTAACAATACTGAGTTTCCTAGACTTTAAAAGAGATGAAAATACTTTGCTTGAGCTTATTTTCAAGTGGCAGGAATGATGGAAGTGTTAGAAAAATCTCCAAAAATAAGGACACAGACAACACAAAGCCAATTAAACATTATTTTAATTTCCCGTGTTTACATATTAATTTTGGTACCTATTTTTAATCTAATTTAAATGGAGACCATATGAAGACACAACACATCATAAAAAGAGAGAAGAGAAGCCCCAATCAAATTCAAAATGTTACACAGTTACATAATTGTCTTAAACTAAACATGGGGCGGTTATAGGGACTTGCGCACAATAACGGAAGAGAGAATAACAAAAGCAAATGACTAAGCAAAATGTCACAGAGTCTCAGCTCAAGGTGAGGAGCAGAACACATCTCTTAATCAAGTCTCAAATGATTGATCAGTAAGGAACGAAAATTAGCAGTTACACCGAGTGTGAACAGACATACCCATACATGCATTTGATAGATCTTACATTTAGTGTGTACATCACATGGATTAATGGAATCACATTTCATAATTCGTCTAACATTACGTTTAGGAGTTTTATCCCAAAATTATCTGTTTTTAACCATTAACTCATAATTTCAATGCGTTTAATGCAATGATTACAACTCAAGTTTATGTAACGGTAAAACATCAGAGATCAATATCTAAAGATAGACCTGCGTTCATTTAAACACAGCCTCGCATTCATTATTTCTCAGGACAATTTTAAAAGTCTTAAAAGATCTCATGATTATTGAGAGCTCCTGAAAACAGATCTAATACAAACATTTTATTAGGAATAATATTGTCTCTTATTTGAATTGTACATCACTGAAGCTGAACAAAAGCATCACCGGAGCTGAACTGTGGCTTTACTGTAGCTGTGTTTTTTAACATTGGTCATTACGGTGGTCACATTTGAACATAGTTGAACCTGGTAAAAAGGGTTTGGGAACCCCTGCCATAGACTCAAAAGAACACTGCCGCACGTACTTCCCACATGATATCATTTAAACATGACAAGTACTAAACTGTCAGCATTTGACATTCACAACGCAATCCCTCGATTCCTTTTGTCAATTTCATTGGCAGTAGCATTGATAAATGTTTCATTATTTTTGTCCACACATTCCGTCTACTAAATGTGTTTTGTGCTCTACTTACATGCTCTCAAAACAAATCTGATTTGGATCACACACAAGAAATCATATAACTATAATATAATCAAAATACATAACTTTAAACAAGATCTTTGACTGTTATGCTAGATTAAAAGTTGCACTGGTTTAACAGCATGCACATTTTACTCTATTTGAGAAACTAAATGAGTCAGTCGCATTGGAGTCATCTGTGTTTTCAGCTGTGAGTTGCATTTCTCTGCAATCTAACAGTTTCTCTAGTTAAGATGTCTCTGAAAACATTAAGCGGTTGTGCTGTGGCTAGACATTGCTATTGTGACGAAGTCATTTTGTTATCCACTGTGACACAAAGCATTGGCTTGTGCCCTGTGGGACTCCTCTGGTCTAAGAAAGCGGACATGATTGGTTGTGTGTCGTTTGGTGATCGGAGAAAGACAATTTTAAATCAACCCTCATTTAACAATAGATTTCTCAGACATGGAATAGAATGTTATGAGTGTAAGACTAATAGTAAAACCCTGCACAAAGCTGTCCACCTCTTTTAATACAATTAGTTTGATTAATAGCTTTAGAACTGTACACTCGATGCCAGTCTCGGCTTCTCTTCTAATTGGTTTTATGTGAAGTGCTGGGTTTTGAGTTGGTGCTGCCATTAGAGATCACTTGTTTTGAAATGGCAATCACACAGATGAAAATAACAGAGTACTTTTAAATACAGATGGTTTGATTAAAATATATCTGATTACTGTATGACATCAGTCTCGGGAAGCATTTGTTTCATTAATATGTCTCATCATTTAGTGGGGTGGAAAAGATTTCACTAAAACATGTCAGAAAATATAACTGCAAGCAGTAATACCGGGGCCAAGCTGTTCGTGAGGACTGGTTTTGTTGACCGGTTGAGGAAAACAGAGTTATTTGAAAATACATTAGACACTTAGACAGTAAACTTTATGTTCTTTGACCATTATATTCACAGACTATTGACACTGGGGTATGAGTCAAGGACTAAAGTATAAAAAAACCTTTAAGAAAAAGCAGATTGAACATGGTTCAACGTTTGAACTCACAGTTTTTTTTCTCTACTTAGATTGGGACGGTGGTATGGATACTCTGTTTCAGCTCAGAGAATTTGTGTAGACAACTTTGTAAGAAATACTAACTTTTAGCAATTTCAAAACTGTAATAGGAAAAATGTGTTGTATTTAAAAAAAAATTTCATTTTGAAAATCAGTGACATTCAAAATGAGCCACTGACATTGAGGTTTGTCACATGAAATTTCTGCTTATTTCAATTTTTGGAGAGTAATAATACAACTGTAATCATAGAAGAAATAAGTTAAAGTCTTAAATGGAAGGTAAGCATTCATGACTTTGGGCCATAAAGCATACTAAATTATAAAAAAATAACCATGGTCTATGTGGAGTTTGAACCCGTAGCCTTTCAGACCAAAGTCCTGTGTCTTTGGGACTTTATCACTGACAGATAGTTCTTATATCTGGAGTTTTAGATAGATTATTTTAACAGTTTCAATCTATTGAGAGAACGCATTACCTCAAGAGGAGACCAGTTAAAGTAGGAAATTAAAGTTAAGCATTCATGACTTTGGGCCATGATGCATACTAAACCAATAATAAATAATAGGGAAGAATAATAATAGAGAGGAAAGCTTACAGACACTGTAGTAATAATATACTAATACAGTAACCAAATGGGCTGTTTTTTACAGATTTGTGTCTTTATACATCTATACATTTGTTTTTAATTTACTTTAACAACTTGTACAGTTTCTGGTCTCTAGTCTATATAAAAAAATATATATATTTAAGCAAATCTTCAGATTTTTTTTTGACAAAATGCATGTTACAAATTGCATCAGCTGTTAACCCTTTTACAAACAAATCTCATTAAATATGAACAATTATTATTAGTTCCCCCTCTTATAGTAGCTCAATCCATGTCATGTTTTCGGTACTTAAGCTGTTTGTGTCTAAATAGTGTTTGTACCTAACCCTAACCTTAAGTATAAACAGAAAGTGTCTGAAAAAAACATTTCCCTTAACTTTTACTGATGTTTTTCTATCTAGAAATGCTGTGTTTATCATCTATTAGGTAGAGTCAATGTCTTTAGTTTTACAAAACATGTTTTTAAGATATTAGTTTAAAGACATTAAGTATTTAAGGTTTTAATTTTCCAAATAATCGATTTTTGTTCTTCTGAAAAGGTTTTTCTCTGCCTGTGGAGTGCAGCGATCAGTATTTCTTTTTTTGTCTTCATTGCAAATATTTTCTTTGTTAAACTTTTAATTTACCTACTCATAAAACACTTTCTATTGGATGCTGAAGACACCTACTGTATATCTCTTGTTAACGTTTAAAAAAATCTAAATAAGGATTCCTGGACACCATTCACATGCTGCCAAACTCATAATTTTTTTTCTCCTATTCCTTATTATTGGAGAATCAGTCTGAAATTTGAAACCTCTACAAAAAGGCCATCCGCTTTTGGTAGCGATAGATTTTCATTACAGAAGAAGTCAATCATCATCAAACCATCCTCTTTCCTTTATCGCTGGAATCTATTAGAGTTAATGCTTTTAGCGGCATTAACCAGGGCCCAGCGAACCTGAGGCAACCGATAGGCGAGAACAACATCCCCTGGTGACACGTCTGTACCCCGTGCTGAAAGACCTGAATTGATAGCTTTGCAGGTAGATGAATACCAAACAGTTACCCCACCCTTATCCTAGCTCGAGAGCCGAGTCCCTTTCCGCATCCTAATGGAGCCCGAAACGCTCTGCAGTGGATGGTTGGATTGATATGCTGCCCGACAGCTCTTCGGCGGCTCCCATTGTGCTATAGGCGATATAGGAAGCAGTCAGGGAATCAGAGAGGTTGTTACAGAGGTAGCTGAAGACAGATTGCCAACTCGGCCTCTGAAGTGTCGAACACACTGAACGGCCATTGTGATGAGCTGTAGTGATGCCTTGGCAACTAAAGCATGTCAGTATATTATGTGCCCCAGGCTTTCGGGTGCCGGAGAGCAGCATGATGCTCTTCTTCCTCCAGTGAATGCTTGATGTTAATGGGAAAGACGGTTAATGAAATCATTTTCCTCCTGTCCTAGATCATTGATCTGCCCCGCCTCTTTCCGGCTAAGAGGGTCTGAGTATTTTTTCTCATTAATGGTCAAATCTGTTAAATTGGATTTTATAGCAATCCAGCCATCACAACATTTTATCACATTCTGCTAATTTCATGGGAAGATTAAACTTAAAGTTTGGGACTAAACTTACTAAGACAAGTTATCTTCAATTCAATGATCATTTATCAAATGTTCCGGAAAGAGACCCATAATACATTGTTAAAGAAAAGATGTGGTTTGACTGACATGACAAACAACCAAACCCATGTCGTTTTGCATAGCATAATTTTTCAGAGCAAATGTCATCACATCAACAGACTTACATGCAACAAGTTAGCCATAGCATCACAGAAGATGAGAGAGGACATAGCATAGTTAAATCATCATCTCTCGATTAGGCTGAACTTAGTTTTCTCAGAAAAATGAAAACAAATGTGACACTCGATTCTCCTGGAAATCTGGACAAATTCGACCAATCAGATCACAACGTCAGGATTCACAAAATGCCTGCCATAGAAAAGCACCAAACCCATCAGACCATTAGCCAATGTTCCATGGGCGTTATGTCTGAGACTGCGACTAAAGAAAACATAATAGAACACATCTAAATACAATACATACACCAATAGATAAATCAGTGTACAAAAAAAACGCAGACAATTATAGAAATGTCTGCACTATAATCCACTAGTGGTCAGAATTTACTATCAACCTTGCTTGCACTAAAGTCAATAAGGGCCACAGGTGTGATGCTAATGCATTTTTTTAAATGGAAAAGTTTACGAAATAGTTTTTTTTTAAGGTAAGGGAGTCATTTGATCAGGATGATGATATAAAAGATAAGAAATCTAAATTTTTAGTTCTCACTCACTCATACATTGTCAGTGAGCTCATTACATTTATAGCCTTCACAACATTTCAGCATTTTTATATTAGTTTACATGTCAATAATCCGGATTAAGTTGACTGAGAATTACTTCTATGTTTATGTTTATCAGCAGGCAGTGAATTATAAAAATTAGTTTTGCTGTTTTGATATGAAATGAATGAAATACAAATTTGCCTGTTTGACAGCAGATCTGGCGCTGAGGCAGCTGCTGTCTTAGGAAGGCATCTTTTTCGAGCAAGACTTGTGTGGCGGAGTTAATGAAAGCAAACTGAAAGTGTTGTTACGAATGAAGAAAACTGGGATTTCATTTGCAAGGGATAAAGTGTATTCAAATCTTAATTTAAGTGAATTATATTTTCATTCCTCAAAACTAAAAACACAATCAAATAAAGACGATATACATTAATTAACAACCTTACAATTAATTAACAGCCTTTAGCAGAGATTGCCTCTCTCTAAGCAGCCTGAAATATCATGTGTTCATGTCTATGTAGATTACAGAGTAGCTCTTAGCTCTTTTACGTGCAGTAAAAAATCCTTGAGACTGAAAAGAAATGTTACCAAATAAGGGCAGATTTCCTGAGCCACATGAAACTGATGACTCTACCTGCAAAACCATCTTGCATCTTGACATGTCAATATCATCCTTGTATCACCCGAGTTAGTGTCAATGATTTCTACAATCATTACATTCCGCTCTGAGCCCGACAAATGTCACATGGGCTGCTCTAAATGAAGAAACAAACCCTTGGGAAGATTTGCCGGCTCATTATTTCAACTATTACTCTGGTTTACGCCTGATCTTTGACCGCACTTACTCCTTGATTATTATAAATGTGACATTGATAAACAGAGGGTAGATGGTTTTTCCACTGCGTTATGGTTCTAGATATTTACTTTTAGGGATGTTTCAATAGTGGCAAAACTATAATAAAAAACAAAACTAAACAAATTATACCAGTTCAGCCAAAACCACCCCAATAAAGTCACAGGTGCAGTTAATAAAATTGTTAATGTTCTTGTTGATTTTTCTAAATAATTTCAATTGCCAGCAAAACTTTCAACATTTGTTTTTTGTGACAATCTTTAAATAGTATAACCTCTTTCAAAAAGCGTTTTGACGTATGTGGTTAAACGTAGTGTTAAGTAAGATGACTACTTGGATTAAGTTGTTCGATTTGTTGAAATCAAATATTGAGGCTGTAGAAGAGTTACTGGTAGTTCTCAGTAAGAAACATTTAGAAATGCCTTCTTCTGATAATAATAAATTGGGGTCAAAAAGATGTTAGTTCCATGTCAAGCTGTGCTTCTCTTTTAAATACTGAAGCTCAAATTCTAATGATTGTTGGAAAAAAAATCTTCTTCTAAGAATTGAAGAAAGAAAGCTTGGCACTCGTAACAGAGAGTTAATCATAATAACGAGTTGTCCTAAAAACGTCTAAAAGCCTGGTGATATTCTTGTAATTGTACTTTTACTGTTTTGTAACTGTTTAGCATTTTGCTCTTTTGCAAAACAGCAGTAGTGAACAATTGGTAAAATCGGAGTGAACATTTTTTTTTTAAATTTTTAAACAAAGATCTCAATCCACCCTTATGTTCAGAGTTACGTCATTTGGGTGACTCTGACGGGACCATATGCCTTTCTAATGGAATCACCGATAGATAGATGCTCTTATTAACATTCACTTGTTCAATAATGATATGCTTTTCATGGATGTTTCTTTAAATGCATCTGGTGAAACAATACTGGAAGACAACCTTTAATACTTTTCATTTCTCAGACATCTTAGGCTTTCCATTTGCCGTTCTTAGTCATGACCTGTGAATACTCTTCCTGAACCACAGAGGTGAACTGTAATGGAGAAAGTGTTTGTCTCTCCTTAAAAGCATTTCTCTGTCTGTTTATTGATGCTGGAGTGAGACCTGATACTCCACTTTTAAAAGGAAAGCTTATCTTTTTTTCAATGCTCCTTTGTAAAGATTCTTGTGAAATTACTGTAATATGTCTATTTGAGACATTGTTTTTAGCAATATTCTGCATTTGTTCATGTTAAAACCTGGCGAGTTTCCAGTCACAAACAAAATCCCAACCATCTTTAAAAGTTCATTAGGAGAATATTTTTAATTGTCTCCTCTGAGGTCGCTGTGCTCGGTGAATAGGAATGTCCAACTTCATTCAGTTATCTGGGTTCAGTTAATGAATAAATAATTCTTAGGTTTATCAACAATTCATCAGAACATGCCAACACAAAGCGTTGTGTGTCACAGGAAGTCACCCAGAGGCAGCTCCATCTGTGCTGTGCTGGTAGTTTTGCCAAAACTCCTTGTCTGGCTCTTAAAGGAGGGCATAGTGAGGTTGTCTCTGACCTCAGATTCACCTCAGGTTCAGGAGAAGTTCAGTAGCGCTTTGTCTCCTCACTAGTCTGCAGGGCACAGTCCCCCTGTGAGGGGCTTCTCTATATTACATAACGTGACAACCCTAAATGCCTCTAAACACAGGACTCAATTAAACACTCAAATATGTCATAGATACTAATTCCTTTAAAAGTTATCAGTTGCATTCTTAATTATGCAATAACACATAGGAAAGTACAGTACTGTCTTGACTAATTAAACATTTTGAAGTCTTAGTCTACATTCAGACTGCAGCTCAGAGTGACCCAAATCAGATTTTCTTTTTCTTCATATACAACCTGTATCTGATATTTTTCATATCAAACCCAGGTCACTTACATATGAGCTCATATATATTTGATTTACTTGCAATGTGACCTCATTCTGAAGGTTACATTTATAAAACTTTTACATCATTGTATAGGGACTTTTCTGAATGGATACAAGTCACATGTTATGTGTAATGTGAAAGACCACAGACAAAAAAATCTGACCTGCAGTCTAAACAGTAAAAACTTCAGTAAAACTGAAGATACATTACATTTTTATTTGATGTAATATTATTGAAAGAGTCTAATGAATCACTGTTCTTTTTTAGCTATAGGTTTTGACCTTGGTTTTTGCATTTGGTAGAACTTTTGCACAAGGGACACCCTGCGACCGTGCTATTACCTCTGTAATTAATTATTTATTGTTCACACTCTGTTCTAGCTGCCTAAATTCTTATTTCGAAGGATGAATTGAATCCTCACCTACAAGTGTATAAACAACAAATGGTGTCAGGGCTTGTAAATGTTGGTATTTTTATAAGAAATGATAAACAGTTTTATTTAGATATAGTTGACAGCAAAATTACCATATCGATGTCATTGTATTTTAATATAGTAAACATTTATTAAATGGCTTCAAATAGGGTGAGTGGGAGGACATGGTAGAGGAGAGACATCAGCATTTATTTTGATAATGAATCGAATTCATTCATCTTCATGTTGGCTTTATTCCCTTTCGGGGTCGCCACAGCGGAATGAACCGCCAACTCTCTGGCATATGTTTTACGCAGCGGATGCCCTTACCTGCCGCAACCCATCGCTGGGAAACATTCACACACACATTCACACTTTAACACTATGGGCAATTGTTCTTATTCAATTCACTTATTCCGCATGTCTTTGCACTTGTGGGGAAACCGGAGCACCCGGAGAAAACCCCACCTGCCCCAGCCGAGCCTAGAACCAGCAACCTTCTTGCTGTGAGACGACCGTGCTACCCACTGCGCCACCGTGACGCCTGAATCGAATCAGACATTGTGAAATAAAAAAAACACCATGTACATACTGAAAGATGTGTTATAATATTTATTTAGGCCTCTATCTCCAGATTTAAGCTAATTTTTATTAGGAAATAAGGAATTCACATGGAATGGAGTCATTGTGTTTGCAATGAATAGTTGTGAATTATAATGATAAAAATGTTACTCAAATGCCATCCTTTTTTTGCAATCATAAGTTTGCCAAACACTGTTATATATAGTCCAAGGACTTCATGTAACCAGACCCAGCTAAACTCTATTTGTGATGAACTCAGTCTTGATGTTTAAAACACGACCTTTAATGATGCCCATTAATAAAGAGAAGAGATTTTTGAAAGCAGCAGATAAAATGTATAGTGGGGCAAGCTAGTTGGATGTTACGTTGGAATAAACTCTTTTAAGATGTACATCTGTTCAAAGTAGTGTTCAAATTCTAAGGCTATTACATGTTTTCAGAGGGGTATGTTTTATTTGATCTCATTCTGTTAAGGAATTCTAGTTGTAAAATCAACTGCATATGATCAAAAACAACAGTGAAAATTTTTACTTTTGTAGTTGATTTGCTGGTGTAGAAAGGAGAATATAAATCTGGAATACTAATTGTAAAAGTTTTTATTAAGAAGCGAAAATCAGACTAGCAATTTCCCCCAACTTTCACCAAAGCATTATATAAATATAATTTTTTCATAACATTTATTTTTTACAAAATACTTATATTTAAAGGCATTCTTATCATAATGATGTCGAGATTTGCATAACCGCTTGATGCAATCTTATTTTAATTCTGTCATCACTTTTTAATGTTGCATGAGTTTAAAGAAAACCGAAGTGAAAATTGTTTTGGTGAGCATAACTGGGAGTAATTTTAGGGTATATAAGTTAAATGTTTTATTTAATAATAATGGTTATCCAATATTCAAATCAATGCAACAATGGTGATCCAGAGAAGCACAAACAGTCTGTATAATATCATATTCCATATCCTTTTGGAGCAATTGCATATCAATGACACCTGTCATACTCTCAATTATAGATAAAGAATAAGGGTTGTCTTCCTATGATGCATCCTGAGAGTTTTGACAAGTACATACTTGAAGCTGTCAATCAGACAGTTGGTCTCGTTCTCCATTTCTCTCTTTCCATCAGTAACATCCTCTCTGATGTTCGTCCCTGCTGCTGGCGCCTTTAACCCCTCTATCTTTAGCAGAGATGTTCTGTCACTGGCCTCACAAGAGGAACAAGCCATCTGACAGGCTGATTTTATGGAGGGGAATTGCACAGAAACTGCCTGTCACACAATGTGGGGTCATTTTTCTTACTGGACACCAGAAGGGATGACAGTTATTACCACAGCAGGAGTTTCAATGGGGGAAATAAGAGCTCATTTCAGCATGAGAACAGACACTACATTGAACTGCTCTAAATTGTGCTGATTATATGACACTCTGTAGGCTGGGAGTTGTAAGAAGATAATGGTTTGTTTTTGCTGTGTGATTCTGATGTGAGCTAACCTCTAATACAATGTTAATAAAATATTAGGATAGTTTTTTGTTTTTATAATGCTTTATTAATGCAATTTTTGAAAATGATTCATATTGGTTGTAAACATGGTGGCCATTAGCCAAATGCATGTGTTCATAATATTGAATTAAAACATATGTAAACTTTTACTCTTGGCAAAAGATCAGTATTTAGGTGCGCGACTTTTTACATTTCGGACTGTTCCGTAACTTCCCGATGTGGACAAAAGCGACCACCCTCAGTAGGCAGAGCAGTGCGAGGAATTTAACAGAATAAAGGCCAGAATAAACTTCTGGAGTCATTATGAGCTTGAGTATTGTTTGTTATGTGAAAGGGATTTTTCCTTGATGATGTCGAGAACTTTAACAGTTAGCCTGGGACAAATGTAGGTGCTGGCCAGAAATCCCCTTTGGAGGGTTTCAGAACTGTGTTTTAAATTAAATGCAGTCCTTTATAGCATCAAAAATCCAGCATAATTAACCTGTGTTAACAACCCAATCCCACCCAGGCGCTGACTGGAACTCTTATGGTTTTGCTTGGGACAATGTTTTGACTCAAGCAGAACAGACTGCCACTCGGAGGCTAATGCCGTGCTCACACCGGGAATTGGTAAATGCGCAAATCGTTACTGAATCGATGCTATAAATAATGATTTCAAACGCACATTGAAATAAGGAAAAATTACACATGCTGCGAGGTGAATGCTGGGGATGAGCTTCCAGTAGGCTTTTTCTTGAGGCAACATAGCAGAATCGAGAGAAAATGTATGTTCTCTGAAGGCAGAAAAGTCGAGGGTGTTCCATTTTTTTTTTTTACTGACTACAGGCTTTCATTTTACAGGCAGAGCGCCCATCAATCTCACCTTGGTAAATCAGTACTTTCTCTTGTCCGCCATGTTTGGTTGTTGTTGTGGTCCATCAGAAAAAAATATGTCACAATAACAGATAAAGCTCCTGGTTGGTTGGTGCAAATCCCGATATGACTATCTGTTGTGAATGTGTAGCAAAAGTAAACAACAATTTGGTGATGTTTTTTTTCCTTGACGCCACACCATGGCTCACTTATCAGTACTCATCATAGACGTTCCACCATTGCCACACAGCTCCCATACTGCGGCTAGCCATTGACTTAACACATGAATCACTGGCTGGGTGTTAATCCCTGGCAAGAGAGGAGATCTCCATGCTGTAGATGTTGTTCAGCACTTAAAACTCTCACACAAATTCAAGGTGCCCATTACAGTGCATGGTTACGCTACTAGTACTTTGGGCTTTTAGCAGACCGATGAAGAGAGAAAAATCAAGCCTGATGATTTGGTTGAATGTAGGGATGGAATTTCTCCACAGACTCTTTTTCTGGGAATCTCATTGACAGTTGGAAAACATTTTGGATTGTAATTTTTTATTGTAAGTTTTTAGTGTTCAGCTCAATCGCACAAAGGCTCACTCTGGGTAAGTGATTTTTAAGCTAATCACTAAGTTCAGTAAATGTAAATATTAGTTAAGTTCATTTAAAGTTAGCTCTGTGTTCCAGTCTTAGTAACATTAGCTACTCAGTAAATTACATCACTGGATGTATGAAAATAAGCTTTATATAAAAAACGTAACCAATAGCTCCACTGAAACTTTGTGAGTGTGTGTTATTTATTTATTTATTTTTTTTAATCTTGCCATATTTTTTAAAGATAGTCAGGTACTATCCAGTGTACTACCCAGTGCCTGAAGTCACCTTCCATTTAAAATCAGAAAATCTGAAACCACTTCTGCTGGAAGACTATAGTTTTTTTTTTTTTTGCCAATTCAATGCATTTAGATCACAGGTGACTGAGAGTAAACAAGACATTTTGTTGTTCACCTGCTATCTGAACTTTAAAGTGCACCTTTATTGCGTTCTCAATAGAGGCTGATACTAGAATGAATGCCCATCACTCACTCCATGCAGACTCTTTACAGTGATCATGTATACACACAATCATTGAAGGAAAGGCCCTAGGCACTAAGTCTGTGACATGGGCGGTCAGCTCATCAGTTCTGAATCTATTTCAAGCTGAGTTTTTCTCAGAGGAAGATAGATAGTGCACTTTATCAATAGCGTATGCTACATAAAGGTCCATTGAAATGTCATGTAAGTAAATGATCTACTATCAACAACCATATCTATAAGAGAGAACCATTGCATGAGAAAAATAGTAAGGAATATCTCCTGGGCATGTCACGTTTCTGTTTATAGTCTCATTTGCGGGAGACACTTAGATAAAATCAGCAAAGAGCACCTGGAGTATGTGATTTTTCAGAAATGGTGAAGTTTTTATTTTATGATGTACTCTAGAACCTGAAACAAATCTTGTAGAACATCAAAAGATCCTTTCAGGAACCTGAAGTGGCAATGCCTTGCTGAAGAATGTTCAGAGTAAACAAGAGACAGAACTCCAAGAATACAATCTATTCTTTCCAGAACACTTTTTGTTTTCATGCTAAATGTATATTTCAGCTCATTAATACTAGTATTTAACTGCATCACCATGTGTACAATGCTGATTGTTTTTCTGTGGCTCGAGTAGAAAACACACCATCCGATGCTTTTCACGAGGACCTATCCTCTGATGTGAAACCAACAGACAGAAAGTCAATTTCATGCTTTAAAGAACACTAATAAAAGGAATTGTGCACTTTAAAAGCAAAATATACATCAGAAGGAATTATTAGTGTTATTACCGTAACACTTGTGTTGTTGCTGAGTAGGGTAGAGAGTACTAACCTTTATTTTCTACATTGATAATATCATTTAATCAGCAGCGTTGGCAAAGTGTGCTGGGTTTTGTAATACTTTTGCCGTTAAACATGCTTATCGTTTCATATCGAGGAACAAAAAAGTTAAACAAATGTATTCTTTGTGAACCACACTTTTCTGAATATCTACAGAACTAAAATGATCTAGGTATAGACGACAAAAGCTGCATTAGTTTTATAGAATAGTGAATGATTTACAGGTTCTGTTCATATTTTAAAGCATACTTCGCCCTCTGGGAAAGCATGTAGCTGCTGAATCAGCTGCTTTCCATTGTTTCCTGAACACCTACCAGCTAGAGTAACTTAACCTTCTTTTTCAGTTTGTCAGAGGAGATTGTACAGCTGCCACTTCTTTAATAAAATACATGATTTGATTACAACATTTTGGACAAATAAGCTCTTTGTTGAGTTATAAACTTTATTGTGTGAGTCTGAGGCATTGCATTTACATCTTAATTTTAATGAAAACCAAATTGGTTGTAAGCATGTTAAGCGAACAAGAAATCATGAACAGGATTTAAAAGCGCAGGTGCTATTAGTTTCAGAGTTCAAATCTTGTTCTTGACAAGGTTTTCCTTCTTGGCCTCTCTCTCTCTCTCTCTTAGTTCATCTTATAGTTATTTTCAAGTCATGTTGTCTTTAATGAGATGACATGACAGATTTATATTTATTTTGTAAAAATTTAACATTAGAGTTTTTTTTTCCATGTATGTATATTGTATTTTAATGATTTCTTTTATGTATATTGAATATAGTCTAGACATTTAGACATAGGAGAAAAAAAAAACAGACAACACAGAACAATTACCTCACAAGGTTTTATTTATTGAAACAACCTAACTGAAACAAGTAGTGGACTTTTCAAGTAATTGAATGCATAACATTGCATATAAAACAATACTCCTACACAAACCTACTGTTTGATTTCATAACATTCTTCATGTTCGTTTTAATATGTAAGAATTTATAAGTTTTAGCCAAAATCCCTTTGTTCTCATAAATACCATTTTTAGGATCACTATTTATATTGTAGCGAGAAGTAGCGTGTAGTCTTTCTAAAACTGTCTGGTGCTGACCTTATAGACTTTGACACAGTCGGCACTCCCACATTGGAATCACTAAACCCTTGCAGCCAGCTGTCTTTCTTTGATGGATGTTTGTGATGTGAAGATGGCTTGTGTGCTTTTCAATTTCTAACTAAGAACAATCTCCTGTTCTCTATTACCCATCTCTCCATGACTCGTTCAGCAGCAGTCACTCAGTTCTGAAGGGGCTGCCATTGAAAAAGTGGCATAAATTGGCCAGAGAGTTGTTGTTTCATTTGATTCAGCATTCAGCATCTGAATTCTCCCCTCCGTTAGCTGCTCAATGCGTCCAATGAGCCTAAATGAAGTTGCCGGGATGAATAATGCATGCTTGATTCTTGAAGATGCATGGTCAAATGGCAGAAAGACTTGTCTATTCCACCTTCAATCTTTGACAAAGTAAACAGGACAAAGGTGTAGATTTATTCATTGAAACTGAAGATTAGAATGACACATGTCCTTAAGTGTCAACGCGAGAGGTCAGAGTTTGTTCTGTACACATAAGTGTCAGGAGAAAGCAGGAGATTGCAATACAGGGAAGGTGCTTCATAGATCACTGTCGCTTTGTTGCGCGGAAAAGGTGTGCTTGGGCAGCCTACAGGAAATGAACATGTGTGAGCTGTGTGTGATCATGTGTGCATGCTCTGCTTAAGGGTAATCTGTCTCACTGACATGCCATTTAAAAGGAAATAGCACAGAATTGTGTTTTCCCTCAATGAGCAGCCTTTGTTTCTTGCTGCATCAAGCATGAAGAATGCTCTATACAGGACCCCACACAGGATGTGATCTTTCGTCCCTTTAGGAAATATTGGAACACATTGGATTCATTCATCACATATTTATCTTGATTTTTATTTCATGACATTTTCAGTATCTTGGTAGCCTTTATTAAACTTATGCTAAGATGGATTTAGACTATTGCCTTTTTGAAAGAGAGTTTTGTCTCTTTAAATGTAAATGAGCTTTTACTGCTGGTCCTCTTTCAAAAGAATGATGTACCTTTACAATCTGTTTTGTGCAGCAGACTCTGCAAGTGCTATATATATTTTTTAGATATATATATATTTAGTTTTAGATTTTACACTATGAAATATCAGCGATTGACTTAAAGTGGTTCAACTGCATATTATGATTCAATTTTATTTTTCATCTGGCATTTTACAAGGGTCATATTTCATATGCAGGTGCTGTGGCTGGAATCTATCATGCACTGGACCGTGTATAGATGTATTGGTGTGTAATATATAAAATACTATTAGCAAGTTTTACTTTTTAACATGTGCACTCAATCAGTTGCATTTTTTTAAACAATTAAAAACAAGTTGTACAAACATATGCTGTTACATAAAGATACAAATATTGTGAAACCTAAAATACAATAGTTTTATAATGGAAAGATATAATTTTCCTTAATTTATAATACATCACAATTTAAAAAATCAGTTTTTTGTTAGTTTTGTACAATATATCTGTAAAAATAAATAAAAAAAACCTAAGGATTTCTAAATCCTATAGCATGAAGTGTGAATTTCAACTTTGTTGCCAACCTGCTTTTCAAAAATGCTATGATTATAAGGAACAATTACATAGAAGTATTGTAATTCAAACTTGAACTTCATTATGTAAGCACTATACATATATATATATATATATATATATTTAGAAACCAATTACACTTTTTAACAATGTGCACTCAGTTGGGAAAATAAATGTATTTGTTAAAACTTATCTTAAATAAAATACATAATTAAAAAAAAAGTTTGACCAGCACAACCAGATGTTCAGTAAAGATAAAAATAATGTGACTCTTAAAATATAGTAATTCTATCATGGAAATCTATACTATCTGTACTGTTTAATAAGTAATTTATTATACTCAATAAAATCTCAATAAAAACACAATTTCAACTTTGCTGCCAACCTTTTTATTGCTTTTCAAAAATCTAATGATCTTCTTCTTTATAAATTAAACTACTGAAGCCAACAGAAAACAGTTTTTCATGTTGATACTGACCAAACATTTTACAAACTATTTTATTTAATATCTTTTCCGCTCAACTTTGTCTACCATGGTTCTTAGTTCACTTAACATCAGGAACGTTCTACATGGTTAAAATGTTTTTTTTTTTTTAACTTTTTTAATTGAATACATTTTTGGGGACTTTTAATTTGTGTTCTCGAGTAAACCAGTTGCTAATGTGTGAAAATGTAGACTTTGAAATCAGTCTGCCAGAAACAAAACACCCTGAGATCTTCAATTATTTTATATTTATGTTATTTTTCCCATCATTGTTTGTACTAGTTTGCTTGAATACTGCAGGTTGGACACTTTTAAAACAACTTGCATTTAAGAGTGGGTTCCTTAATCCTTAAGTTCCTTAATCATTAAAACAGCACCCCGCTGTGAAGCATATATATTCTATAAAAAGAGGGAACCAAAGTGACCTCTGGTTGAAATGTCTGAATGAACTTTCTGGCAATTATAGGTGAATTCTGGCACCTTCTACAATTTTCAGCCTGATACGTCATCCATCTCCATAGTAATGAAAGTTTCCCCACAAACTTTGTTTTCCTCACTCAGTAATTACACCTGTCACCTCCTCAAGAGTACATTAGCCTTCCTCTCCAAATCTGTGCCTGAGCGAGGGAATACACACATCATTAAAACCCCTCACAGCAAAATGTCATGGAAGATATTAGCCCTAAACTATTGAGCGGTAATTGTCATGTGTTGCAGTGCAAACTTACAGATCAATCCACTATAATCTGGCCTGTTGACTCCACCTGGTCAGAAAAATAAAAATAAAAGTTTTTTTTTTTTTTATATTTCCTCCATTTTGATGCACAAGCTTCCTTTTGATTGCCAGCTTGATTTAGTTTGTCTCTCTCCTCACGTCAACAGTTTGATTGACGACATTCGAAAGCTTTTTTTTTTTTGGCAACTGCATATAACAAACGTCTCCACTGTCAAAAGTTAGAAGGAATTCTGAGCTTCTATTCTATCATTCGAATACCTGTCAAGGCTTCAAGCATCAACCTCACAAAAGGGGTTTGATTACTATTGTAGTATTTTTCCGCTGGGCACTAATTGTTCTGAATTCCCCCTGGTGTCGTTCTCTCGCTGCTCCTCCAGTGGCCTGAGTCACAGCCTTTAATTGTCATGTACACACTCCAGCACACTAGATTTAGTGCAGTGCTGCCCTTAATTTAATTGGAAAACACAAGATGGTGCAAGCAAGAAAAGGAGAAAAGAAAGAAATAAAAATGGAAGCAATCTTTCTTCGTTGGGCAGTTAAAGGGCTGCAGGTATGAATTATTCATCTACTTGATGGATGGGTCTGCAAATAAAACTGTTGAGTGGGTCGCTGACTGTTAAGTGAGCTTTGCATACTGTCACCCAGCTTTGTTTTTTTCCCATTCAGAGAGAAGAAGAGCAACAAACACACTCTTGCACTGATCTTAATGACACAACGCCTCTATGCTGTTAATTCAGCGTGTCGCTTTAATTTCTAAATATGCTACATATTGTATGTTATTCAGTAATGGAAGCAGACCAAGGTTCTGCTGTAATTGCCTAAATATAATTAATGCACCAGGGGCCATATAGTGTTCTTAGCTTATGTACTATCAGGTGTAAATAAAATGGCTTGATCTTCCAAGTCTTCCAAGCATCTTGATTATCCAAGTTACAATGATTACATTTAATCACATGCTTTCCACATTTTTAAGATAAGAAAGGCCTTGCGAAGAATATTTTGCTTCATGATACGAAAAAAAAATCAAGAAACGAAAAATGTGCATGAGAAATTCATATTCGACATTTGAAAATCAGGCAGAAGACAGTACTGGGAATCACATGACTGCATTCAATGAGCCACCAAATGTTCTTCTCTCCTATTAGTCAGTTCCAGCCCTGATTCTCTGTGTTCGTGGTAGTATTATGCTCTCCTATTGGTCGCCTGACGCATTGACGTATTACTGGAAGAGCTCTCCCTGTCTTCTTGCACGCTTTCGTTTCATGTTGGTGTCTTAAATTCGTAAAACATTTTTATATTGATTTTTTGCCAAAGCATATTTTTATGGCCATAGTTCTCCTCTGCTCTCCTCCTTTCTCATACACTACCACCATGCTATTTTATAATTTTTGTGTTGTTTCTGTGTGACTTGGAACGTATTAGGCATTTTACATGTAAAACTTGCTTCGACATACGAAAATACAGCACATCGCAACAAAATAATTGACTTTAACCATTTATCTCCTGGCTATCTGATGGACAAACAGAAGGACTTGAGTGGATGATTGTCATTGGAAGATATGTCTCTTGTTCACGGTACAATCATCTGCTTAGCTTCTGTAAGGCTAATAGGTATACTTTTTTTTATGAAAATCCACCATTTTTTTACCTTTTAAATACAATGTTTTTAGAGACCAGATGGATTCAAATACATGATCATGATTCATTTGGGATCTGGCAACTGTCATAATAATGATGTTGCTTGAGAACAATGACTGGATACCTCTAGGCAGTAAATCTACAATAAATATTACTGCTCTTTTATTTTGCGATTAATAATGATTTGAAAGAACTGTGGTTGTGAATAGTTAATTATTTTCGCTTTGTTGAGATTAGTTGTTTTATGTTTTTAGCTTACACCTCATTTGAAGTATGAAACCAAAACACGGCATGAGGTTTGCTTGATTATACTTATTTAAACATTGATGATGCTGTTTGTAATATCAGAGGACAAATTATAATTTAGAATTAGGAAGGAGTCCACTACAACTACTTGGAACATATCATTAATTTGTTTTTCGTTTTTTTTTAAAGCAATCGAGAGTTATTTATATCAAGTAAATTAAATGAAATAAAATTGTAATCTCAACTTCAAAAATGCATTGTCATATATGTGCCAAACCAAAAGCTTTTAAATTCCTGGATAATTTCTACAGAGATGGAACTGCCCAAGCTGTAGGCTTTCTAATTCCTGTTTAAACTGGATTGTGTTATAAAACATGGAAAAAGGAAGACGTTTTATTTATCTTACTGTAATATTAAAACTGTATGAAAGGGAAAAAACAATAGTGCTGGTTGAACAATCATTTACAAGTATGTCTTAAAGACCAACTATTAATCCTTTCTATGTTATTTTCAAACATTTCACTGTAAAAACATTTCAGATCTTTAACAATTACTTATTTAAAAACTGTCCTTTGGGTGCGTGAACGAACTGAGTGAATTTAGTCAAGTTCCAGATGGATAGAGAGGCCAGTATAGCGAGCCATTTTTAGCATTTAAACCAATGACCTGACTAGTCGTAAATAGATTTAAAGAGGGAAATAATTGTATTCTAAAAAGAGATAACTGTATTTTCAAAGACCATTTCAACTCCAATTGCACTTATAAGAAAGGTAAACAGAGATCTCTAAATGTAATATATATATATATATATATATATATATATATATATATATATATATATATATAATGAAAGAGAATAAATGGCCCGCCATCAGAGTAACAGTGATGCTTCTTCTGGGAGATTGCTTCTTCTTGCCTGGGAACAATGGTGGCCATTACATGATTTGTCAAATGGACTGATGGGTAGTGGAAAGGCTATATTTGCATGTCAATCAACTCTCATGGGTGGGAACTTTTCAGTCACAAACACTGGATTCCATGTCAGACAAAAAACAGCTCAGAATTTTTGTGCATGTTTATTAATTTTCAAAAACAATTAGAGGTATTAAAACAGCTCTAACAGGAGCTTGTTGACATTTGTAATGTAAAGATTTATGTCCAAACAGTTTTGAAAAGTTATTTTCACCATAGGTGCCCTTTAAATAAGATAATCAAGAAGCGAACTGAACAAGTCACTGGATTAATTTTATTTTATTTTTAGGTTATCGTGTAACTAGACAAAGACTGATGGGTTGTTTTGAGTTTGTCATTTTGATAATATTCCATTGGAGCCTAATGTTGGTTAACAGACATTAAAAAGGACCTCTAAAGAGTGTTCAGTCATTTATTTCAGGTCCTCTCTTTGTGTGAGTCTGTATGTGTAATAATGCAAAAAAAAATCCCTTCTGCTTCATATTATGTTCAGGTGCCTTGTGAAAAAAGTGGGCTGCATGATTATTCTCGTCTTGGACGAAGAAGCGATTATACATCTGTGATATTTTGTATACACTTTTCTTTCTCACATTATCATCCAGATTTTTGGCCCACAATCTGCCAAAAAAATGTTTTAATGCCAGTCTTATTTTTATTGCCGTGATCACAATGCTGAGTGTTTCGCCCACTGATCCCAGCAAAAATGTCAGGCATTAATTTAGTTCGGATGCGGAACGTTTTTCTTGGCTAACAGATCCAGCTGGCGTGTCACGGACAGAAATGAGCATCTTCGTGTTATTTGAGATGTAATTGCTCTCTCGCTGGGCTGAGTTTTCACATTATTGGATGCTGTGCAGTCAATAACTAAAGTTTAATTAGTCTTTATGCCAGCGATTAAAGAAAATAAACAGAGACTAAACAGGCGTAAAGCACCTCCCTCATGCTCATCCAAATCTCCATTTTGACCCCAAGTCCATGCAGAAAAGCAGGAGAGAAGCACCTTTCTCAATTGCAAGGCCACATTGTGGGGTTGATTGTATTTGCACTTGTCAATTATGAAGCCAGAAGGAGTGTGTTAGCACAGATTGCACGTGAATCTGCTGAGTGATATTTGCACAGGCCTGAAAATCAGAAGTTGATTAACTTACCAATGATGCACGGACATGAGCCGTGTTCCCATCACTACATGGAATAATTAACACTAATGAACTAATTATCTCAGCCTAGACATTTATTAGATACCTATTTTAATAAAATACCTCAAACATCTCATGCTACATCTATTTAGAAAGTCGGCTTGAGTTTTTATTTTTCAGCCATCCTTCAGAAAGGGTTAGAGACAAACATTATAAGCTGACTGCACAAAGATGGACAAGAGCAAAGTAAAGTGCTGATTGAATCCAGAACTAAAAGGCCTTAAAAGAATCAAGACCCACTTGAGTTTGATGGAGGGCTGAGAGACAGATGCCGTTGGACGTCTATGAACTAAAGCTCATCATCCTCAACAACAGGCTTCAGTCTGTCTTATGGTCTTGAGAGCGAGCTGTCGCTAGAGATGCAGTAGCCAATCACAGAAGGCAGATTACATGCAGTTAAGACATCATATTTTGTATAACTAATAAAAGGTTTGAGTCTGGA
Organism: Danionella dracula; assembly: GCA_900490495.1. NCBI lineage: Eukaryota > Metazoa > Chordata > Actinopteri > Cypriniformes > Danionidae > Danionella > Danionella dracula. The sequence continues at coordinate 436,110 of UELW01000633.1, forward strand.
AAAAAACCTGTTGCAAATTGCTTGAATTGCATCCACAATGACTTATTTTCACGATGGTACACCGTATTGTTTTACATTTATTTCTACATATAAAACAGTATATTAGTATTTGGGAAAAATACTTCTTTGAATTTCTGTTTGACAAGCATTCTGCTTGAAAGTGGGGCATATAAAACAGTATAGATTATTAAATTTGATAATGTAATATCTGAAAAAAATCCAACTGAGTTACATTACATATTAGAAATTCTGAAAATTCTAAGTATAAAATTCTCCTTCGCTTTCCCTTGGCTGGTGACATCGTCTTAATAACCCTGGCCAAAAATCTGAAACTCTTTTGAGGAAAAAAAAAAAAGCAAGTGTTACTATTTAGCAGATAGTTTTTCTGAGCCTTATCATATATCGATAGTCAGAAGAGCAGGAAGTAGAACTGGGTGTATTTGATTCATGTCTTGGCATCAGAGCAGTGGGACAGACTAGCAGCAAAAACTTGATGATCCTTTTATAAAACTAAGTCTCTGTATGGCAACTAAATATGATATAATGCATTGTGGCAGGCTCAAAAATGCTCTCCCTGTTGCTGTGGGACATTAACATATGAGCCGTCAATGTGCATTAAACATTCTCTGAGCTACGTGAACAAAACCAAATCAGATACTCAGATCCATTGCTGAACTATCATCTTTTAAGGCAGGTTTGAAGATGCAACTTTTAGACCAAAATGTGAGTAAATTGTTAGTTTGTGGGTCTGGTGGGTCCTTTGCCTTTTGGAAATTTTAATTCACTCAATCAAGCCATTTTAAGCTAAAATATATATTTACTTTAGCCAATAAACATGTGCTAAAAAAAAAGCAAATATACTCTATTTATTATTTTTTAACCTTATTTCTTCACATTTTGAATTTAAACCATGTGTGGTGTTCTCATTATTGTTACTTTGACAGAGTTGGCAGGTCTGCTAGACCCATTGCATTTCGGGGCTTTTAATTCACACAATATATATTTTATACTAAAATGTAAAATTTGTGTGATTTTTTTTGTATTTTTGTAAAGACAGAATAAACATACAAAATCTACAATTTTTACACTTTAAATGGCCCGGGTCCAGTAGACCCCGAACACCTTGTGTGTAATATAAGTGTGTAGGGAGTATACAGTGTAGGGTCATTAAAATTTTGATATATGTTTTTCACAGAAATGAGTTTCAAATGATAATTGCTTGTTATATTTAAAACATTTTCTTTTGATGAGAAGTGAAAACGGGTCTCACAGATCTGAACACCATACAAGGGTTGAAGAGATGAGATGATGAGTAGACTTCAACAGACTTTCTGGTTCATTTATACAATAATAAAAATATATGATATACTTAATTTATACTGCTGTTATCAGTGTTTTACAACATATAATGGATTTAAATAAGAAATGCGAGACCCACATTTTTAGTATTAATACAGTCTATGCCCATGTACGCCAAATTATATGCAAAGTCATGTTGATGTGTACAAATTTAAAAAACATTTGAGATAGGACTGTTCTTGAGTTGTATTGAAATGTTTCATAACCAATACCTAATTAAAGTGAATGAAATCAAACATGACAGACCATTTAATTGCTAAAATATATTCTTCAACAGTGTACTTCTGGATGTTTGTTTTGTTTTTCTATTTCTTTTTTTAATTTAAAACTGATTTTCTTATAGGGACTGAGGATTTAAGATGAAAGCATAAAAAGCATAAACAGAACATAAAGTCTCCAAATTTTAAAAGGAACTGCAGATATTTATTGTTTTGCTCATATAGTAGCTTTTAACCTTGAAACATGACACCATTACACCATATTCTTTCTGAAATTTTCATATGTTGAAATGATTTGAAAAGTATTTAAAGCTCCCTTTTGCTCTCTGTAATCATATCATGACATCATGTTTTTTTCCCCTTTGTGTTATTTGCATGTTGTTACAAAGGTAAGCCATGTATCTGAGAAACGATAGTCTTTATTTTCCCAAAGAACTCTTTGAAATTGCCTCAGGCTGAAAAAATGAAAGAAAAATAACGTTGTAGGTTTATTGTAGGTGAAAAGAAATATATATTTTTAGATTCTGTGGCATCCATTATTGATACTCTGAATTCACTGCATATCCAACCCCGAGGCCGCCCCATTTTTCTCCTCCTGGCCTACTTGTCTGAGTCCTCAAGGGCAGCAGAGATCTGGGAGATGTTCTATATTTAGTGGGGAGCTTCTAAGTCCTGAAGGATGCTGGGTGAATGTGCAGCTCTTCTCATCTACGCGCACACACCTGTGAAGTGACTGCGATCCATCAAAGAAAACAACAGTGGTAGTGTGTTATTAAAGCAGGCTTTTTGATCATGTAAAAAATATTTCATGCTCAGTCTTGACTTTAAACTGGAGCAAATGCCAAATGAACTTATCCTGCTGTGGGGGAGCTTTTGAACTGTAAAGTAAAAGGAAATTTAATCTACCAAAAAATACATAAGTATTTTATACTTCAGGATAATGCACCAATTTACCTCCAAATTTGAGTGAGGGAGAATGTTTGTTTCTGAGCCTTTTGAGCTGATGCGGGAAAGGTAGGGTACGTAGGAACAATGCATCTTGTGGGAGATTCATTGAAATTGAGGTAAAGTTTAATCCTAAAATCTGAAAACATGCTTTAATGCATAAAACAGTAAATCGTGTAAAAATGGGATTGAGTACTATATATATATATAGGCCACTTGAAGAATATTTTGTTTCATGATACTAAAAATAGATACGAGAAATACGTACGAGTACATATTCGACATTTGAAATTCGGGTGGAAGACAGTACTGGGAATCACATGACTGCATTCAATGAGCCACCAAATGTTCTTCTCTCCTATTAGTCAGTTCCAGCCCTGATGCTGTGTGTTCGTGTGTAGCATTCTGCTCTCCTATTGGTCAACTGACACCCCATGGCATGTTATTCTGTTTTCATCATTTTATTATTATTTATTGGATTTATAATGTTTAAGGATTTAAGAATCCTAGTTTGTTTCTGGTTTTCCATGTTAGCTTTACTTTTTTGTGTTGTTTCTGTGTGGCTTGGAACGGATTAGACATTTCACATGCAAAACTTGCTTCGACATACAAAAAATTCAGCATACATAGGCCAGATTAATTTTGTATATTAAGGTATCACTGTATACATATATATCTTTTACCAACATTTTTATTTATTTAAAGCCTTTAACAAACTGACTAAATGCACCATATGAATGTTCTATCTACTCTAGTTTTCTTTATTTTATTGTAGCAGTTTTATTTATTGGTTTGTTTTGTTTACCTCTTATTGACCATGGACTGCAGGGACGTGCCTCCTGTGTGGGCTTGTTCTCAAAAACACTATTAAGCATAACTTCTGTATGTGTTTCCTTCGACCGCCCTTAATTTATGGTTGCAGCTTCTCTCGGCTTCATGTTAATTTGAGTGGAGTCCGTAGAGCTTTGTGATGAGCTAGTGTTAATCACCCAGCTCACACCACAACTGTGTCCACAGTCCCTCGAGGAACTCCATTGATCAGGGTGTAATGACTCCACAAGCCTGCGATACCAACCATTCCGGACTACAGTTTGCCTGAGGATAAGGGGTGCAGAACCAAAGATCCCATAATTACCCTGAGGGAGACAAAAACGCAGACAGAAGAGGAAATCTTCCAGCAGAACACTCAATCCTGTGTCTTAGCAGTTGCTGAATGTGGTATTTCGGCAGGAGTCTAATGGAGGTCTTGTTTGGAGATGCAAATTAAAATGAAATAGTTGAGAAAAGAAAGCCAGCTTTGATTTTTCTGTTTGTTTTCCCACTCCAATGACCCAAACCCTTGCTTGCAGGGTCTTGATTATGTTGTGGCTGCTCCTGCTGTGTTCAAGGCACAATCAGTGGGTGATAGGGTCTTGATTGGGTGCAGCTTCTCAGCTCTCAAATGTTATTAGGTGTAACAGCTTTGTGGGCGATGAAGCCACTCACAACCTCATTGAGCTGAGGGTTTAAATTCATTTTGCCCACTTTATCAAGCACAGCTCACTCTGGTGGCCTCTCATACTGCAACGTTTGTCTGATTATGAATTGTTTCACAAAAGAAGTCTGTAATGACTTTTTTCCGATTAAATTTAATGTTCTGCATGTGCACATCCATCTAGCGAACTGTTGCATTGTTCATTGTTGTAAAGCTGAAAGATGAACCAGGGGAAATGATTATAAATGGATAACTGACTTTCTTCTTTGCTTCAATAGCTAATCCTTTTACTCTTATTGTTACCTGCTAATTGTCCATCACATGGCCAACTTTAATCCGTGTAAATCAACTTGAAGTTTGTGTTTTTCTCCTTTTCTTGTATAAAAGTAACTCCTCGCATACTTTCGTGAGAGCCCAGACTTAGGGACAGCGGCATTAAGGAAAGTTTCCCGAAGGGCGTTTTGCTTGATATGGCAGACTTGTCCAGACGGGCACAGCGTGAATCTGTCCATCAATGTCTGAGGTGTTTGTTGGCTCTTTGAAATCTCCCGCAGGAGGCTTTTAATCGTAGCCCTGTTTTAATGATGCGAATGAACAGGCCAGATCACATCCTGAAACTGACCTTCCCTCTCCTCATGGGAGGCTGGACGTGATTGAGCTGTGAGATTTTCTCATTAAATTCTGATCCGAGGGGTCTTAAACAGCCCACCAGGGTGACGAGAGCTAACAAGTATTGCATATCCATCAAACAGCGTGAAGATAAAGTCTAGTTTTACCTAAAGGGGTATTTCCAGAAACAGAAGTGGAGGTGAAGGTAGATGAGACAGGAACATTGTCCAAAGTGGAAGCCTCATATCAGCACAGTTCGTCATTGCCTCCGGTTCTGTTCATTTACATCTGTTATATTTTTGTAAGATAGTACATCTAAACAGGTTCATGGTGTTCTATGAATGCTTGTGAGACCATCACATTCTAGTCAGACAAACCTGTTGGATGTGAACATGGGCAGAAAATCAATCAATATCTGAACACAGATCAGGACACCCACGCTGCCCTGCAGGAGTGGAGATGGCTGCAATGTTTTAGAGCAGTGGAGAGCTTTGGTCCCATGTTGGAATCAAACAAGCCTTTGCTACTCTGATCCAATTCAAACCATTTTTTTCTAGTTATGATTCAGTTTTATCTTCAACAAAGTACAATGAATTAAAAAAGAAAGACAAAAACTGAGTTAGAACGATAAATAATTGTGTCTTTGGGTTTGAAGCATAATTTTACTACTTTATGCAAGTGAACTTAAAAGTTAAAAAGATGTAATTGTGATTGGAACAAAACAAAACCTTCCAGTTCTCAGCAGGGACCAAGTACGAATCCAAATGAGTTTATGAGTCATGCTTTCTTTGCATAGCAAACAAATGTGAATAAACGAGTGCAAACAGCAGCAAAACCGAATATCAACATTTGTTAAACAAACATTTATCATCTTTAAAACAAAAGACTGAACAACATTTCAGTAATCATATAACCATCTTGACATGTGATATGTATTTGTTTTTGGCATGCCCTCATCATGGTGTATGGAATTTCACTTTTTTGTTGTTGTTAGTTTTATTTGTTCTTTGTACAGCAACCAGTTTTTTCGCACCAAGCTTTTTTTTAGCTGAATTTTAAAGAAGACACAGTTGACTTTTATAAAATTAAAAGTTTTTGCTTGGATACCAGTATTTTCTTTCCTTAAAATACCTCATATCTTCACAGAAAAAAAATTTATAAAATAAAAACAAATAAATAAACCTACTGAAAACTACAAATCCCAAGCTCCTGTTTGCTGAATAGCCTCACATCTCATTCCCATACCAATCAGCAGTAAATCAGCACATACAAAAATTCAAAAGTAAAAGAAGCTATCTCACTTTCATCAGAGAAAACTTTTGCACTTTTTTGAGCTTATAATGTTTTATTCATAATGGGTTTTTTAAAGAGACACCTGCCTGATGAGCTCATTGAATGCTCTTGCTAAGGATCAGAGGAAACTTCAGGTATAATTTGTGTTTTTTTTATTGCTCTATAGAATAGCTTTTTACCTGCCGGCGGGCCTACAGATTTCATAGGGTTAAAGAAAAGAGAAGAACGATGAGCCCTTTGTGCATTTCTGTCAGTTATTGTGGTCTTAGCTCTGCTGAAGCCTGAGTCAACAGCAGAACAGATGGTGCAATCCTCGAGCAGAGCATCAGAGTACACAAAGCCTAGATAGCACCTCCTGAATGAATGAGCAGATAAAGAGCTGTCGCAGAGAAACTAAGCAGACTTTAGTTGAAACTTCTTTACACTCATCACACTCAAACTTTTTGTTCATCTGGAGGGGAGAGTTACTAATGGCTGATATTCTTTAGGTTACAATTTTCATTATTTATGTTTGACACAGTCATTTAGAAGAAAAAACAGCATGTGTTGATTTCTTAAGTTATTGATTTAAGTTAAACTATCATAGCACACACCATGTATTTTTTATGTCACCATTTTTACCATGTCTAAAGGCAAAATGGTATATATACTGTATAAAATCTAAAATAACTGATTTCCTCTGGAAACACCCCTGGTTTAAGCATGTTAAGTTTTACTTTCATTGTTTGTTTTTAACATTTTAAATAGACTGGTCCCTAAAAACCTCACTGAATTTAGTTGAACTAGTATATACCCTGACGACAGAGGGTGAGCGGCAGCTAGTGGTTTGAGTCGTGGGGGCATTTTCTGTGGCAGGACCAAAACTGTGGAACGAATAAAAATGGCTCCCACTGCAGAATGTTTTAACTGTCTAATAAACCATTTAAAAGTCATGAGATCATCTGTTTTTGTGATGGGTGTATTTTATTCTTGATTTATTTATTGTTGTTGTAGTTAATTTAGTTAATTCACAATTTTTATTCATTATATGAAATTGACATTCAAAAATAGTTGACTTCAATTTCTGTCTTTATTTGTGTGCAGATTTCTAATATTTATTATTTGTTGTTGACACACACTCATATTGCTGTTATTGGCCCATGCTAGATTATTTTTATCTTGTGCTCATCGACCATTTGTCTTTTTTTGGTGCTTGTCTGATTTTTTAAGCAAACACAGTAGTAGAGTTTTATAAGCTAAAGTTAAAACATTTTTTTTTGCTGCAAGTATTTTCTGTTGTTAAAAATGTCTAGTTTTTCTTCCACAGGTTCCATGATGTTCTATTCTAAATGTAAATCTTCTAGCAGACTTCAAACAGCAGTGTTCAGATTCTTAGTCAGCAAAATAGTTACTATGAAATATTCATTGCCTTTATGAGCCATTTTAATTTTATTAATTATTATAAAATATGTGTAGTGTTTGTTTATCTGTTTGTTTTGCTTTGTGAAGCAAATACGTAGTAAGTTTTATAAATAATTATAAACTCTCTTTCTCTCTCTTTCTCTTACTCTCTTGCTCCCCTTCTTATTTTTTAAATTATTGATTTTTTTTCCAGCAAGCTTGTTTTCAGCAAAATGCAAATTATCAGGGACCTTCCAAAAATATTGTGTGTGTGGCTGTGCACGAGGTGTTCAGGGATGTCTGGTGCAGGTTTGATGACATTTCAAAATTCGAGTGAATTAAGAAGTCTGGAATCGAGGATGGGGCAGGTTTGTTTTGCAGGCACAGGGCTTTGTAATTGCTTTGTTTATTACCTCTTGGCTGGCACATATGAAATATCACCAAGATGATCATATGTCTCAGCCTAATTCAAAATTATGACAGCTTAAAGTGAGACAGAGAGCAGGAAAGGGGGATTTGGCTGGCTCCACTGTCATACATAACATAGCTTCCAGCAGATCCTGACCTTCAGGCCTCAGGTACAGCTAACTAGATTTTAAAACGACGACCCTCGATCATAAACGATGCGCCTGCTGACACTATTAGTGTTTGAAATGATGGCAACGTGAGTTGTGCTGTGAAAACTAATTACATATGGGTAATTGTTTTATTTGTCTTGATGTTACTGCATGAGTAATGGCCAAGACAAAGGCATATTGGAAAATATGCCTCATGCAAAGTCTAATATTTTCTCATTACTGCAAAAAAGCTTGCTCTCTGATTCAGAGAAGTATATGTGGTGTAATTTTCAACCATTCATCAGGGAAACAATAAACAGGTCAATTCTACTGCTTTTTTGCCATTTTGTCTGTTTGGCAAGGAATCACTTTCTTTTCTTTCATAAAGCCAATGGATTTCTTGCCTGTCAAACTGTCAGTTATTCATCTGGTTCTAACATTAGCCTCCCGTAAAGTCTAAAACTTCTCGTCAAACATCATTGTGCATTACATTGATCGTCAGCTTTCGAGACAGAGAATGGATCCAGGAGACATGGAGACCTCAGAGTGTCCAGTCAGCACGAGCGATCATTGGATATGGCTAGAGTATCACTTTTCCATTGGCAGTCACGGCACTATGTGGCCAGTTTGGGTGGTCTGCCTGGTCACTGGAGCCCATTTTCCCTGTTAAAGCCATCTGATCAGTGTCTGAGTACCTCTTTGTGAGTTGCCTAGGTGTCTTTTAGAGATGGCTATCTTTGCTTTGCAATCAAGTGTCTGCAATATGACCTTTAAAAACTAGACTCCCTTTAAAGACAAGCCTGGAACAGGCTCTCTTTACTGCAACAAGCACATTTTAAGATAGAAAATTGGAGGTTGTGTTTCTTATAAGTAAGTTCATTGTAATCTTTTTATTTTCATTTGACTAAAATGTAAAACATTAAAATATGGTGAAAAAACTAGCAGAAAACAACCCAGACTTTTCTCCTTTTTTCATTTTTTTGTAAAGTACAATAAATACATTTCCATAATTTTTACAGGAAACTATAACTATAATTTTTTTTTTAATTACTATGAAAATCAGAACCAAGAGATGAAAACTTTGTGTGATTGTTATGTTAACCAGGAAATTCAAGAAAGGCAGCTGGATTCTAGTCCTGCAACACTACCATGAGCACATGGTGAAAACTTTAATTCAAGGCATGAATTCAACACATCAGGCAAGCTTACTAGCTTAACACAAATAAACTATTTAAAATTTATCTAAGACATTTTTTGAGGAGCAGATACAAGGAATTAATCTGTAAGATGGAAGATTTAAGCTTTCCTTCAATGATTTCTGAGTTCAGATCATAATGTCAAGCTTGGAGCCCTCCTCTAGGCAGCATACCAAAACTGCAGTGTATTGCATCAGGGGGAGAAATTTTCATTTAGACAGATACATGCAATCTAACCACATATTTTAGTAAATGAGTCCAAGCTTTACCTTCCCCACCTACAAAGATGACTTCAGTCGTCAGGTGTAGACTATCCCAGAATGCAATGTGAGTTTCAACACACAGACAAAACCCTGATAATAATGAAATCAGACCAAATCTGTAGAATTTAAAGAATATTTGTGCTGAGGTTTTTTTTTTTTTTTTTGGTTGTGCAAGGTATTGTCCAAGTTAATGATAACTAAAAAAGTGTTTTAGATTTTTGTATTATATCATAAATGTCATTTATTAAATTGTAAATATTTTATTTGGGTTATCACCTGGGTTATGTGTCTTGTAATGCTTTTATAACATGCTGCACAGGGTTGGTGGGCAGTGATATGTGAAGATCAGACCTATTTAAACTAATATGCCCAAGCAGTTCATCTCCACGTAAAGACCCCATGAGAAAATAGCTGACATTTGTGAAAATAAAAGACCTCATCTGTTTACAATGCCTCTAATTGACGTTGAAATCCAAACCTCCAGAGCTCACAGTATGAGTTTAGGGGTGTAACATCAACGCTCAATATCCTACAGCTCCAAAATCTCCCCCACTGTTACGAAACCAATGCTCTCCATTTAAAAACAACCGATGGAAGATTCTGTTGTTAGTGCAAACTATAGATTTTGTATTACTTATCTTCAATGCTTGAGACTAAAGATTTTTTTTATAATTTTTTTGTATTCAAAGGTTTTAGTGACAATTGATGTGACATTTTATTTTTCCCAGACTGACCAAAGCCAGAGCTTCTGATGAAATATTCAGAAAGGTGCTATGTTTGGAGACAAGCAGGTTATGTTTGTGAATTTCGCTTTCTGAATAATGGAAGAGAAGGAGAGACCTTTGAGTCTGTTCATTTTACTCATAGAAAATAGTTATCTTCTATCTCTTGCATCAGCCGTTTGTAGAGGTGTGAAATTAGCCCAACGGCTTTCTTCTGTAAGGAATTAAGTGCAATTACTTTTTTTAACTATCTCTTTGCTGCACATTTTGCTTTCAATAGTGAATAGTAAATAGGTATGTTGTATTTGCAGTTATTGATGATCAAAGATAATAAAGTTGTTTGACTATTTAAGTAGACCTACACCATAAGATAAGATTTTCATCTAAACAATTGTATTGTTGAGTAATTTAAATGAATCAAGAATGATGTATTTAAAAGCTAGTATGCTCTTTCTGTAACTTTTCTCTTTTTTCAATTTTAAAATAAAGTTTTCTTCTTGCAAATGTCTCCAATAACATTCAACATCCCAATACTCTTAGCTTTCACACATATACACTTTTTTTCATTTATTAACACATTTATGTACAATTCATTTATGGCCAACCCTTTGGAGGAAAAAAGTGAACTTAGACTTTACACAAGTGAAAGTAAATGATTCCACATTATGAACAATAACTGTAGGAGTCAAAAATCAAAGATGGAGTTGAATGAGCAATGAATATTCCTGTTTTGTTTTGTGATGTTTGTGCCTCTTGTGGAAGTTAGTGTCCCTATAGACCGGCTCAGTGAATTCAGATCTGTTTGAAAGTGATTTTGCACACTGCTGATCTCTGCCACACTGGGTTTACCCTGCTGTCAGTCATCTTGCCTCTGATATTTATCTGTGCACATCAGGTTTATTGCTTGTAGACATATATAGGATATATATAGGTTTGCTTAGGTCCTAGACCATCCAAAAGATGCACGAATATACAAAAAAAAAATCAGAATTATATAGTAATTGGTGTATCATTTTTCCATGAATACATGGATTGACCTGTCTTTCTAAATGAAAATTAAAGTATTTTAAAGGAGTTTGTGCTAAACATTTTTTTCTGTAAACTGCTATTTTAATACATTATGACTAAGTTTAAATCATCTTTTTCTAAATATCAAGGAACAATACAAGGCTTTTTTAGCCTTTTTAGTTAGCCCGCTTTTCCACAACCCGCTTGTGTGTTTGTGTAACAACCAAAAAAAAAACCAAAAAAAAAAAAGTCCTAATCGAATCGTGAAAGGCTGCAGGACACTGAGCCACTTAGCTTATTGCTTTCAGATCCAAGATATATAAAAGGAGACAAGAGAAAAAGCAGCAAGCTAGCAAGATGTTGAAAACAAATGCTGTTGAGATATCAAATAAATCTCTGGGTGCTCATTTTCTAAAAGCATCATCTTGAAACCAATTACTGTTGAATGCTGTTTGCTTATGAAATCTTGTCATTGCTGTTTGCAGGGATGGATTCGCTTTCTTAAGAACAAGCCACTCAAAGAGAAGCAAAGTTTTCAGAGGCTGTGGAGAATAAAAAGCTGAAATGTGTTGGTAATTATTGTTGTTTTTTCAGCCATTTTGGTATATTTCAGACTCACTTACATGGAATCTGACAGAAATTGGAGATTTTAATAGACAGCCTATAATGGCTGCATACTTTTTATTAAATTTATTTTGTTTCTTTTTTTCTTTTGAATTTTTTACCAAGGTCAAAATTTAAAATGAAACATTTGCTTGCTGTGCTTTCATCTAAAAGTTCTGACAATAGACTGGATTGACTATGAGTGTAAATAATAATTTTATATCAAATGCAATTCATTTGACCGGCAGGCTGTCCAGTGTGTGCTTCTACGTCAGGGGTGTCAAACTCATTCCTGGAGGGCCGCAGCCACTGCAGGTTTTTGTTCCAACCATATTCCAAGAGAGACATGAGTAGCATTAAACAAGCCAAGAGTAGCTTATTAAAGGAATCAGGTGTGTTCAGTTAAGGTTAGCTCAAAACTATGTAGGGCTGTGGCCCTCCAGGAATTGAGTTTGACACCTGTGATCTACGCTCTTCCCAATGAAAGCTGAACAGCATCCTTAGTTTAGTTGCAAAGAGTGCGATTCTACTACAATCCCATTATAATATGGCAGACATCGATTTTATTGATAAAGCAGCTCAATGGGAATAAAAAAAATATTCCTAATTTATGGGTTTATTGACCTACTCAATCACATTTTCTAAGAATTGGTGTTCACAAACATCTAAGATTATTTCACTACAAAGTCAATAATGGTTGTCCAAAATGGAGCCTTTAATACACAATACATTAGTGTGTAGATTACGCTAGCAGCTAGACCAGGATCCATCTTGATCCCCTCCCAGGTAAGTATTATTCAAGCCCCTGATTGGTTGGCTCAGATAAAAATAGATAGATTTAAATTGATCCTTTTTCTGAATTTTTTCTGAAATTAAAAACGTGAGAGAGAAAAAGAGAAGTTAGTTTTAATGCCTTTTTGTGTTTTCAAATTTAAACACTTTATATGAACATTGTTTTTACTGCTTATTTTAAAAAGCAATCCTGCTTTTATTTCATACATATTATAACATCTAAATATACGCACAATTTGATGTTGCATAACAATGCATTTGTCTAAAGGTTTTTTAATTATTCTGAATTGAACTGATGTGTCAGTCAATTACTGATTACATGGAGTTTACTTAATAATATTTTGCAGTGAATATTGAAACAAAATAATCTTCTGGACCTTTCGTTCCAAAAGAATCGCGTGTGATCGTATCTCTTTACATTTTAGATGAATACCTCTGGACTAGACCATTAAAGTAGTTGTTTCTCTTTAACACACATTCGCTTTCATAAGGACCCGTTCTCATTTGAAATCAATACTGAAGGCTCCACTTCTTTCACCTAATGCCTCCACTAGCTGTTATCCTTCACATCCTTAAAAAAAGTTACATTTGCTTTCTTTTTCTTTGTTTTAATGAGCAGACGAGCTCAGGTTTAACGGCTCAATACTTGATCTTCACCTGACATCCCTTCCAGCCTATTGTCTTGTCTTTCCACCAACAAAGAGATGCTAATGTTTAGTGCACAGCATCTGTGAAGCGCATCAGGCACCTGCTTCAGCTAGCACATTGACAGCTTGGCTAGATTTCAATAACGGATCCATACAGCCATCCTGACTACACTCCACAGCAGGGCTTCATATTGACGCCTAGTGTTCTCAAGCTCAACACAGCAGATTGCTCTTTAGGTGTCGTTTCCTATACTATTCCTTACCCCATTTTTGTATTTATATGCTGAGTACCATGCGCTATTGAAGAGTTTAAACAATCTTTGTCCTCTGTCAGTGGTGTAATTGATTGTGGCCTTGTGGGTGAAAGGGCATAAATGTCCCATGAGTCTTTGCAGTGACAGCAGAGGTGTCTGTAGTCTGGTTAATGGCAGATTGGAGACAGATGCAAACATTTCAGAGATGCAAGGTCCCTGGTGTCCTTATGTGGGAACGATTGATGGAGGATGATGGGCGAGGAAGAGCAGGAGAGAGGAAGAGTGCCGTCAGGGATTCTTATGTTTCACAAATATTGTCACAGTGACCCTGACGGTATCCTAGCCTCATGTTTCACCTCAGCTGCGTCGTGTCGGATGACTGCGGACAGATGTGACATTTGCGTTGATTAATATTCTCATCACCCTTTTGTGTTTCCATGAGTTAAAGGGTGTCATTTTAAGGATGTTTTTTATCAGTAAAACTGGCATTCAACTTCTGCAAAAATCCTCAGGTGCCTATGTGGTAGGAGTGGCAGAAGATAAATAATGTTATATTTTTTTATGTATTTGAAAGCATTTAGTAAATAAAAAATAGCCCTATAGCCTAACAATATCAAACTGCTTTTAATTTAATCAAAAAGGAACATTTTTAAATATTTGTTTGTTTGAAGAAAATTACTGAATACAATTTTTAAAAATGTTTTATTGTAAGGGCTTTTTTTTATGTAATAGATCAAAGTCTGTGTTTTTACTCCAGGTTTATAATCCATGAAAACAATTGAATGGGATTTTCTATATTGTCCTAAAATTAGACCAAATTAGACTAAACTTGACTTAAAAACAACAGTTGTATTGATTGCAAAAGTATTTCTTCCTACTATAAAACCTGGCCCCCATAAAGTAGATTGAACAAGGATATTTCTATTTCCTGATTTCAAAAGGAACTCTATGATTTCAAGTTAACTGTACTGTAAAGTGTAATTCCATGCCTACCTATTTAAATTACCCAATATGGACTTTTAATATGCTCTAGGCTTTTTGTCTGTAAATCAACAGTAAAAATCACAATACAAAAACACATTAATTTATCAATGGATAGATGGATGAATGGATAAATGGATGGATTGATTTAAAAAGAGACAGCCTGGTAGGTAACTAATTAAAAAATTAAATATATGATTGTCTACACAGTTGAAAGGTGAAAGATGAGAGAACTTTGGAGCAGATAGTATCTGTACTGATGGCATTAAGGATGGCAGTGATGAGGAGCACAGGTGTGAGAGATAAACGGTCAGGTGAGGAGGTGAGGCAGCTAAAGCTTGCTTCAAACTGCATGATTTTACCTGATTGTGAGGCAGTGACAGGTTTTTTGAGAAGTCACCATCAAGAACCCGAAATCACTGGCAAGTTGGTACTTGTGCGTGCGAGTGAAAATCACACAGTGTGAATGCGTAAAGACAAGACCCAAGTGACCCAGACGAGTCGTAGACATCCACGAGATATTTGGCGAGTTTAATATTAGCACCTGTCGGCGATTGGGAGTCATGCCGTGTGAAGGATATTCTGACTGAAAACATTGTCAGTTACTGCCTACAGCAAATGAGAGAGCAGCATCCAGGGATGATGGAAGTTGTGGGAAGAGTTACGAAGGTAACCACAAAATTAACAATGACTTCATTTTGGGAAGCAAAAATGTCGCACATTGCACAAATATTTACCTTCTACTGCAGAACACATAACTCTCGCTTCTCATGTCTACCTAACCAATTTTTCATCCATAATATTTGTCTCTTTTTAATCTTTTTGCCACAAATAATCTTTTCGCTGCAAATAAGAGCACGTGTAATTTGAACAGCGAGCTTCTTGTGCTCTAGCATTATTGTTGATTTTCCCAGTCTCACGTGACTCCAGTGTTGCATACCTGACCTCATGTTTATGTTTCTACCAGACAAAATTGTTTATATAGATTGCTTTATCATCTGTGAAAATGGAACTATATATAACCAGATTGAACAGATACTGCAGAAAAAGTTTTTTTTTTCATTTTTAGCTAAAAAAGATATTTCAAGCCAGCAAAACATAAACGCAATAAATCTTTGCTCGGAACTTGCATAACTAAAACTGGCTTGTATTGTGCTAGTTTTAGTTACTCAACCATGCGTTAGTGTGTAAGTTTTCAAATAACTTTATTGAACCAGAATCAATGTACTATATCATAGTTTCTAATGGATAAAATTAGCTTCAACAAACCCCCCCAAAATTAAATTAAAAACAAATCTATAGGATCCAGTCTCATATGGGATCATTAAAGTCACCAGAGAATTTCAATTATCAGTTTGTGAAAAGTGAATGCTTAATTTAAAGACAGTATTATCCGTACAGATCTAATATGTCTGTCAATGTCCTTCAAGATAATGACCTCACTATTTAACCAATAAAAATACTTGGTAAAGAATTTAGTTTTTGGTTCCCTTACAAGAATCCCGAAGACCCCTTTAAAATGTCGCTGAGGCTACAGTATATAAACTGTCTGTCTTCATTGAGTGAGATTTATGGAACTTTTTAAAGCCAATTATCTACGAGAGCAACTAATGGTGTGTGTTATATGGTTTTAAGCCCTCAGGACATTTTCAGCCAAATACCTTTTCAGTAAATGTTGAGTTGGCTTTTGCTTAATGGTGCAGGACTGGGTTTGTAGCGTGCAGATCATCCAGAATGATATATCTGAAGATTGATTTGAGGGAAGCAAGATTATTTAACATTGGTTACCAACTGCTCAATCATTGCTAGTCATATTTGGCAGTTGCTTAAGCTGGATCAAGACCTAATGGCCCATATACCAAGTTGTGCCTGATTTATTTTTGATGATTTCATGTCCGTTTTATGACTCTGAGATGTATTTTGTATGACAGCTTGCATCATTGTTTGCATCACTTCTTTTCCATGTCCCGATCAGGCTGCTTGCAGAGCAGATTCAAATTAATTTCAGCTTCTGTTCGTAATAAAATTCCACATCATTTAAAGTACAATCAATCCCTGTTTCTGCTGCGACTGACAGAAGGAACTGATTTGAAGTGTAAAAACTGATTTGTTTCCTTAGCTGACCACCCCTCCCCCTGCTCCACCTCTTTATGATGGACCGGTATCCCCTCATCACCTACCGGGAAATTTCTGTCAGATTTGATTATGTGGCCTGGCAATAAGAGACTGCTTTTGACCTCCAGACCCTGCTCACTTTTTAACGGGCAAGTGCAGCGGACAGCCCTCAGTGAGTAATCAGTGTCAAATGAACCGTTGATAAATGCGCTTGGCTCTCATTTGAGAGTCTGTCATGGAAGCTCACATGGAGAACAGTCCAAACCTATTCCCAGCACTGCTGAGAAACACCAGAATGAGCCGTCTGCCAAGGAAGACCACCAGGACCTACTGTTTTTGACTTTGGGGTTTGAAGTTTAGAGTTTGGAACGGTTCAAAATAATATACATCTGGTGAAGTTTCCATGAACATCCCAAGGCATGCTCTGACATGATAGACGATCATGTAACAGAGATTTTTGTGTCAGACAAAAATCTTCGTTCTTCAGACCTTTGTTCCCAAGGCATTACCATATTTTTTTTTCACATGCAGTCCTCATGACTCATATTTCCATCTGCTATTACCTCATGTTTAATGATAACTGTGACAATGTTGCTCACTCTGGACATAGACCTTGTTTACACACTTAGACATACATTGTCTTTGATGCAAGAGCCGCAAGTTTTCATCATTTAAACTTTTCCCACTTAAATACTTAACCACTGAAAAAAAACCTTTAATGTTCATTTTGCTTAATGATAAAAAGTAGTAGATCGCAACTTGCATCCCAAGAGAATTTCATTGTCTGGCACGACCATTTTGATGGTAAACTTTAAATATTTTTGCTGGTTGAAGTGCCCGCTGTGAACTTTTACATAGGGCCACAAGAATTTGTGAATTTTTACATAGAGCCACAAGAGTTTGTAGAATCGCCTCTAATCACATTCAATCTTTTCTTGTCCTCACCCTAGTCGCTCTTCAGTTTTCACCAACAGCTTGAATTTTTATGCCTGAATGTCTGCAGATGGTAAATGCAAGATGTGAATCCTTCACAAAAACACAACTTTCTTCTCAGAAAATGCAAATCGTCACAGGTGAGCAGGAAGTGAGTTTTGAACTATGTTTGTGCGGTTAGCTGACATCAGGTTTTTATGGTAACTAAAGTTGATGTTGGTTTTTTTCAATATTCATCTTTAGTTAATTATAGTTAAGAATTTAGACTATTTACATGTCATGTGTATATGTATGTTCAACATCAAGGTGGCCTATATATACACCTTGTGAGGGCCTGAGCCCTCAAAGCCCCATCCCCCATGCACGGGTCTGTAGAAGGTACATCTGGCAGCGAGCCAAATCAAAGAGATGAGTTTTTACCTTAATAACAAAAGTCTGACATTTAAAGGCAAAGCATTCTAGAGATTATGACCTGTTATTGACAAAAGTCCTAACCCTTGGAATTTTCTCTTCGTCTTTGGCACTTCGAGCCGTTTGAAAGCTGTTGGAACCCATTTTGAAGTGTGAACGTTCTTTTTTTTTTATTTTGCTTAAGGTCAGTTTAAAAATATATGTTTATGTGCCATTCCATGTACATTTTTTGTGTTCAGTTGTGCATAATGTGTTATTGAAATAAAAATGTAGATAGACACATCTATGTGAACTGACATTTCAGACTTATTTTGTTCATTTTAGCACTGAAGTTAAAAAAAAAAATCTCTTCACACTTTTACACATTCCAGTCACATGTAATATAGTAGCCAATATCTGAAATTGTGTGATGTCATATTTTAAAATGCCTTAAATCCCATTTTAAAACTGCTTAAATTGGTTGAGTGAAAAAAATATATATTTAAATTTTGAGAATTCAAAATAAAATGTAATGAAAATATGAAATGTAATAAAATATAAACATATAATTTCTTAATTAATTAGTAATTAGTGACTATAAAAAGGTTTTCCTTCAAACTGTAAACAAAAAGCTTGAAGCTTTATCAGAACCTGATTTCAGAATGCATTCTTTAATTTCAGTATTATTCCTCTTTGGACTGGCCTGTCATGTATTTCATTAAGATGCCATTATTACCTGATTCCTCTCTGTCAAGCTGCAGGGGCCGAACTGATAGATCAGATAGAACCACCGTCCATCCGTGTGTTTATTCCCCTGTTAGCTCTCAGTCCTAGATGGAAAAATAATTTGTTTTGTGAGTGTATGAAGGCACTTGCTAATGGTGCAGTGTGTGGGCATTCAGCATAGTGCTTCATGACCTCATAGCTGGACGAGATTCGCTGTTATGATTACAGTCATATGAGACAGATTTGAAAGGTTCCATCATGCTGGTTATTTTGTTATTATTTTATCACACAGAGTCTCATTTGCAATCTTTGAGTCATTTTTTTTTTATCTCAACACTGTTTGTTTCCCTCTAAATCGAAAGGGCAACGGACTGTTTTTCTGTTTTTTATCAGGAGTCGTCACTGTGTGTGCTCTTTATAATAACAAGAACACAATGGTTGGAGTTGGTAAATTTAATCAAAATGTGGAATTATTGATTAATTTTGTTGTTCCATTAATCTTTAGATATTCTAACTTTGGCTTTAATTGTATTACATGTCATTTTCAGTCATATGATTAAAACTTTCAACATAAGTTTCTTAAATGTAATCTGTCTTATTTTTTGCTCTGTGTATCCATTAACAGTAGGGTATATGTCATATTCAAAAATGTTACTGTCATGCATTTTAATTAAATTTGTAACATTTGGTGAAAAGTGCAGTCATTTTATGTCTGCCTGGTTGAAGAATTTTGGCTAGTCTGCTCAGTGAATATTTCAAAATTTTGAAAGTTTTAGGGTTAGCCTTAGCCTAAACAAGCACATTCACAACTTTTTGGTTAAAACTTTAAAATATTTTCTAGACAGTGTTCTATATATACAGGAGGTTATTAAAATCAGTATCTAAGTGAACTCATCAAGCAGTCTTTTTTTTTCGTTCTGTCTCTCTCTCTATATATATATGTATATATATATATATGTATCTCTTATGTATAAATATATATATATATATATATATATATATATATATATATATATATATATATATATATATATATATATATATATATATATATATATATAAACACACTTTTTGCTGATTGGCTGTGATGTTATGTGAGTGCGTGGGCCAATCAGTGGCTGAGATATAGTTTTCTCAATGAAAATCATTTGAGGAAAAGGTATGCTAGGTTTGGTGTGCCTAAGTTCCTAAAAATATATATTTAAGAGAAAAGTTCTTTTGTCAGGGTTTTCAAAGACAAATGCTTACATATTTTATGGACTGGCATAAGTCTTATGGTCTGAAGAGAACACTCTTGAATCAAAATGGTAAACAAAAATATATATATATAAAAATAAATACACTTTATAATTGTATTCTACAAAAAAATTGAGTGATTGTCTTGGCCACTAGCTTGTGTGTTGGATATTGAGCAAACAAGCGAGAGAGAAAGAGACGAAACGTCCACGAAACTCTAAGAAACTAAGAGTTTCGGCTCTACTTGAAGGAACAAAAAAGAAAAGACTCCCATGAGGGTCAAGCACTCTCTTAACTTCCTCTCTGTTCGTCCGTTCTGTGGACTTTCAGTGTTGGTGCAAAACCAAGCAGAAAAAAAAAGAGCTTCCAAGTGCAATGGTTTCATAGTATGCTGTTGCAGTAGGAATAGCAGTAAAAAAAAAAAAAATAACAGAGCAGTGTTAAGACCATTTTAAAAGTACTACTGCTGAAGGAAAGTGTCTTTGAAAATAAAACATCAATTCTCTGTCTCTAACCAAAAGCTCTGTAAATGATATGTTATCACATGTTTAAGGCTATTGGCCGCTCCCTCTATAACTGATTATCATTCAGTACGATGAAATCTGAGGTTTGAACTCGATCGTATCTCTCTCTTTAACTTATAAATCATTGGAGAAACAACTCCTCTCAGAGCAGCTGTCTGAATGAAGATTAATGCTGGCATTTAGGTTCAAGGTGATATTTTATTTGGCATTAGCCTATCAATTTGTTAATGCACAGTTTTGGAGAGTTGCTCCAAAGAACAGGGTGACAGCAGTTGGAAATGGATATTGATTATAAAAGGCTGCTGGGTTTTCTTTTCACTTTTTTCCCTCTTTCATCTTTGTCTTTCTTTTTGGTCATGCAGTAATGTCTTACACAGCGTAAAGCATGATGGATGGGCAAAGCAGCTTTTTAGGCTTCGCGTCAGAAGCTCACTTTTGAGGATACCTGATCGAATTTCAGCGCTCCTTTCTGTGGAATCTCTTGGATATCATTATTGATTTCCAACCTTCAAGCTTCGCCCTGAAAATGGACCTGCATGTGCACAAATAACTGAATCAAAATAGACTGCTTTTAAATATTTCCTTTTAAGGCAAAGGGTGACCACATGGGAACACTTTTGAACAGTTGCAATCTTTATTCCAGCTATTCTGAAATCTTTTGGTGATTTTGGTTAAAAACCTCATGCTATGGACCCACACTAAAAGGAATTTTAAGCTCCTTTAGAATGCTCTAATATCGAATCAGTTTATTTATTGATTGATTTGTTGAAACATACTAGAAACTCAACACAACTTCAACAGACTCGGGGTTATAAAAATGCATTTAATAAAACAGCTACCTAGACTATTTATTTTCATGTAACTTCTAAATCAATATCTCAGTTATATGTATAAAATAAGTAAATAAAAAGGCAGGCAGGTCTTAGTATGGCAACTCTATCAGAATCCAGATAAGCAGTTCTATTTTTTATGTTCTTTTTGTGCTTGCATGGGATTTGAGTTAGCATTGACAGTTGAAATCTTTGCTCTGAATGATAATTAAATACTTGATTTATTGGTGAATGTACTTGGCCTTGGTTATGAAACTGACATACTGTTCTCCATTTCTTTGCATTCTTACACCAAGTGTGATCCGAGACCTGAGCTGTCAATAAAAATGTGTTCAGTATAACACACTCATTCTGACTCTTAAAAAATAAATATATTGCAACGAATTTGAAAAAAAAAAAAAAAAAAAGAAATAAACTGAAATTCATTTGGGTGAAAATCAGGGTTTTGTGACAAAATCCATTCAAATAAAAAAAACATTGTCTTGTTATTTAATCTAGTTAAATGATCTAGTTTTCAATGACTAGTTAAAGTCTAATTTTCTCTATAATGAACCTTTAAAAAAATTCTAATGTATATTTTGTTATTGTTTTTATAATACTTGTATTAGGTGCACAACTTTTTTTTAAATGATGTTGATAATAGGTGTGACTTTAAGCACTTAATAGAAACGTTTAAGTATTTTGAGCTCTTTTCCTGACTTTCCTATGCCCCTCCATACAGTCTCTTAGAAGATTAACAAACAAATTAAATGCATGCAAATTATATGCATAGTTAACATAACAATGTTTTCAGGGGAAAAACTGCTTCATCATGAGCTATAAAAAAGAACTCAAATAAAAAGAAATTATAGTTAATGTGCAAGAGTTGCACAACAAACATACTCAATACAACAAACTCAGCAGTGTGCCAGTCAATTTCATATTCTCCAGGCGATCTCTTTTTGTTTTTAATCTTGCACTCTTTGTGCTCTGTTTGTGCTGACTTTACTGATCTATAGAAAAGTGAGTGTTTTGTGTTGAAATGTCTTAGCACTGTCTTTTTTGCTGTTATGCTCCAAGCTGTTATATATTTGGAGATGTGTGTACAGTTTGTGCGTCCCCATCTGTATCACAGCTGTGTGGTGTCTTGCTATTTCATTGACTTTGACGCGGTGCGCCAAAAACTCACAGCAACCCACATAAGCAAATAACTTTCTGCTCTCAATCAGAAATGCTTCCAAAGAAAACCATCCCCTCATTTTCATTTGCATTCATGCATATCCCTTGTTTTCATGTATACTTAATTTTAGTTTTTTTACGTTTCCTTAAAAGGAAATATTGACAGACACTGAAAATAACAGCTTTTGTAAACATAAATGTGGTAAGAGGAAAGTTGTATTTCATGTTCTGAAAGATAATTTGTCCTTCAGTAATGTATTTTTAAGATATTTATTTTTGTGTGTCACAAGCCTAAAATTTAAAAACAACTTGATTTAACTGTAAAGAAAAATCAACACAAGTCAATCTTTTTTTTTTATTTAAAGATTAAACGGCAACACTGTAACATGTTTATATAGAAAGAAATTCAAAACAATTTTTAGTTCAAGCAGATTGGGAACCCTGGGAAGATACAGGCAACAAATGAACATGTGATTTTTATTCATTCATTCATTCATCTTCATGTCGGCTTTATTCCCTTTCGGGGTCGCCACAGCGGAATGAACCGCCAACTCTCTGGCATATGTTTTACGCAGCGGATGCCCTTCCAGCCGCAACCCATCGCTGGGAAATGTGATTTTTATTGAATGTAAAATGCTAATTACATTTGAATGACTTAACAATCTTACAATTCTTAGTTGAGTAGTCAATATTATAAGTGACCAAAGTATGTACTTTGGCTATAGTTTCAATTGACAAAACAGGGTTGAGGTGTTTGATGAACATTAATTTGGAAAAAAGGTGGAAAAATCTTGCATTCAAAAAGGCACCAACTCTCTGACTAAAATCAAGAATGGGAATATGTTTTTGCGGTACAGTGTCTGATAGTTGGGATAATTGCTTTGAATGGGTAGCCAGTTATCAGAATGTACTTTTTGTTGCAGTTTAGTTTTGAAGTAAGTTGAGAGAGCACCAGAGATCTGATCCTGCAAAGCACTCACCAAGAGATGAGAACACCAAAAAACATTGGAGAAAGGGAAATAAGAGATTTAGAGTTGGGCGTCATCCACAAAGCAGTAAGAGTAGATAGCAAATATATGCACTAAAAAAAGCTAAATGCACTAAAGCGTGTATAAATTTTAACTTGCATTAAGAGTCATGTATTAATATTTATTATTAGTCATGTACTAATAAATACTGATTACTTCATAAATAAAATGACAAATAATTAAAGCGTACATTCTGAGCTTACAGGAAGAGCAAACACATCCTGTCCCTGCCCATGTGGTCACTAACTGTAATCAATTCATGACTCAAATTAATTTAACCCATCAGCCATAGATCAATAAGATTGATTATGATAATCACATTATTGGTAAGGGGTCAGAGGTTAAATGGGTTTAAAGACTGGTAAAGCACATTTAACACTTTGACCGATGCTGTAGATCTGACTTTAAAACAGTAGGAGGTTTCCAATTAGTAAAAGGTTAGTAGAGTGCGAAGTTACTAGAGAAAAAAGAGTATTTGCAAACATCTGTTGAGAGCAAGTTGATAACTGCAATGATGTCTTCATCTTTTAACAGAACCTTATCTCCCGTAACTTTCCAAAACCATGCTGACATTTAGAAAATTGTCCGTACAAACCTGTCGAAGATAAGCAGCAAGGTCTTAGAGAAGCTAAAATCAAGATGTGTTTGATGTGACGGATGTGTTAGTCTGAACTGACACTGCATTCATGGTGGGGTACTTACTGCTGACATATTGAGGGCAGAAGAAGAGAAGTCTGCTTTCTACACAGACTTTTTTTTGTAACTCTAACACAAGACATCGGAGTGCTAGAATGCCCTTGAAATGAAAGTCAACATCAAAAGTTTTTGTGGTGGACTGTTACGTTATCAAATGTAAACAGAACAGTTTAGATTGAAGAGGTTTTAAAATGTGAGAGGTGAAGTGTGTTATTATTAATGCCATCAGATAATCTTCAGATTGGGACACTTTGTTGCTGCTTTAGTACACTGAGGAGCTAACAAAATATTTGTTTGATTATATGAATTAAATAACTGATTATATAACTAAACATGTGCTGCTAAGCTTCTTACTTTATAATGATTTGGCAACATCAACCTTTTAAAGTTTGCTTCCTATATATATATATATATATATATATATATATATTTTTTTTTTTTTTTTTTTTTTTTTTTTTTATCAAACTGGTAATATTCTACAAACTTCGAGAAAAGGTCAAACAGGTTTTTCGGTTCATGGTATATTTAGTTGAACTTAAATGTAATTCAGGAGAGGAGAGGAGAGAAGAGAGGAGAAGAGAGGAGAGAAGAAGAGAGGCGAGTAGGGGAGAGTAAAAGGAGAGGAGAAAGAGAGTGTAGACGAAGAAAAGAGAGCGAGGAGGGGAGATGGAAAGCGAGGAGAAGAGAGGAGAGGGAAGCAGAGAGGGGGAGAGGAGAGGAGAGGGCAGAAGAGAGGAGAGGAGGGGATAGGAGAAGAGAGGCGAGTAGAGGAGAAGAGAGGTGAGGAGGGGAGAGGAGAAGAGAGGAGAGGAGAGAAGAAGAGAGGTGAGGAGAGGAGAGAAGAAGAGAGGTGAGTAGAGGAGGAGAGAGAGGAGAGGGAGAGAGGAGAGAAGAAGAGAGGCGAGTAGAGGAGAGGAGAAGAGAGGAGAGGAGAAGAGAAGAGAGGAGAGGAGGGGAGAGGAGAAGAGAGGAGAGGAGAGAAGAAGAGAGGTGAGGAGAGGAGAGGAGAGGAGAGAAGAAGAGAGGTGAGTAGAGGAGAGGAGAAGAGAGGAGAGGAGAGAAGAAGAGAGGCGAGTAGAGGAGAGGAGAAGAGAGGAGAGGAGAAGAGAGGAGAGGAGAAGAGAGGAGAGAAGAAGAGAGGTGAGGAGAGGAGAGAAGAAGAGAGGTGAGTAGAGGAGAGGAGAGGAGAGAAGAAGAGAGGCGAGGAGAGGAGAGGAGAAGAGAGGAGAGGAGAGAAGAAGAGAGGTGAGGAGAGGAGAGAAGAAGAGAGGTGAGTAGAGGAGAGGAGAAGAGAGGAGAGGAGAGAAGAAGAGAGGCGAGTAGAGGAGAGGAGAAGAGAGGAGAGGAGAGGAGAGGAGAGGAGAGGAGAAGAGAGGAGAGGAGAGGAGAGGAGAGAAGAAGAGAGGAGAGGAGAGGAGAGGAGAGAAGAAGAGAGGTGAGTAGAGGAGAGGAGAAGAGAGGAGAGAAGAGAAGAAGAGAGGCGAGTAGAGGAGTAGAGAGGAGAGGAGGAGAAGAGAGAAGAGGAGAGGCGAGTAGAGGAGAGGAGGGTAGAATGTAATCACTAACTATTTCATACCTTGAGTACATTTAAATGTTTTTTGTTTTTTTTTTGCTTCTAAGGACTTTCACTCCAATTAAAGATTATTTTGTTGTCATCCAATCAAATGGCAGTAAGACATTGTATGATTAATCTGAAGAAATTGTATTACTCTAAACAGAAGCTTCGGAGCAAGGGGAGAATCAAGATTTTCAGCTGTCATTCACATTAACTGATGTGTGTTAAATTACTTCTCAGATTTTTTGTAAAGTAGTTTTAAAATTTGGTTAAAATATGATTTAAAATAGTAAACTAAACATTAGGATTCCTTAAATTTAGTAATATAAAAAAGCACAACAAATCATTAAATCTTTGTAATAAAAAATAATATTCAGCTTTTGAAGGTTCTTCATCAGATAGCTGACAGAATGGCAACTCTTGGCAACTTTGTCTTTTTCAGGAAACTGGAAAACAATTCTGAAGATAAAAAGATAAGAAAAATAAGGTCTGAAGGGGTTAAACAAATTTACTGTTTTCATGTTATTCAACACCTCCAGACATTTGTTTTCAGCTTTCAATCATATGAAAAAACTCTCATCAGATCAAAAAGAGATAATGGTGGCCAAACACTCAAATGAGAGCAGGAAATGGCCAATCTGGATACTTTCTGATACAATCACAGCTTAGATGATGGCAAACACATGTGATTTTACTGCTGCATGGAACGCTGAATTCATTTCCTCTTTTTTTTCTTCAGGGTTTGCTGTTAATTCATCAGCTTTGTGATCTCTGAGTCCAGCACGAAGCAGTTTCTATAAAGAAACATCTCTACATTCAATGCTGGAACTTGGATTGCTGCGTATTATGTATAAAGTAGTTCAATGGCAAGTGTCCAGCATCCATAGATGTCTGTCTCTGAGGCTATAATGTGTCTTGTACTTGTTCCAAATGTATTAAAGTATTTGGAAGACGTGAGACTAGAATCTCATAAACTGTGAAATATCTTCTTTATTGATTTACAGACAATAAATATTCTGTTGAAAACACAGCCAACTTAAATTTTTAAGATAGAGTGTTCATTAAGAGCTTGAGTCATTGACTTTTAAATCGGTTCGCTGTCTTTGATCGTAATGTGCTGGGTTTATTCCTGAGCTTTTACAGCAGGAGTCTTTATGGAAATCTTTTAAGGACTCGCTTTGGCCTCAGGCTCACTCTAGGCTGCAGCAGACCTCTGGACCCAGCCGAGGATTTTTTTTTTTTGGAAGATGTACTGTTAAATATCTTCTCAGGGACTCATTTTGGCTCTGGGCAATACAGAGTTTAGTGGAGACTATAATGGGAATGAGAAGAGATTGCTGAGTCAGGAAAAGATGCGTAGTGTAGAAGGGAGAGAGATTTATGTTTATGCTTGTCTGCGTCTCTCTGTGACCTACATGTCTTCTAGAAAAGATTGGGTCTTGTGCAGCATGCATTTGTAGCTGAAAGAGTTTATGAGGATTGACTGGTCAAATAGAAATGTCTATTAGCAAGTGGCTATTCTTGATGCTATTTGAAGTTTTAAATTACTTTGAGATGGATTGAACTTGTATGGCTGTTGTGGATTGAGATTTTTTTTTTATCCAAAGTACACAAAAGTTTTAATTAAATCGCCATCAAATTGAAACTGGCAACGATTTTATACTCAGAGGAAAGCCAACTTAAATGTATGTATAATCAACAGAATAAGACTGATAATACGATAATAGGAAGATTTAGGAATGCCTTCTGTCAGACCTTCAGCTGCAGGTTTTTGCTTGTGAAATTCCAAATATTTGACAGGTAAGTACGACAAAGGCACTGTAACTTGAAAAGTTTTTAAACAGTTTTCACTGTGGCAAGAGTTCATTATCTGTTGGACATTTGCAGAATGTCAATCCTGGAACTGATTTTATCACAGAGCACAATTATTTCCTCTCATTATTTATTTAGATATAACTAATAAATATAGATGCTGATTAGATGTTACTTGTGTAAAAAAAAAAAATACACTCCAATCTCATGAGGTTTCTGAGCTCAGCTTCTCTTCCTACTAATGCAGATGTTGTTTGAAGTGACT
This sequence comes from Danionella dracula, assembly GCA_900490495.1. Classification (NCBI taxonomy): domain Eukaryota; kingdom Metazoa; phylum Chordata; class Actinopteri; order Cypriniformes; family Danionidae; genus Danionella; species Danionella dracula. Next base: position 463,679 of record UELW01000633.1, read on the forward strand.
TCTTGGACTTTGTAAGCTAGTGATCCTGTTCGTGACGCCATTAACGTCAATAAAAACAAGAGGTTAAATGACTAAAAAAATGACAGACAAGACTTTCTGATTAAGTTGGCTAATTTTCTGAGAATTAGAGAACAGCAAACCTGCATACTTAGTCAGAATCACAATTAGGTATAAACAGTATTGTCTCTTATCAGCACTTTACATAAGATTTTAAAAGAACGCTAAAACATCGTTGAACTCTCATGAAAGTCAAGTTGACATAATATGGCTCAACTAATGGGAACATGTTGGGTATATTTTACTTAGCAAAGTTGGCACGTTCACATACTTGTCTTTAAAAGTAGCTAATATCTCTCATTGCCAAAGTTTCCAAATTTCTGTTTTGGTCAACCTCTATACAACACACAGCAATTTTTATGTTCGCTGTTACTGGATCACTGTTAACCTCAGCTATTCATTCCAACAACTGAAATCAGACAAACCACCTCCTTCAAAACACACACGTACACTTTAATGTGCATATAGAATGAACAAATATAACACTGCCGAGCTGTGTTCCTCCCACCATGACTATTCTCAGAACCCTTCATTTGGTGGGAAATTCAATAAATAAGCTGAAACAGCTATGTTGGAAAAACAAATGCGCAAGTACTAAAATTAATGAGAGGCTCCCATGGATGCCTCCACTGAAGTGGTGTACCCCAAAGACTCTGGTCTGCCTCCGACATCGATCTGGTTTTCTTCTCCGGAGGGCATGTGATGGCTCTTTATTGCCCATCTAGCCATTCCCGACATTATGTCTCACAGATGCTGCAATTTCATGCCTTCACGAGCCAGCACCTCACTTTAGAGTTTGCTCACTGCGCATGTGGCCAGTGACAGCCATATGGTCAGGAGATATTGATCTAGCTCCAAACTAGATTTTGCGCGAAGGAATCTGAACAGGAAATTAAGCCCCGAATGTTGTCACACCCAGTGTTTTAAAAGGGAGTTTGTAATTGTGAGGGAGTTTGTAAAAACAAGCTGAATTTGAGCTGAATAACTGTGGAAAGCTCTTGTGTGGTGGGCAGTTTTATTGCATGGGCTGATTTGTGTGGTTTCAGTTTTTCTAAAGTAAACACATTTATGTTCATGAGAAATAAAATGGTCTTTAGCTAAAAACAAAGAGCTCTCTGAGCGAGGATATTGTGATACTGTGATATTGCTTCACTATTTCAACTGTGAATCTTTTCAGCAGTCTCAAGAACACAATGTGTTCTGTTGCAAATGCAAAAATGGTGCTTATCTTTTGTTCTAGTACTATAACATGTGCCCTACAGAGCAAAACCTTTAATAAAATGAAACTTAAAGGTTTAGTATATAAGTTTGTCAATATCTCTTGACACATCAGAGCCCTTTTATGATTACTTGTGATTATTTTTTTAAATACTACACCTTTTTAACTTAGCAAAAAGCAACAAAGGATAATAAACTCTAGCAGTAAATGGCTCCTTTGCTACTATAGAATATAACAAATGACTAACACATCGACCAAATAATTAGCTACAAAAAAAGAAAGTACTTTGAGTTTGTATGAATTTTTCTATTTTCAAGCAATCCAAACTTCTGATGTAACGTGAGTGCTTGGTACTTCAGATGATAGCGTAATCTGCAACGAGCAAACAGCTTTAAAAAGCAGTCACTCGAGGAAAGAGTTCAGTCGAGTGAATCGTCTGCGGGCAGCAAGGCACAGTCACCAATGCAATTATGCTTGTTCTGTTTACATGTTTGTAATTGTTTCTTTTATTCAGCAGCTCTCGGGCTCCTCTGGAGAATCCTAAATAGTATAATTAGGGGCAGTGAATGGAAATCCGGAAGCATTCTGCAGTCTTGTTCTGTGATCTCTCGCGAGTATCTGCAGTCTTTCAACTTGCAGCCCTAAAGCTTTCTAAAGTGTTCTCCTTTGTGAATCGATGCCTCTTGTAAATTCGAGCACATTGTGTAATTTTTTCTCTTTTTTCTTTTACTTTGTTCTAAAAAATGCATTATTCCATTTTCCCCACTTCTCTGGCATTTTCAAACACTGCTTGTCGAGTTCTGTTTGGTTAGTGGGAGTGTTTTTAATTTACTTAACTCATTTCATCAGAAGTGTCAGAGACTGGGTTGATTGACAGCACAGTTTGATTGCACTGGTGGCCAAAGATTGGTTCATTTCAAGAGGGCGTGGCTGAGGGAAATTGATCAGTTCCTGGTTGTCTGCTACCCTCCACACCCCCTGACAGGCGGAAATGGATTTGTGAATTGAATTGTGGACTTTAGACTCTGGGATTGGATTGAGAAGGAAAAAAGGGTGGGGAAGTTCATTCACTGGTAACTGAGTTCATTGATCTAAAATGTTATTGAATTTAAACTGTTCAACTACAAAAAAGTAAGAATTTGAGTCTGCCTCTGTGTTGATGGTCCATCTGCGCCCTCAGCCTGTCAAGAGAGAAGGTCTAAATTTCTATAGAATAAATCTTCTTCAGATGGTTATTGCATTAGCATTCTGTCAGCTGGAGGCACCAAAGCGTCTCCTGTAGTATCAGCATTTAAGGAGTTCCTGTGCCTTGTGGGTGTGAGTCAGGTAATCGTGGCATTTGATCAGGAAAAAACTTCGACCAATGGGCATGATACCTGTAGCGATTCTCTGAATGAGCCATTTGTGAAATAGAAGGATGCTTTGACTTCAGTGATTACTTTTATTAGCAAATAAAGAAACAATGAATGTGAATGATAAGAAATCGTATAAGGGTAGACTCTAAATCTAATCAGTTGTTCAGTCTACTCCAATGAACCCAGCTGCTGGACTGCATCTGAAACCTACTGCATAGAATTTTCCAATAGAAATTCTTATTATCCCAGCTAAATTAACATTAGACCTTTTTGAAGCTGCTTTGTGGCTACTGCTAAAAAAGCACTATATAAAAACATTTGATTGATCGATTGACTGATTTTTTTGGTTTTTTTTGTTTTAGTTTTACTTTATACTACCATACAGAGCTCTTGGACCACTGGGTTCAAAACTGACTATCTCTTTTTAGAGTTTTTGAACATTTTTCATTCTGAGATGAGCATGATGGGTCTCTATCTTCATCTAACACATCTAATCGAATCTATGCTGTACATTCTATATATAGTAAGATGAAATCGCGGGCACAGAATTGAATTTAATGTAGCAGTAGAGTTATTTTCTGTGCTGTGAGGTGTGTGTGAGCTCTCCATCATCATCTTTCATGTCTGTCCTGGAGTACACTCATCTCTCTACTTCAGCTCGTCCAACACAGCAGATCATCTTTTTCTCCAATCATTGATTATTACAGTGCTGCACTAGAGAACCAGAAGTGTGGGAGTAGAGAAAAAAATCTTTCAGTGCATCTGTGCTAGGTCATGCAGTTTGTATTTTTACGATTGCATTGGTAAGCATGTTTCTGATGTGATGAGGAAACAATGTATGGACTTTGCGGCATTGGTCTTTTTAGCAATGCAGCATTGGTCTTTTACTAAGCGTAGGCCATTTATAAACATAAAGCACTGATTAAATCCAATCATAAGAACAATAAAAAAGTTTTCCCCAAAAAATTGCATTTCTTTTTTTCTTTATTGATTTTGGAAGTTTTAATGCAAGTTTGAAAAGGTTTAATTGTGTTTTATAGTCTTGTTTTATAAATGTTGTGTATTTTATTCTAGTTAAACTCTCCTGACTCTATCTGTGAGTGGATCACCAGTTTCCTGACTAGTAGACATCAACTAGTGAGGATGGGGAAATTTATTTACGACACCCGCACCATTAGCAATGGCACCCCGCAGGGGTTCTGTCCCCACTACTGGTCTTCCCCTCTACACCAACAACTGCACTTCCCTAGACTACTCGGTGAAGCTCCTGAAGTTCGCCGGCAACACCACTGTCATCGGTCTCATCCAGGATGGCGAGGAGTCTGCATACAGGAAATAAGCTGGCTCTCTGGTGTGGCAAGAACAACATGGAGCTTAACATGCTCAAAACAGTGGAGATGGTAGTTAACTTCAGGAGAAGCCCCCCATTTGTCATTTTTTCCGGGGAGGAAAGATGGGGCAGAGGTGGAGTTGGTCCTTGTGTGACTGGAAGGTTGCCGGTTTGATACTCGCTAGGGCCAATCTGCCATTGTGGCTCTTCACAAGCCACTTCATCCACATTTCCTGAATGGATGTGTGTGACTGGTGTGCTGTGTTTGATGGTGGTCAGGAGCCAATAGGCGCAGAATGGCAGCCACATCCTGTCAGACTGCCCCAGGGCAGCTGAGGGCTATCAAAGTATATAGCTTATCACCGCCAGAGTGTGAATGTGGGGTGTATGGATAATGCTCTGATAGTTGTAAAGTGTCTTTGAGTGTCAAGAAAAGCACTATATAAATAGAAGGCATTATTACTATTATAATTTATTTTTTGTACTAACACTAGAGAGTACTCCTGTACCACAACAAATCAATTGTCTATGTGCTGCACACTTGGCAATAAAGATCTTTCTGATTCTGGTTCTAAATGTAGACTGTAACTGCTTGGTTTACAAATAACAATTGTTTTCTCAATGAGAAAGTTTACTTATATTTGACTTGGTTTTAAAAAGTAACTAAAAACAATCATAGTTTAGTAATAATTGCAATAAACTAAGAAATTGAAAAAACTAATAAATATTTTTTAAAAGAATTTGTTGTTTTTTTAAATTTACCCAAATGCCTGTTTTTAAATCTGAATAACTAAACGCTAATAGTTTTCTGGATGTACTATCTGATTTTTTTCAATGTGTAGAAAATAAACTTTTAATAACAAAATGTTTTCCACTGAAATAATGAGATTGATACAGTTTTTCACAATTGCTTTGATAGTGTTTCAATACATTTAACAGCTTTGCTAAACTCTTAACACGATTAGCACAACATACAATTAACATATTTTTTTGTTGCTTTGATATAAAATGCACTCAGTTAACACAAATTTCAAATGGTTGAATTTCTTTACACTCAAGCTCCTTTGCAATTGTAAAAAACTGTAATACAAAAAATTGTTTGCAAGAACAAGTTGAAATGTGCAGTAGACAGTAAGTCTGTGAGTGACGGATGATGCCTGTGTGGTACAGAGCCAAATGAAGATCACAAAGTAAAGCTAGACTTCCTTAAGATCACACAAGGCCATTATCCACCATAATCTCTTACTTAATATCTCTCTTCTACTGCTCGCAAAGAGGGATCTTCTATTTAACTTTTGCAAGATGTGGCACGATGTCTCTGGAACTCCAAACCGACACTCATTTTTCACCCCACAATCAAATGCAAGTGGCAGAAGTGACTCTTACAGAAACAAATGCCAGCTGTGCACCAAAGAACATCACATCTGCAGAAGCTTAGAGCAAATCCAGACCTCCGCTGAGCTCAAGCTGCAGAGTAAAATCCTGCTTGATGCACCAGCTCCTCTCTCCTCTCAAAATGAAGCTTGTTTTGAAAGAGCAAAGTCAACCAAATGTTATTGAGTGGTTCACTAGAACTCTCACAATGGGAAAGCTGGCAACTCTCCAGGTGCTTGTGGAAACTAGAGACAGCAGTCAAAACATGGTGACAGCACTCTCCTTTCTTCTCTTTCTCTTCTCCTGGCGAGGCACATTCTTTCTTTCCTGCATGGCTCAACAGTATTGAGTTCATCTAACTGTAGCGCTGATCAAAGCAGCCCCGATGTGACCCATGCATGTAATGCAATTTAAAGCGCCACACTCTCTGAAAAGATTGAATTGATGGCTAATGAAAATCTGAGGCATGCAGGAAATGCTTTGATAGACAAATTAGAATTCCATGAAAAATGGAATGAAAACAAACACAGCAAGAGGCGGCTGCACGATTGGTTTGATTAAAGTCTTAACCGTCGGCAGGAGATTTAATACAGTGCTGGCTTGTTTTAGAAAGCAAGTCACGAGCGCTTTTTAAAAAATCATTTCTGATTAGGGTTTGGAAGTCTTTTGGGATCATTTTAAAGATGTTGATGGAGAGAAAACATGAAACGATTCATAAATCATCTGAAAAGAAAGTTTAAAAAGTGGTGCTTGTAAAACAAATGTTGAAATGAATTAAGATGTATTTTGTATGTTTTGTTTATCGCTTAAAATAGCACCCTCCATTTCACTCAATATATGTTGTGCTCCATATAACATTTGGAGTGAATTGTCCTCATCGTCCCATTCAAGTTCAGGGCATCCTTTTTGCATGCTATAGGATGCAAATATAAGAGAAACTTTGTGTGATATCATCATAAAAAGATGCTTCTTTTAGTTGGTTGCGTTTAAAGATTTTATGATATCCCTGATCGCTTCTCCAGCATCAACCAGGGGCTATACAATGGATCGAGCTGCTGTATTGAACAACAGAACTATGAAAAATTTTGCCATTGATACCGGCATGCAACAAGGATGCATCTTTTCACCCTTCCTATTTCTTCTGCCAATCAACCAGAACATGACTCAAGTCATGAGCAATGACGATTTTCTGAATCCTATGGAAAGACTTTACCCGGCTCGACCTCGACTTTGTCGACGATATCGTGCAAACAAACAAAGAAGTACTTCGGTGAACAAAAACCCACCCCTCCAACACATCGTTACCAAATGAAAAATGGTATTTGGCAGCCAGAGGACTGTCTGCTTGACCACTAAAATGCCAAAACCACTGTTTGATGGAGGCCTCCAAACGGGAAGCGCAAGCAATTTCTGCATCGAATTACTTGAAATCGAACTTTTAGTGACTATTCTCGAGCAAACAGCATTTTACGAGAAGAGAATGGAGTGGCCTTGGTCGACAGAACACGATAGAGAACCCTTACCGTCTACTTAAAAAAGTATGTTTTAAAGATTCAAAAAAGTACAGAACCCCCGCTTTTTGTGTTTTTCTTCCTGTGCGTTTTCATGTGAAGGCCAAAAACTGAAATATCGTTTTGAGCTTGATCTTTATTTTTACAGAGAATTAAAACCACAAATCTGTTGTCACTAAAAGAAAAATTGGTGCTTATTGCAGTTCAAGCTATTTGAGGATAAAGAGCCATTTGTGGTTGTTTTGGTACATTTGAGACATCAGAATTAAACCCTGCTTTGGGCACTCCTTTGTCTTCAAATAAGCCATTGAGATATTAACTTTTATAGGAATATCAATGTGAAATTTATTGTTTTACTTGTTGATACACACTTTCATTGGTACAAATTTGAAGAGATTTTTAATCCTAACTAAAATCTAAATTATAAGCCCTTTTTGTGTGTTTAGTTTGGACATATGCTCCACACAGTGTTTCATCACAGAGGAAACGGATATATGTGTTAAAGAATGTATTGGACACAGTTGAATTTGCATTTTACCATCAACATAATTTCATTACTTAAATCAGATTTTTCATTTACATGTGAAGGACTTTTGTACTCAGACTGATATATGGAATCAATACTAATATCTGACACAAGCCATCATCATCCAAAGTCAACTTTGAGTCTTTGTCAGTTTGCTGTCGGGGATGATTTAAATAATGAAGTTAAATATATGAAGATCTTTATTGTCAGCTGAAATTTTCCCACATTTCCTGTGGCTCATCTTCTACAACAATAGGACAAAAGCTTAGTCAGAACACAATTTATGAGCGACACACTGGACTGCTGTTTGTAGAGATCACATGCTCCCAGCGGTTCTCAATAATCCTTGGACCCCCATCCCTCCCCAATTAGCCTATTTCGCATTTTATTGCAGTTTTTCACAATTGTTATGACAGTTTTTTCAATACAGTTTCCTAAACTCTTGTCACGATTAGCACAACATCTGTCTAGGTAGGCTCTACAATGAACACATTTTTTGTTGCTTTGATACAAAATGCATACAGTTAAAAGAAATTTGAAATGCTTGAACTTCTTATACACTCGAGCTCCACCAACACCAAAACTATGTCAGTTTAAAGCCTCATTTTTTCAATGTGTTATGATTGACTAAATGTTGCTGTCTGGAAAAACATGTGTTAGTGTTTTGAAAACTGTGTTATTGTATTTTGAAATTTAAATTTGGAGTTTGTTTACAATGGGGGATTTTGAGAACAAAAGAATCGTTTTTCCAATTGTGTGATTTAACTGATTTGGTGCATTAAGAGTTAAACAAACTTGTTAAGTGTATTGAAAAAGCTGTCTTAGCAATACTGTAAAACTCTAAAAGCAGCCACTGTTAAAAAACGTTTTGTGTAGCTTCATCATCAACAGGCTACCTGTATAAAACTAACACGGATTTCCCTGATAAAATCTGCCGTGTGACCTTTTTGCTGTTCATTTTGTCTGAGGTTGACATTAGTTGTGCTTTGAACGTTTAGTTTTTGTTTAATGAAACTAAAGACTGGGAGTGTTGGGGGTAATGTTAAATGTCACTGCTAATCAACCAAGATTACAAAAAAAATCCTTTGGGCCTCTGCTATTAGCAGTAAAGACAAAATTAACACTTGTGGTAATGAACTGTTGGATATAAATAATTAATGTTTTAATACAATTCAAATATTTTCTCATTTTTATTTACAGTTTTTTATATTTTTCACTACATTTAATTTAATTGTAGAGCCTACCTAGACGGATGTTGTGCTAATTGTGTTGAGTTTAGGAACGTTCTTAAATGTATTTAAAAAAACTGTCATAGCAATTGTGAAAAACTGTATTACTCAAAGCTTTAAAGATGAATTTTCTTGTGCTTTTACTGTGTATTCAACAGGGGCATAACTTCAATGGAGTATCTAATACAACCCCTATTCAATAAAAACATTCAATTCTAGTTAATACAAATCGAATATGATACTGACCCTCTATCTCTAACGATTTAAAAAAATAATGATTCAAAAATCTTTTGAATTAACTTGTAGGATTTAATCTCATAATAGTGAGTTAAAGTCAGAAGCATGAGCTTCTGATCAAAAGATGGGAATATGAAATTGTCGTTTAAGAAATAAATGTTGTACTGAAAAAAAGCTTAATTTGTAATTTTGATTAGATGTCTTATTTTCAGATTTGTTCATTTTTCTATAATCTTTTCTGTTACCTCAAAAAAAAATCTAAGGTAAATATCTCCACAAACTAACCAATCAGATGATGAATTTGATTACATTACCAAATAATATGGTATATAATATGATAGTACAGTTTGATTCTGCATTAAACAGTAATATATTAACAAAATAAAAGTATCACAATGTATCTCTATTACAGCAAAACTAAATTACCTATATTTTTACAAAAGTGAATGATTGAATGAATAAACTTGTAGCTAATCATGTTATCATAAAGGCTAAGTGGTGTGTAATTTAAAATCAGCAGTGTTGACGAGCAAAATCTGTAAATGTCCATCTGTTTACCCCCAATAATAAGAACAAAGTTATGCCATTAATATTGAATCTGTGATATAAGTGTATAAATGTATGAACGTTCCATCTATGAGCAGAACTCCATGGATTCTCCCTCCCGTCCTTCCTTGAAGACTGATCTCAGTTGAAACAGAGATTCCACGCACGGATGGATTCCTGGCTAGTTGCAGCATCCAGTCACATGATCCAAATTGAATCCTCTTCCATCTTCCTTTGTCATGTTCACCATATTAAGCAATCATATGACACCAGGAACTAGGCCAGAAAAGATGAGCGGCTGTCACTTAAGAAGCCATGATTGATCACCTTGCGATAATGTGTCATTTTACCAAACCTCAAATTAGACCTCTGTCCAGATATTAGCAGATGGGCCCAATAGGCCTCAGAAGGCTGTATTGATTCATACAGTGATACACATTGGCATAATTTGAAAAGGTTATACAGTGTGGGAAAGAAGGCTCGAAAGGCCAAACCATGACGGATGGGCTTGTCGGGCACGTGCACAAACTCAGAGAGCATGCAGATTCGCTGAAGAAAACACACTAAGAGAACAAATTCACTTTTACTCACTCTCTGTGTAAGGCTAGCGGGTCCCAGGGGTGTTGGGGCTAATTACCCCTCTCAGTCATGCTGTCAGACGGGGGCTTAGGTGTCTCTTAATGTGAGTGCAGCAGGCATTAAAAGAACACAGGAGCCAGAATCTGGATGCTGCTGTATAGATCCACTCAGACCTCCGGAGGCTGGAAAACTGACCCTTGGCCTGGCTAAAAATGGCCCTGAATGGACGCCACACACAAACCCATTTCACAATGACTGAGTAAACAACTGCAGCTGGTCAACAGATATGTATTTTGTCTCCCATAGTTGAATGAAAAAATGTATCCAAGTAAACAATTGTTAAAACAAAATAACCTCATTAAATAAATCATATTCTAAGCAAAGACACTTACTAAACAACATAGTAAGAAAAATAGAGAGGTAAATGTTTAACATTTGGCTGGAACAGGGAACTGTGTTGAATTGATTAAAGTAAAATATAAATTTATATAGAAGGAATATTGTTGTTGTTGAAAATATATTCAAAGCCGATGGTATAGGTCTGCTGTAAATTGTAAAATTTACCATTTTTTACAATTGCTAAGATAGTTTTTTCAATACATTTAACAACTTTCCTAAACTCTTAACACAATTAGCACAACATTTGTCTAGATAGGCTCTACAATTAACACAATTTTTTTTTGCTTTGATACGAAACACATATAGTTAGCACAAATTTCAAAAGCTTGAACTTCTTTTACACTCGAGCTCCACCAACACCAAAACTATGTCATTTTAAAACCAAATTTTTTATTAACGTGTTAAGATTGACTAAATGTTGCTGTTGAAAGAAAACATGTGTTAGTGTTTTGAAAACTGTATTATTGTATTTTGAAAATGAGTTTTGGAGTTTTGTTTACAATGGGGGATTTTGAGAATGAAATGAACTGTTTTGTCAATTGTGTGTTTTAACTGATTCGGTGCGTTAAGAGTTAAGCAAACTTGTTAAATGTATTGAAAAAAATGTCTTAGCATTTGTGAAAAACTGTAATATAGGATTAATGCATAATTAAAACCTCTAAGGTTCACATTTTTAAAAGTAGTCAGTGTGGAGAAATATGAGTGCATTACTCCTTTCCTTCACATTTCTGCATGCGAAGTACAAAACCCATGCATTAAGCTTTTTACTTAAGTTGATGAATATCCCAAATCCAATCAAATTTATACCTCTATTGTTGGAACAGTTGAGAGATAGAAACCTCAAGTTGCCTGATAAAATCCTGCGCATTAACTGTCCTGCTTTCTGCTACATCTACCACTACCCCAGGGAACAGGACACCGAATGCTTAAAAAAGTTTCGTATTTGGGGTAGCTGGTTCACATGGTTTTGTTGAATTACAATGATTAGGTTTTCAACAAATCAGTCAAGCTTTTAGAAGTCAAATCAAATCAGGTTTTATTGAAACGTCAGCATCAGCCAAGCCTACTACAATTCTTCTCTCCTCTCACCTTAAAACCAGACCCTGCTGCTATTAAGTCATATGCAAATACTTTCTGATAAATTCAATCAGATTCTTCCAAGTGGACTAATGTTTCTTATGGTGGGAGATAGGGACCTCCCAGATGGGCCATGAAGAGGGGTTGTAAATACCAGGGGGTTGTGAGGATGATAAGCTCTCATCCAATCACACTCAAAGTTCAGAAAAGTTAATTCAAAACATCCCTTAAACACAATTCTGAAATCACCATATTCTACTAACTAATTACTACTACAATGGGTTTGTCAAGTTTTGTTTTTTAATTGAAAGCTAAGTTAGCATAATTTCTTTTCTTAAAGATTCTACCCACTAGAATTTATGCCATGTTACTGATGAAAAAGAGTAATGGATCAGTATCAATACAAAAAAAAACACGTTTTATAAATGTTTAATGCGACAATGATTTATTTTAATTTGTTAAACTTGGAAGAAATATCTTGTAAACCACTAACACCAAAAGAAATAGGCAATATAAATGTATATATATATATATAAAAGTACAATATTTTAAGGTTATTTCTTTACATTAACAATCGTTATTTGTCACAGATCAATTTTCATTATAAATATGTTTAATTATTATCAAAATTGATTCAAGAGAGAGAAAAAAGTGGTTCCCTGCAGCTCATCTTTTTACTCTCACGGTTTATCTACTCTGTAAACACCGTGTTTATCATTATGCAATGGCATCACAAAAGCCCATGTAACAGTCATTAAATAGAGAGAGTACATGCATTGTCTCTTCTGTTCGCAGCACGGAGGCATCGAGGATCATTCTGACAAACAATGATTTGTGCAGTTTAAGAGCTTCTATAATGCAATACGATTTTTGAAATACAGTGTTTAATATACTTTTGTACGATCTTCCTTGTGGACCTATAGTCCACCCATAAATCTCTCTTGCTCTCCACACTAATGGTGGCAAAAAAATGACTATGTGCTTCACAATGTTGTACGTGCTGCATAGACATGGCTAGACAAAGGGGAGAAAGAGAGAATGGGGATTGGTCGTAATGGCCAGAACATCGAGTGAGAAGAGAGACAGGAGTGCTTTTAAACACTGACCTTCCCTGACCTGCTTCCTCGTTCTCTCTTGAGAATGACATCCATCTCTGGCAAAGCTTGAAGGTCTAAGAAAAAAAAACTGATTTGCTTAAAATCAACATAATCATAAAGAACTAAATCATTTGTTTGTATTAAATGCTATTTTAGTGTGACTTTAATAGACACAAGCTGTGTTTTTTATGTTTAATTGTATGTTTTATTTTTACTTTACAATCATTAAAGAAAGTAAGGTTTATTTTGTTGTTTCAGAACACCTTTTTTATTGATAAATAAAAATAGGCTGACTCCCATAATGGAGTCACACAGGATTCAAACATAAAAAGATATTACAAAAATATAAATAAATAATTTATATTATACTGTTTACCTGTTGCTATATGCTATTTTCAATTTAAACGTGAATAAATTTTAATCATAATTAGCTATTTTCTTCTACCTAATTTCAGAGGGATGCTTGCTGCTGCAGAGTGTAATGAAAAGACATGAAGCAAGTGTACAGAAGAAAAAGAGATACCAAAGCTTCCGGTGAGAAATTAAAAATATTAGCATTTATTACAGTGACATGAAATTCAACGCATACACCTTTTATATTAACAAGCTCAAATTGACCCGAAGTATTTGAAGAGATGAGCACTAGCTTACAGAAGAACAGATACCGTTCACAGAGATCAGCTCAAACACTTGGACGGAGCCTGCCGAACAAAAGAGTACACCGCCAGAGATCTACTGTACCATCTCGTAGCATCCTGCTAACAGTACTCACACAACCACATGCTTTCATTCATCTCGTGAGCATTTTTCTTACCCTCTAAACTGCATTGGAAACGTATTAAAGTCAAAATGGAACTTAAGTTAAAGGTACAATGTGTTACATTCAAAACCTGATATTTATATGCATTGTGAGAGATCTCAAGCAGTGTTGCATTTTAAAATTATTGAAATATTTTCGTTAGCATCACACTGCTTCCTTGCCACCATCATGGTCATATAATGTAATTGCTTGACATTTTTAAAGCCACTTTTGTACATGGATCATGTAAAACAAAACTAAACAGACCTTTTGTTTTGTCTCGGTAAGTCGAACTGGGATGTCAAACTCTTGCTTGCTTGCGTGAGGGCTGCAGCACTGCATAATTTTGGATTATTATTAACTGAACACACCTGATTCCACTACTTAAGCTCTTATCTCTTACCTTGATTGAAGCTACTGTTGTGTCTTTTGAAACAGGGTTGGAACTCACACCAGCAGATGCTGCAGTCCTTGAGTTTGACACCCCTCAGTGTATTGTTAATGAATTTTGGGGGCCTTTCAGATTGAGAACGTCTAAAATATTCCATTACCTACAATGTTTCCTCAATCCCACACAGTTTTATATGCACATGTTATTTTTCCAATACGTTTCGGAGACGTATACGTATATACATCACCGGAAAGACGTAGCGTGGACGGTGGAAGAAAAAAGATGAAAGCTCTTGGGTCATCAGTCTGCGACTTCTCGCCGGAATATATGATTGTCTGTACATAATAACATTGGTTACCTTCGATTTTTTGTGCATCCTGTCGAGCTGAGAGACTGAATGTTCTCGTCTGCTCAAACATTAGATTTCCTCTCTCCTCCACAAACATCCTTTTCCAGCCATGTTGATCTGTGTATAAACAGCGAATGAGTTTTTACGTCATGTTGAGCACAGACAACTTTCTCTTTTGATCCATAAGTCCCGCCCATAGACCTTGTGAACCATTTCAGACACGGTTCGCTTTCGGAAAAGGTTCATGGAAACAAAAGAATTGTTTACACACACACTACAATGAACCGTTACCAGAGCCAATGGTTTTTGGAAACGGAATTACAGATGCTAGTCTGAAAGGCCCCTTAATGTCAAAATCTTTTGTTTACTGAATTAATTTTTGTTCCAACATAAACATATTTCACATAATTATACAAAGGTCTATTAGAGAACATTTCATTTAGCAAAAAAACATCTCAAAATTAAAGTCTAAATTGTTGGTTTGCATTACATTTTAAAGGATGCAGGCAGAAATCAAGCGTTTGGTATGAATTGTTCAAGTTATTTGAATGATAAAGATGCTTGGGAGTGAGTAGTGTATCTTGTGTAAAATCCAAGTTTTTGTTTTTTAAACCAAGCTTGTTTTCTAGTGAGAGATGCTAATGAATATACTGCCTCCGGGACTTTTGTGTTTGGTGAAACTAGTAAGCAACTAGAGGTTATACCGTATATTAAATCCGCTCTTTATTTATCTGCATCTTTGATGTACTAAATGCTTGCTAAATATTTCTGCACTAATACAAATCAGTATAAAAATTAAATATGCAATAAGAATTATTAGAACATCTAGAATAAAAAATACCACAGTAAAACTTAAAATACATTTTAAACATTTTTTAAAGATGTTACAATTTTTTAAACGTTTTTTTTGTTAAACGTTGACTTCCCAAAATCAAAACTGTAAAAGAAATATGAGAAAACCTGTTGTTTCATTCAACATACAAAAGTTCCTTTAAATTAGCAGCATACTTTAACATATTTCTGGAACATTCTACAAAGCCGTAAAATACCAGAACAACAACCACAAAAAAACAATCACTTGGGCCTTGATGAATATATTATGAGTCAAATCAATAATCGTAACTAACTTCTCAAATCAATGATCTTTGACTGAAGCATAAATGTCAGTGTCTAAATCTTTTCTTTTATTTACGTCAGATGTGTACTGAAAGAAAACATGTAAAATTACTAATCTGAAAATATACAGTGCAGAAAACCCTGGGTTTTATTTGATTGGGGATGAATTTAGCTCAACTCAAACGACTGGCAAATCCAACATGTCCACAAGCGAAACCAACAAACACGTCATTTTCCTTTAATACCGAGCTCCTGCCTCTGTGACACAATGATAAATACTATATACATTATACTCCATGATCTCATTTCTAAAGTGGTGGAAGATAAAGAGAGAGAGAACTGCACAGTTAATAAGGCATCTAAAGTCAAGCAGCTAAGGGCACCACTTGAGTGAAAAACTGCAGTCACTGTCACCTGTCAATCAAAGACGAAGCTGAAGATCCATGCTACATTCCAGAGATGAGTTCTGATGGTGAAAAACGCACCATACGGCGTTTGCCTCCTCCACAAACTAAATTCAGTACAGCATTACAAACATTCTAGTTTTGTCTTCTTTTTTAAATCAACTCTGTACATTTTATACAATATAGTACAATAGCATGTCGCGCCAAACAAGTGTTCATGGAATTGGTTCAGAAGACCAGAATGGTAGAAAGTGAGTTTTGGATGTAGTGTACACGGTTGGCATTATACTTGAGAAAAAAATAAACAATTGTTTCAATGACTTGACTTATGAAACAAATTCAACGTATGACTTAGCACCTTTGACGTAGACTTAGTTTTTTGTTAAGTTCTTAAAACTTCTCGCTAGAGACGGAACTAAATGTATTTTATGAAGTTGCTTCATCGAAAAGCACATGACTGGATTTTTTTTTATTACTCAACGAATCTACTTATTAAACCTAAAATATTTGAAAGTTTTGAAGCTGGTCGAAAGCAAATTTTAATAAACAGCACAATGATAATTGAGGATTAACTTTTGATGTTAAGTATACTTAGTAAGGTCACTGCACACTGAAGTCTGAAGCGTTTCTCACAAAGCAATTTTAGCATGCTCAATGCTTATTACAATACTCACAAAGAAAATATATTGAGAAATAAAAAAAAATACATTAAATTTAGTTAAGTTTAGATTTAGTTTGTTTAGAAGACCACAAGGGAGTTTAATTATCTCTAGGTCTCCCAATCTCACTAATAGTCTACTCAATAAAAAAAATAGTGCTAGGTGTGCAATGACCTTCAGTGTGTTTTAAAAAATGAATTACTGTTGGACAGTGTTCATGCCTATCCAAGTTCGCAAAACAGTGATGAAGGAAAATTACAGATCAAGTTCATCGCTGCTGAAAATTGTGGGCTATGTTTGCTGGTGAAGAATTTGAATTCTAAAACTCTGTATTTGCACCCCACACAGATTGCAAAACTAATATGTTAAAAACTTTGGAACAGAAGTGTGTGGAAAAAACTGCGACGACTTGCTGTTTCCGTGAAGAATCGGAAATTTAAAATTATCTTTTAATTCCCGAAGCAACTTAGAGGGATGTATGAATGGGCGTGACAAGACACTGTTAGTCACATGATAATGATAAAGAATTAGAATATTCAAACTCGAACGATAAAACCCTTATTTGTACCATCTTGTAGGTACTCTGTAAGTACACTCAGCTTCAAAAATAACACCTACTACATAGTACGGCATTTCGAACACGGACACTTTTTTTCTAGAATTGTTAGCGCTAAACCCATTAGTGCTCAATACTTTAACAAAATAAATATACTCCAAACAGGTTCTGACATTTCACATCCAATACAGGTATGTGAGAAACCCAATCATCTGTATGCATGACTGACATCCTGATATAAACATCGATGAGGAAAATGTGAAGTGCAGTCCATGTTTTGTGGAGTAACCGTACTTCTTGTTTTCATCAGTCTCATCAGTTGTGTTCATCGCAAAGGAAGCTCTGATAGTCATAGACTGAAGCCGGAGTGCAGAGAAAAAGCGCAAAACATCCAGGAACAGGAAGAGAAGAGTGAAGCTGCTGATGTGAGCGGTGGTGCACGCGATCAGTCTGTTCAAAGGGCTGGTTATACCTGCACATGTGTCCCCTGGATGTGCAAACTCTGAACAGTGGAAAGGATCTTCTTTTGGTGGCCCACAAGTGTGACTCCCATCTTACTCAGCTCACTGGGAAACAAGAAATTAAATCATGCTGGATGATTTTTCACCATGAACGTTTCTCCAAAAACTAGCTCATTAACATTAGACAAAACAACAGGCGGCTCAATCACGTCATTTGGCATAGAAACCACAAGAAATTGCTAGAATTTTTAGATAAATTGCAAATACATTTTTAAATAAATATAGTTTCTACAAAATGTAAATGTTAAGAGTAATTTTATTAGTGAAAAACAAGTGTGAATAAATGAGTTAATGGTAAATGTGCCACATTTCTCTCTAGCTGTTTTTGTACAATCTAGTTCTAATAAAGACAACTTCCGAAGATAAAAGATCCCCAATATTTTCTGAAAATGAAGGATTATATATAAACATAGAGACTGCCACTCCAACAGTTATAAATATGTTAAAATGGCTAAAATGTACTTTCCGATAATTTTCAGAATGTGATTTTCATGAGTTCACGTTCATAGAATTAGCCCAGAAAACGCAAGCATATGTGTTGAGATTAAGATAAGCGCAATGGGTGAGCTGTCCATGTGAGGGCCTCGGGCCGAGAAGCGACCCCCCCCCCCCCCACACACACACACACACTTTGCGATGTGGAGACTGGGGTGGCGGGGGGAGTTTTGCACCTCATCGTCATGCTGGAAGTGGAGTGGTTACGGTTTTATATCTGGGAATGGGCAGAAGGATTGAAAAAGAAGATTGGTCTCTAATTATCTGAACGCTCCTCCCAAAATTGCATTCACGGAACTTCACAAGATGTTGGTAAGATTTTTTTGTATAATCCCTCACTACAGATTGTCAAATAGTGCTTGATCTAGAGATTTATGGACAAACATTTTATATTTTTGTAATTCCAATCTAACAAATGAAAAAAAATATAGAGGCAAATATACAACTTCCAAACATTACTATGAAAAAAACACCATTTGTGGTCAAATTTGATTTTTTTAATAGGAAAAGAAAAGTTAATCAGTCTACTGGATTTAAAGATTAAAATTAATCTTTTTTTTTTGAAAGCAGCATCAGATAAACCATTACCATGCTGAATGTTACCAAATAAGCACAAAAAGACACATTTTGAGATTTCAAAGTAAATTCGCTCATGTTGGTTCGCATACTTACCTCAAGCTGATGTATAATACAGAGTCTAGGGAAACATAACCCGCACTGGCAAAGTTGTCCTTGTACTGGCCCATACTGATGGCATCCAGCCATTCGTCCACTGTACTCACACTGAATTCGGGGGTGACAGGGTCTTCCCTGCAGAGCAAATGAAATGTGTATCAATTCCAGTTTACTTTATAGTTAAGTAGTGATGAATAGAGTATTAGAAAGGTATATGGGGTCAAAGAAAATAGTATTTGGGGTGTTTTTACATATTTAATGACAGCAATATTTCTGAAGCAACTAAAGAGGGAGTTTTCCATGAGGGTATAACTTGGCTACTTGTCTGAGTTGCAAACTGAACCTTAAGTTCATGAGAAGACAGATGTGTAGGAGTTTCATTTGAGGTTGCAACCTCTTGAGTAGAATTTCCCCCTTTCTATGACAGACAAATGGAATAAGGCGGCAATGCAGCAGTGAAAACCAGAGGTCAATTCAATCTCAGAAAGGGGACATGTTTAACACCCCCTCTCTGCTTTGTTCTGTCTAGACAGCAAGGGAGAAATGACAAGCCAGGATCAGGCTGTGACAGAGAGATTTCTGACTTTAAGGCTGTGATGTGAACTCTGACTCTTGATCTCCATCGCTCTTGATAAATCGCCATCACATCTCAGCTTTTACAATGGGAGGTCAGGATTCTATTCTTTATAACCTCATCTTTTTACAAAGCTACAAGATAGATGTCTGCTGGAAAAGGATCTGGGACAGAGGTTTCAGTTCTATTAGACAATTCAGAGTTTATAGGCTTGTTGTTTCACATTAAATGGAAGATTTGAGAGTTCACGGGGCTGACAGGAAATAGCTGGATTGAATTTTCTCTGGATTTATTTGAGCTGTTAAGGATTTGTTTGGGGGTTGTAAATGCTTTATCTGTATGTCACTTTGAACGATACAATCTTTTTAGGACTACACCGATGCATTTCACCCTTTTATCACATTATCAGCCTCTTTTAACTTGAAATTTCCTTTATTACACAGAGCTTATATAAATTTCCTTATCCTCACTGATGCATTGCACATCTCCTTCACTTACTCATACTTTACTTGTGGAAAACACGCTCACATGCCTGGAGGCAAATGAAAAATATACTTGAGCTTAACTGACTGCATAAATGCAAAAAGTAGAAATAGTTTATTAAATTGTATTCAAAATCTCAATTCTTAGCATGCATGAGTCTTATAGGGTTACAGTTGGTACAAAAATTTCAACACGACAGGATACATTTTTTATTTTATTTTTGTTACATTTTTTTAATACCATACTACTCAAACGTTTAAGGCATATGTGAAAAAATCAGTAAAGTTTTTGTCAGTTTACACAATACAATGTGAGCCCCCATATCAAAAATTCATATTATGATCCAACAATTATATAAACAGGTGCTAATGATTATCAATTTCGCACATAAATTACAACCCAGTAACACCTGTTAAAAGGAATTAAAACTGAGTTAGTCACTCCGCTATCAAGTTGAGGATGAGAAAAAGTTTCATGTCAATGCAAGATTGAGCAAAGCAACAAGACACAAGGTATTCATATTGCCTCAACACAGTCTTTCCCAGACACAGATTATAAAGCCACAAATACATTATAATGTCTCTTAAAACAAGGTTGGAACAAAAATTAGTAGGGGCCACGAGACTCCAGGAATTGACTTTGAGAACCCTCATTTAGTACAGAGGATTAATAACTACTCCACTAATATTTCCCTGCTTAAACTTTAAGATGTGTGCACATATGAAACGTTCAACGTTAACCCGTGATGATGTGCTCTAACCACATGAAAATATGGTAGATGTGAGAGATCTTACCACACTGAGCTGTTAGCCAGCTCTTTCAGGTTAGTGGGGTTGCGAATCAGTTTGTCAAGAGTGTTGACAATCTGGCCAAATTTGGGCCGCTCACTTCGGCTCTTTTCCCAGCAGTCCAGCATCAGCTGGTGCAGGACCACGGGACAGTCCATAGGAGCGGGGAGCCTGTAGCCCTCATCTATAGCTTTAATCACCTGCATGAATCACATAGAAAACAATATATATTAAAATACTTAATATTTTGAACTGAAAGTTTTTAAAATTGAAGAAAATATTACCTAAATGTCAGAAAGTAAGGATGTGGCTGTGAAACACACTATTGCTCTCTTTCCTCATAATAAGAAAATTATATTTTGAATGTATATTGTTTGGTGAAAACGTTTTATTTATATATATTTTTAATTCATTTTAGAGTTTGAATTCATCATATTTGATTTGATGTTTTATCTTGCAAACATCACATACAGTTGCAGCAGTCTGTATAAAAGACTAAAGCAGTGCACTTTCCTACCATTTAAGTAGCATCATTTGTTTCAGAATACTATTACAGCTTTTGACAGTTAAATGGCATGGATATCAATAACTGATACATTCCACAACTTCAAGGCAACCCCAGGAAGACTATAATATGTTACCGTGCTTTAACCAGCTTGTGTTGTCTGCCACTTCCTGTTCTTAAATCAAACAGTCTATTTTCTCTCAGACAGGAAACATTCCTCTTTGTTTCAGATCTAAATCATTACTCCAGAGCCCTGAAGGTCATCAAGATTTTCCTGACATTTCCTCTGATGGTTATTAAAGGAGAAGTCGGAAACCTTTAGTAGAATACAGCAGTGAGAGATTGAGTGTGTTTAACTGGCTTATTTTAAAGACCGCAGCAGCTGGTCAGCTCTCATTTATGAGCCTCTAAAACCTATCATTATTCAAACACTATTTCTCCACAGATTTCTCAGCCTCTCAAACGTTCGCAAGGACATACAGCTCTGCTCAGTATCATAGAAAAATAATTAGAGAGCAATAGTAGAGCAGAGCAGATTTGTTGGAATTTAAACTACAAACAAAGATAAGTGCTGTTAGAGTCGACTCACATCTTGATTTGACATCTCCCAGTATGGCCGCTCTCCATACGAGATGACCTCCCACATGACGATGCCGTAGCTCCACACGTCACTAGCTGAGGTGAATTTCCTGTATGCGATTGCTTCAGGTGCTGTCCAGCGAATAGGGATTTTCCCTCCCTAAACATCATGATAAAAAGACATGTTTTAGATGTTTTTTTTTTCACACAGACCCGACAACTTCTTTGCTGTCCCAGTTCCCCTCACAAAGGGGAGCCATATGTTTTATAGTTCCTTCCTAAACTAAAATAGCACACTTTTTACACAAGAAGCTGAGGTAGGCACCAACCTAAGACCCACAATACAAGAACATACCTATTCTTCCACATCATGTACATATAATTCCTTACACTCAACACCCAGCATCATTCAAAAGTGTCTGGTTTTAGTTGCAGACTCGATGTGACTTGCAACACTTGGGAATTGAAGACCTTTCAATAAAGCGACAATATATGTTTGTTTCTTACCCTCCTTGTGAAGGGCTTCAATGGTTGTCTCCTGAATAACTAATCTTTTTTTTTTTATTGTGTATCCTAGAGAACCAACTTGGGAGACTTATTTGAAAGCATGTTTGCAGTTGTTTTGTGTTTATTAGCTTATTTTTAGCATATTCAGTTTTTTTGAGACATACAATTGCAATGTATGCTTAATTTGATTAAAAATCATCACACTTAAAATAAGCTGCTCCAGTCTCTTCGTGTTATATGTGAGTGATACACAAGTATTTTTTAAATAATAATAAAATATACAGTTCATATAGTTTCCAGAATAGTATAATTAAGACCTGTGTTCTAACAATTGTTGTCTTTATTAGTTTAAAAAACAAGAAACATTTAAGTTATGACTATAGCAAATGTAATGTCTCAGCAGAAAGAAAAAAAAACAAACATTTACATCTATAATTAGAGGAAGAATGTTCTGTATCTATTTGCTGATAACAAATTATTGTGATTATGTCTCCTCACTTCCTAGTTAAAAAAAGAGAACTCTTTTCTATAACACAGATGACGTGCCCATAAAAGAGAATGCTTTTATCAGATTATCTTTGCTGAAAGTTAAACATCCCGCTAACGAAGAGGAGTCAATATTTGTCTCTCTCTCTCTTCCATTTTAACAAGGTCTGTAAATTTGTCTAAATATCTTTTTATGCAACCACAGTAGTTAATCTCTTCGGGCAAAGTCAAAGAAAAGACAAACTGGCTATACTCTATAGACCTACAGTACGTGACTAGAGTCCCAAAGAATAGCAGCAGGGGCCCATGGGCTAAAATCATTTAAAGAGAGTTTCAGAAAGCAATCTTTTCAAATTATTAATTATATAAAGTCATGGCACATAAACGGCAGCCTCGCACAGCCAGGAAACTTTCGTTTATTCAGGATTTCAGTGCTAGAATCAAAGGGGCATGATTCCGTAATGTCAAAGAAAGAAGTTCTTCACAGTATGTAACACCCATTTTGCCTCAGACTTGCATGCATGTGACAACAGCATTGCCTGCTGAGTCTGTACTTTGTCCACCCGAATAAACACGGACAGAGATGGAGTATCAACCCTTCTTGCCCTTGGCCTTCGTCGTCAACTGCAGGGTGCTCTGCAATTAGTGAGCTGAGAAGGGTAGCGAGCACAAGAGGAGTGAGGTTTGGCGGTGGTGTTACTGTCAGAGATGGATGTAATTAATACACGCTGAGTGGACAGAGAATCTGACCCCTGAGAGAGACAACGCACTTCTCAAATTTTTTTGGGGGGGTTTCTCGCGTTTATTTTCCCAAGCTCCTAATAACACATCACATAAGATAAGATAATATTAACAGTTTATTTCTGGGGAAAGTTCAGGTTTCTTTAATATACTAAAACATGTTCGATAACATTTAAATTTTGGTGAAACTTGTTCAGTTAGCATGCTATTGTTGTATCTTCCTGATTTATGCCTAAATTATAAATATCAAGAAATATAGATGAAGGAAAACAAATGAAAGAAATTTAAATTCAGATTTGTTTAATTAACACAAAAAATATGTACATTTCCATTCATGAAAAATGGAGAATGTATTAATATTAAATATGGGATTGGCCAAACTGCTATTGGTAGGAGCAAGAACATCAATGTTTAAAATGTAGGGTTTTTATAAGTGAATGCAGTCAACGTATAATAATGATACTACATGATTAAATTTCTATGATTCTAAAGTATCATATAATGTATTAATTAAAAGTATAGCATTAATTTTTTTCCCCCATTGTTGACATTTGAAGCCATAAAAACAAAGAACCCCAGACTAATAGCAACATGCCATAATTTTAATAATGCCTGCTGAATACTCTGTTTTAGTTTAAACAGGTTCTGAGGTAACGCATACTGCACTTTAAAATATCTCAATGCAGACCCCTTCTTCAATCGTTTCCTTATGTTTTCCTTAATATGAACTTTTTTTTTTCTTACCCGTGTGGTGTATGCTGCTTCAGGGTCATCCTCCAGCACTCTGGACAAGCCGAAGTCGGACACTTTACACACCAGGTTACTGTTGACCAGGATATTGCGAGCCGCCAGGTCACGGTGGATGTAGCTCATGTCAGACAAATATTTCATTCCTGAAGCAATCCCACGCATCATTCCCACCAACTGGATGACCGTGAACTGTCCATCATGTTTCTGCAAGAGTAAAATCCTTTTAAAGTGAGAATTCGTTTTTTTAGAATTGTCAATTATTTGATACATTTAAAAATATAGTAAATATTGTGAGATAAGATGCAAAACTGGACCTTTTGATGGGGGGCACATTTTTTATAATTGACATTTGTAAAGAACGACTTTCATTGTTGGGCATTTTGGCAGTTCTTCCTGGTTATATAGCAGGCTCTGCATCACAGCGTCAGGGGTGCTCAGCACTTACTGAAACCATACATTTAGATGCCTCTTTAGCTGAATTTAACACATTTTCAGGAATAAGCACATAATCTAAGGCGTTTGTCCATCCCAATGAACGGTATTCTTGTACAAGTTTTTTTTTCATTAATGTTAAAATAATTTTTTAAAATTCAGGTGACAAAAAACATTTTTAATTTTGATTCCAGATTTCCTTTCCTGTTATATATATATATATATATATATATATATATATATATATATATATATATATATATATATATGTATATATGTTTTTGTGATTTATACACATTGCAGACTACACTGTCAATTTCTGCCTATCAAAAGATCTTCCATAATTTGGTAGAATTATTAAGACGTTTTTCCAGTAAGAACTGCTCTGCATTATTCAGGATTTGGTTTAAATCAGGCTGTTGCCCAGATTCATTATGCAAAATATTACTGGTTTTACAGCATGTTGGTTATAATGTTGACAGGCCTTTATTAATGTAAAAGCATCTGGATTTGGTGCTTTTGCTAGCTAAAAAAGAGCACAGACATCCATTTTGCTTGACAAACAATCTCTGCAATGACCAATTAGCCCGATGTCTTAATCTCCATATCTGGGCAGTACACTAATCTTGTTAAAACCCCACTTTAGTCCCGCCGAGACATATCCATCTAAAACATGTGCTGGTGTAGTATTTCATGCAACATAATGTGGGTAAGTTAATTATGCTGTGTTTTGAGAAATATGGCCTGTGATTGATCGTCTGGACTGATCAACTGGCCGCTATCAATCCAAAGCCATGTGACTTACAGGAAGAGAAGAGAGACAGATAGATTTTGTTTTTGTACACATAAGTGAGGCTTCGCTGATCTGTCGTCTAATTAAACACATGAGGCTGGGTGGCCGGACTATGAGCTATTAGCTATAAAGCAGACTCCATAATTACATTAGTTTTTTATGTGGGCTAAGGGGGTATTTATGGGATTCATTATACATGCTGCAGAAAGATTGAACGTCTCAGAAAGGCCCATTTTTTAGTGGTGGGTGTTGGATTTCCTATTCAATTCCTCAAAAGTAGGCGATTAAAATTAATCTTGACTTAAAAGAAAATGTATCTGCTTTAAAAAAAACTGTGGCCTGATCTGCTGGGTGACAAAATGGTAGTAAATTAAGACAGGATAGCAAAGCAGAAAACATGGGATCTTAGTGGATTGAGTTTTAAAAATCTCTAGAGTAAATTTACTATGTTCCTTTCTCATTTGTCACATCTGTTTAAATGATCATATAAGAATAATAACCATTTTTGATTTCCATTTTTGATTTGCAACAAAATGCAGTCTATAACTGTTGCTCCAGTGTACAATGGAAAAGACAAAAGAAAAAAAAATCATTTGAATTCAAAATCAATAATTTGAAATATAATTATAAAATCGAGTCTCCAATTGATAAAGGCCTCTCATGAACATTTCACTTTCTGGTCACTTGCTTTTATCATGTTCAATTAAATTATGCTTAAATTGTTAATAACACACACTCATTGGCCACTTTATTACGTACACCTGAAATATGGCATAGTGTAGTAACTGAAATCACAGCTAGGCATCTAGACAACGTGAAAACGACTCAGTGAAGGTAAAACTGAGCACTAAGGTTAGAGGATACAACATATAAATGCACGATTAAATTTGGATTATAATTCTGAATGCTAAAGTGGTTCCAACCAACTACTAGAAAGATTTTTTAAAGAAACTAGTCTTAGTGTTGAAATGCTGAATAATGCAAGTTGTCAACTGCTTTTTTCTCTTTTCTGTGAATCCACTTTGAATCTCAAGTACTAAAAAAGACTTACCAGATATGTTTTTAGATATATAGATTTAACCCTGGAATCAGCAACAAGCAACAAACCATATAAATGAATAATAGCAGAATCACTGTCACCGAAAAGTTGATTCTAGATTGTAATGTTTATGTTGTTAATCCACCCACTTTGGAACCAGAGCTATGTTTTTATATAACATAACCCTTTTAAAATTAGAGCTAAACCCAGTGAACTAATGAATAGGTGCAGATTTCAATAGTATCTTTTCCATTCTTCTTTTTCTTAATTTCCCTCCAGTTTATGACTATTAGTGAAGTTATGTCCTTAAGCAATGTTCATTTATTGGCTGTAGGTAATTAAATGTAAAGCATGCTCTTAAGTGGCATTTGAAGATTGCTGTGGATATTACATATATTTAGCCGTCCTCACCTTCAGGAATGTATCCAATGATCCATTCTCCATGTACTCTGTAATAATCATCACAGGCTTGCCTAGAGAGAAGGAAATGAAAGAGAGAGAGAGAGAAGAGAGAGGGAGAGAGAGAGAGAAGAGAGAGATGAATAAAGGGAGAGAGGGTACGAGAGGGCAAAAAGGAAGAGAGAAAATGCATGATTTACCATGAGTCTGATGTACAAAATAAAAACGAACATAAAATGTCCACAGATTGATGATTCTACACAAATCCTCACAGATATAAATCAATGTAATGGTGCCATTAATCCTTTATAGCAAAGATGCTGAAACACAGGAAAGAAGAAGAAGAGGCTAAAGCGTGGCCCCTCTCACAGGCACCCCCATTATTCAGCATGACAGAGCTTCATCAGAGCTTTCCACCATCAAAGACAGCATTTAATTAACCCCGGCTAATCCACGGAGAACCAATTAAAGAGCTTTGTTGGGATGATGGGCGGGCAGGGCAGTCTGTGAGAGCCGCTGGGAGGGCACAGCACCTGGTGTGGTGGGCATGAGCAGTGATGGATGGCAGATCTCCTGGAAACTCGACACTTTTCCCCTTAAAATCTTAACTTAACCTCTAATGAAAAGAATTAGTGCTACATCAGCTCTCTAGCTAAAATCACAAATAAAAAATCTGCTGATTGACTTTGACTCAAAAAGCTATTATTTTAAGACTTATTGTTATAAAACTGATATTTTTCACATACTTTGGTTTTGGCTATTAATGTTGCGAGTTCTGACTACAGAAATAGCATCTATGAAAATTATAGAATAAGAAAACTGACAAATGTTTTAATTACTAAGTCATCTTAATCTTAAACAATTAGCAAAATTGTAACAAACTATGTCACGTTTGAAGCAATGTTTGCATTGAAGTCGTGTTTTTGTATGGGTCTTCTAGATTTCAAGAAAAGTTGCATTAAAGCTAATACAAACATCAATGTCCAAACAGGAAGACCAAAAACATTTGACAAAAACTCAAAGTCTAAGACAGATTTTCTGTCATCAACATTTCATTAAAAAATCTGTGTTGGTTTGTTGGAGAGCTCACTGTACAATCTAAAAGACATAGAAAAATACTGTATTTAAACTGCATAGGGTGTTTGAAAGTTAAAGTGAAAACAATTATCAAAATTGTTTACCTACGATAAACTAGGTTTTGAAAAGAGAAAGCAAAATTTAAAAAGTTTCCAGAATCTGTCAGATGGGTAATTCTTATCTAAGTAACAGTTACACATTCAAAGATTTTTAGCGAAAATACATATTTTAATTACATAAATTTAAATGCTAGCTTCTACCTGTTTCATCCAGTCTTTCTGCTTATTTAACTGCCTCTAACAACATTTAAAAATAAGGCTATTTATAACATGAATAGCACAACATCTGTCTAGGTAGGCTCTACACAAATTTCAAAAGCTTGAACTTCTTTTACACTTGAGCTCCACCAACACCAAAACTATGTCATTTTAAAGCCAAATTTTGTCTTAATGTGTTATGATTGACTAAATGTTGCTGTCAGAAGAAAACATGTGATAGTGTTTTGAAAACTGTGTTATTGTATTTTGAGAATGAAATTAACTGTTTTGCCAATTGTGTGTTTTAACTGATTCAATGCGTTATGAGTTAAGCATCCTTGTCAAATGTACTGATAAAACTGTCTTAGCAATTGTAAAAAACTGTAAGCTACTTCTACTATTGCCCAATTGAAAACCATCAACTTAAAAAAAAAATCTAGCTAAAGAAATCTATCACAAAGAGGGTGTAATAACAGTAATGGTCCTAACTTAAGAAAGCAGCCTCCATGAATGGTCCCTTGTAGAGCACTCTTCCATATATTAACCACCAGTTGAGAGCAAGGACAAAGAGAATTATAGTTTCACAACAGACATCAGTTAAACTACTGCTGCCACCAATCTACCACAGGGCTCCGTCTGCAAGCCTCTATCTAAAATGTAGTGACGGAGTGAAATAAACAGAAAAAAGTGTTCCAGAGCCTTGTTGACTTTCAGTTAATAAGCGCTGTCATATCCCTCTCAAATCCTCTGACCTGAATCCATCACTCCCAGGTCGCCAAGAGTTCAACAGTTTAGCGACCCACATTTCCTTTGACAGAAACGTTCATGTAGAGATTTGACGGAACGAATCGCAATGTGACCACCAGGGTAAAATGAGTGTGTCAAATGTGGCTGTTGATTAGCCAGGGCGTATGATTCCTGTGCTGCAGACCAGCTTTGCCCTTGTTAAGAGAGCATTTCAGAGCTGTGCATGAACCCACGCCAATTGTAAGTAGGTCTCCGGAGCAGGGGTGTAAAGGTGCATATACGCAATCTGAATGTTAAGTGATTTACACAAGAGCACTCAGGTTATCATAGAGGCAGAAAGAGTGTTATTTATGTATTCACATTCAAGCAATTAAAGTGTAATCAATCACAGAGTCATCTACTTTAATACGTGTTGAATTAAGTCCAGTTCAGCTTGAGGAAAATGTCTTTCTTTGTGGATTTTTTTGTTCAATGCTTCACAAGCATATCAAATGTTTATGTATGTATGTAATAATGCTTAGATCTCATTATAATATGAGAAAAGTAACCAGGTGACTAAGTATACATTACTTTTTGGTTTGTTACTTACTCAATAAATCATATTATAGAGTTGAACACTTTGGTTTCCTCTCACAGGTTTGTTACAATAATCCGTTTTCTTTTCAGCTTAGACTCTTTATCAGGGATCGCCACAGCGGAATAAACCGCCAACTTATCCAGCATGTGTTTTACGCAGCGGATGCCCTTTCACCTGCAACCCATCACTGGGAAACATCTACATGTATCTGAGTCAATTCATATGAGTGTGAATGATTTTACAGTTTTAGCTTACTTTGGACAATTTTAACCTACTTTGGACTTGTGGGGGAAACCAGAGCACCTAGAGTAAAACCATGCGAACACAGGGAGAACATGCAAACTCCACTCAGGAACCCAGCCGAAAATGTTTAGGGTCGTTCAAAAGGCATTTAAATCTTTTTGATGCTTTCTTACTACTAGTGGCTGCTTAGTGGCTGCTTCAGAACAATAATGAAGTCTTACAAAAAATAAAATCTTAGTATGGGCTGTGAACTGTGTAGATGGTTAATTTTGAGTATTCTAGATATCTATAATCTTAAGAAATCATTAACAGATGTAAAATACAGAGAGTTACAGTGAAATACAAAGCTCTCAAACTTGCTCCAACCTTAGCTGAACACATCTGATTTCACTGATTAAGCTCCACTGAGTTTGGTTCAAGCTACTGGTGTGTCTCTCAAAACAGGGTTGGAACAAAAAACCTGCAGGTTTTGAGATCCCTGGTCTACCTGAACCACTAGCATCTCCAGAAGCTTTCTCCATCTCAAAAACTTTCTATGCTTGATATTTATTCTCCAGTCCCAAAATCTGTTTGTTAGACAAAAAATTTAATTGGTACCACAATACATTTTAATTATATTTATTACATGATTATAATTTTATTTTTTCTCTTTGTAGTTTGATTAATGTATTACACATTTTTGAAGTACGTTTCATTAAAAACAGAAAACAGTGTTTATCACAGACATATCCCTCACACAGCTTCTTTCTTTCCTTCTCTCTCAGGGATAAGTTCACTCGCCATGTCAGTGCTGATAAATGACTTTATTCTACACATCTCCTCTCTGGAACAAAGTGATGTGTGCTCCAGTCATGGGATAGGAGATTTATGTATGAGCGCACATACAAACATGTCCTCATAAGTTTGTTAACAATCGGTTTCAAACCCCCATCTGAGTATCGCTATGGTATTAAATTTTTTACAATTCTACATAATCTAAAATTAAATCATTACTTCACCGAGACAATTGTCTCTCTCAACACCCTTAAACAAGATACCTCCATTTCTCTTAATAAAAAAGGTTTTAAAAAGATTTTTTTTTTTTACTTCTCAGAGGCATACTAATGACGACGTCATCCATGATGGAGTAAGAGAAGGATTGGATGGTGGTGAGGGGAATGGCACAGGTACGGGTGCCATCTGATGTTGCTGCGTGCTGTGTGTGTCACTGCTTATCAGGAAGCCAGTGGAAGCGGTGACAGGCATTGATTCTGAACAAGTGGGAGGTAGAGTCTGTAGATCTGATCAGAGAAGCTAATAGCAGTGTCCCGGAGCCTTGACCTCTAAAAACAGTCTGAAGCTTTAACCAGGAGGAGCAAAAAGGAACCAGGTGTGCAGTTAAACTCTAAACTTGCTTGCTAACCCAAATACCAACATTTACCAACGTTTTTTTTACACTCTGATGCATAATAGAATATAGATGACATTTCTTTCTAAGAAAGCATACCTCTCAAATTTTTATTCTATATTCAGTTATTTCTATAACTGAATACGGAAATTATAAAGTTTCAACACTTAAAAGTAATGATACAACTCTGTTCAGTATTTTACTTGCTAGTTATATGCTAGACAACTACACACATCTATCTTACTCAGTCAATTTAAATAAAAATTACACAGTGGATCTTTTTGTGACACATAAGACTTACAGAAACAATTTTATCTTTTCTATCATATACTGTAATCTGATATGTGATAGATGGGCTACTTTACTGATGATGCCATCAAAATTTGTTATGTTAATCTAATATCTTGACTGAAAGTTTCATCGAAATAACACCTGATGCAAAATCACAGGGATCATGTGATGCAATAGTGTCCTAATTGGTTCTCAGGATTTGCTGCAAAATGAAGTAGACTTAGATTTTTTCAAAGCGAAACATTTCAGACTTTATATATTGTAGAATTTCATGCATTTTCTCAAGTAAAATACTTGAGATGAATGAGATGAAAGTGGATGAATTTTTTTTAACCTATTTTATGTATTTATTTGTTTTCAAATATCAGTGTCTGTGTACATTCTGTACTCCTTTCAGCTAGAAATCGGCTAAACAGTTAACGTTAAACATAAATAAATAAACTACAATTAAAATGTATTAAGTATACTCATAGTATATATATATATATATATATATATATATATATATATATATATATATATTTTTTTTTTTTTTTTTTTTGTTTTTTTTTGTTTTTTTTTGTTTTTTTTTGTTTTTTTACAAGATACTTACCTCTAACCTGCAGTAGAGATATTAGTTAAATTAATTAAAACCCGTATAGTAATTTTAAATGCAAGAGGTGTCTATAGTATTTCAAATATTACTGTAAAAAACAATAATGGCATGATATCAAGTCTGCTGTGGATTATGACTGGAATAAAACTGTCAAAGAAACACAAACAGGTTTTTCAAACAGAGGCATTTTGCACACAATCTCTTGAACTATATAACACGCTATGAATCGATTCCCAGAGGAGTCCCACTGACCTAAATGTTTGTATCTCACGTTTAGAAAAATGAATGCCAGCAACCAACTCAAGTAATCGATATCCCATAACACCTCATCTGTGCAATCCAATGCCCCTGTGTTTCAGCTCTAAGTGGTATTGCAGGCTAATCATTAAAGGAAACAGAACTTGGATGCAGGTGTGCGACATCTTAGGAGCTTATGTATGAAAAAACAATCTGTGACATCAAATCAGATTGTTTAATCAAGTATGGGAAGAATAATACATCCACCTAAATGCATATGTTTTGTAAGAAATTTGTATCCAAACTATAGGATTCAAAATTTGGTCAGAGGGGTTCCATCAGGACCAGAGCATTGACATCCCTTAACAAGCTCAAATCAGGCAAGCAGATTGGGTCAATCTAAAAGCTGGCTCACCCAGAGAGTGAGGACCCAATTGCAAATAGTCTATTGATTTTAAACCTAATTTAAAGTGGTTTTATAATGACAGTGGTTACCATGGCAACACCAGTGCTCAAATCTCAATAGAGAAGTTAGAATGTTGTGGATTTATATTACCACAAATACTCTTTTATTAGAAAATATTTAGAAAACATTGTATTTTTTATCTACCAACTGAAGCAGTGTTTTTGAAGTTACAGAATACCAATGCCAAAGGCTTGCATAAAATGCTTCTGGGCCATAACCTTGATTTTTGGGGGCAGGCTATTTTTTCCTGTAGTTGATTTCCGCGCATGAAATAATGACGTGGAAGGTTGTACAGTCTGACGTGTAAGCGCGTGGACTAAAATATTTGCTTTCAACTTGGACTTTTTCAGCAACTCTGAGTCGACTCTTTCTTATTAAAGGCAATATTTTCATACACTTTCAGTTTTAAATCTCCAGCAAGATGTTCCTCAAACCTAAAGCTATGTTTCACACTAAATGAAGGATTATTTTTAAAAACAAATATTGGCTCTATACTAAAAAAGGTTCTGAATCACTCTATGATGATGCTTTCTTTGAAAAAGAGTGTCATCCAATGGTGAGAAAACTAAGCAATTGTCCAAAAGGTCTAAATGAAAATGAATGAAGTTTTATTAACTAAGTTCAGGAGAAACAGATGCAAGTAATTTGAAGCAAATATTAGCAGCATCTCTCCACTTTAGCTCACTAACATTCCTATATGTTCGGTAAATCAGAAATCCTTCATTGATGATTGCTGATTGCAACGACACCCGAAAACCTGAAAAGTCTGCCTTGTATGTTTCCATACTCAATATAACTGCTTAGCATGTAGCTGTTTAAACATTCCTTAAGACAACTTGGCCAAAAATAACTAGTCAGTTATCGATTTTCTCATTCTCTAAAAACTTGTCTCTGTGGACCACGTGAATGATTGTGGAAGAGGTTCTGACAGTGTTTAGTGATTGCAATGGTCGTCCTCAACTTTACTTTGTAACCATTTATGCAGTTCTGAAATAAGGATCTATAAGCTCATAAAGCAGCTGGCTCTGATGTAAAACCTATAGCATTCTTTTGACAAGGCTGCAACATAGCTGTCAATAGTGTCAAAATTTAATACACTGAAATTTCAGTACAGAATTGTGGATGACAAAAAAAGACAGATATTCGAAACCACAAGACAAGTGATCCTGTCTTTCAGATTTCAACACTGCTGCAAGAAATGTCCAGTGTTTGGGTTAGGCAGTACTGTCCAGACAGTAAAGGCTTCTGAATGCCAGAGACATCTTTTGAATTATTGGATATACAAATACACTAGATAGAGATATTGAGCTGGTTAATGCTGGAACAGTTCTCTTTGTTCTTGTATTAGATATTCTTCATCTTTCAAATCTTATATATTTTCCAAATGGTGCTTTGAGTTAAAGACTTGATATGTTTCAAGTCCTTGTTGCTGGCAAGGACCGCAGCTACCTGAAAGAAATGTTCAGCTAAATCTACTCCAGAATTTACCAATTTAACACAAGAGTATTCAATACTTTGAACTAACATTGTACGGGGAACAAAAGACTGGTGTTTTAATGAAGGCTTCCTCAATAAAGCAGGCTCTTGGTTAGAATGAAAACACTTTACTGTGGAAAGAGCATGATGAGAGGAGATGATAGGCTTCTCTAAATTGAATGCTTCCAGATGAAGCGATTGTTGGCACATAAAAGAGGAAAGAAGAGATACGGAGAGATCAGAACTTTCAGAGACAGCAATTAAAAGAGCTATTTCCCAAGCTTTCTTTTATTCAAGCTATTTCCAGAATCTACATAACAATGGAGGAAATCACAGCGAGAGTGAGGGTTTGGAACATAATCTGCCGAAGAACTCTTGATTGTGCCTCTGTTTTGGATAGATGATCACTTAGCTCAATCGCACTCAGTGGAAGAAAGGGAGAGGGGAGATAAAAAAAAAATACATTTACAAAAGCATCTTTGTGTGGTTTATGAAAATGAGATTTTAATGGATAAGATTGGGAGGTCTGGAATGTTTTGGTGAATTGTCTATCTTTAATCAGCAGATGAACAGGGTTTTACTCATTTGAAGTCATTTCCTCCAACTTGCAGAAGACATACATTTACATTTCTCATTTCACTGCTGTAGTTTAAGCTTTTAATTAAATGTGAAATGTAGTTTATTTTATAGGAGTAACAATTATACTACACTATACTAAATGCCTTTGAAGCTTCTTCATGCACCTTTCCAAACATACGAGTTACAAACAAGGCCTTACACACTTGCTCTCTTATCGAATGGGTGAAATGATGTAATCGGTTGTTTTGTTCATGGAACTAAAGATGCTTTGCTTGTCAGTTAAAGGTGGTTACAGTACAATGATCCATTGAAGTCATAAATCAAAGAAGTAGAGTGGGTCTGCGTTTCTGAGTGATAAATTCAATTTAGCATTTTGCCTGTTTTCACTAAATGCCAAAATTAATATCTTTTAAAGTGAAAGAAAACTTTATATACAATTGCTTTCTTCCAGAATTTACAGGGTTTCTACAGGACATAATGTTTCTCACAAAGCAGCTATATTTTTTTCACAAAGAAAAGTTAAAGACTTGGATCTGTTTACACAGCAGGAGGATATAAATATTTCTCTACAGGTGAGCTCAAAGAAATCATGCTTTTCATTATTTAGCAATGAACAAAACCTTGACAATGAATGAAATATAAAATGCACCTTTTTCCATTCTTTTCTCAGTCCATTGGTGCACCCTCTAGCATAAAGGAGAGAAGCTCATCTCTCTGAGCTACAAACTGAAATGCAAGACTTTAACACAGGAAGCAGACATTTACAGGCATACAGAAGAAGCATAGGTGTGTAGAGTCCTTTAGACTGATGTGAATGTGACATAATTATTAGGAAATACCCTAGAAAAAAATAGCTTTTTTCTAATATATTTTTTCTTTAATTCCCTTAGAGAGAACATACTTTACATTAGCTGTGCCTTACAAGTATCATACTTGGAAGGGAGAGGCTTCTATGTGAGTATAGCTGATCACATGTCAAACTGGACACAAGTTTTATGTTGAGTCCCTTAAGGCTCAATTCATGTACCCATTTTGTTCAGCCTGTACATTCTACAATTGGGACAAATAATGAGAAGCTACCAGATTATCAGCTATGCCGATGACACTCAGATTGAACCCTTCTCAAAAAAGTACGACCCCATAAATTCCCTACATGTCTTGGTGAGATTAAAAGTTGAATGAACACAAACTTTCTTCAGTTAAATAAAGAGAAAACTTAAGTAATTGCTGTTGGGAACAAAGCGGCGGTTCTCAAAGAAAACAGATACCTTCACTTGAAGGGTATTACAACTAAAGTTCAGGTAGAGAATACTCAGAACAAGTGATAGAATAACTAAATCCTGCTGGACATAGCTTCCAGAACAGATAAGAGGAGCTAAAACTTTAGTCACATTTAAATCCAGTATAAAAACACATCTATTTAAATGTATTGACTGAGCGTTTACTGACTGAGCATTGCTGTTTAAACAGCGCTGTGTCTTAAACTCCTAATTTTCTTTTTCTTTGAATATTATTGCTTATTGCATCTTATCCCTTGCTTTTTATAGTTTTAGTGCTGTTTTATTGTCTGTTTTTTTATCTCTGATTTGTTTTTATTCTTCTGTAAAGCACTTTGAATGGCCATTGTGTACAAAAAATGTGCTATACAAATAAAAGTACCTTGCCTTGATATAAAGGTTGGAGCATCTATGATGTCAACCTTTGGATCATGACACATGAATGCTAACATTGTCAACATTCAAACTATTAGTAACTTTGTTTTAAAAACACAGCCACTTTTGTCATAACTAGTTTAGAGATCCAGAACCCTTTCTATCTCAGTGTTTAAGCGAGCCACTGCTGCAGTTTCGTTGCTGCTACAATGCTCATGAATCAGTTAGAAACGGCTGTTTGGAGTGAAAGGTCAGTGCTCTGTCTCTGACGTCCTCTCTGTCTCTCCTCAGCCCTGCAGCCACTGACCTGCTGATCACTGATCTGTGAAATTGCCTCTCCTCCACCGTCATACGTGACCGTTCTCAAGCCCCCAAGTCAGAGACGAAGAAACCATAAGGACAGTGACACCACTATCAGTTCACATTTTATAGAATACACCATTTTGTCATGTTTACTCGTGCTTTAGTCTCTGCAAATCATACATTTTCTGTTAAAAGTTGTTTTTTTTTTATTATAAATCAATTATTTTTCCTGTTTAAGCTATTCTTTTAGTGAGTATTCAGTATTTAGGGAGGTCAGAGAGCAGTACAATGATGAAATCTGTTTTATTGTCTGTTTTTATCTCTGATTTGTTTTTATTCTCCTGTAAAGCACTTTGAATGGCCAGTGAATGCATTATTCTAACTAAAGCCACTGCATGGTTCTGTCTGAAGTGTCTTTGCTCTCTGAGATACTGAACTGAGCTTTAACCCCAAGCCCCTGATATTTGCTCAGAACATAAATACACCACTTATAAATGGAAGAAAGGCAATTAGTCAGCATCTGCCTTTTCAAAATGAAAAGCAAACTCGATTTACTTTGAAAAGAGTTCAGTAGACTGCACAAACCAATGCTAACTAAAGGTCAAAATTAGCATTGTGCATTAGAACGTATTTAGTGAACAAATGAATAAGAAATGTAGACACTTCCCTGTTCATATGTGTGCTGATTAATATTCATGAAGCTTAAAACACATCCAATTAAGTATTTAAATGATTAATATTCATGATTTTATAAATAAGCATACTGCCATTGTTGTCCTCGATGAGTTTTGCCGGTTCAGTCGTAATGACAGTGGAAAGAAAAGCTTTTTGTTAAGCATCTGAAAGCTGAAGTTTACGATGAGCTCTTTTCCATTGCTGATGAGATAATGAGACTCTTAAACACACAGAACACAGTGTAAGTCTATCTCCGCCTGCCATTAAGATCCTATTTAGACAACGGCAACAGGCCACAAACATGTTAGTACAAAATGGCTGCAACAATTGAAAACATGAGCTATTGCGCTATACAAACATATATGTGCATGCCTATTATTCTCTAAATTGATAAAAACGTATTATGCTTCATTTTCAGTTAGAAAATGTTTTATTAAGGTTAAAATCCTTAAGACGAAAGAAAAAAACGCATCAACAAATCTAAACCTTGACTGAGTTGGCACTTTTAAATAGGAATTAAATATGTTTTATTGTGTGTTATTATTATTTTCTCTTCTATTCTATCCTATTCTAATTTTGCGGGGAATTTTACTCCGATCATTTCCCAAGAGACCTAAAATAGGCTCCAACCCTGTGAGCCCCTGTGATCCTAATTAGGCAAACTTAGTGATTAAAGGTTAACACAATTCCGTGACACTTTATTGATCAGTACTTAAGTAGTAATTAATGACTAACAACCGCATCTGTTATTGACTTGTACACAATTACAGGGTCTTTATAAGCCAATTATTTGCCAAGGTTTATTCATAATTGTGAAGCAATGTGCAGAGTGTTCAAATTTGTCTCCTATTCTAATTTAAAAGTCTACTGCTGTATAAACATTCTAAAGTTGTAAGAGACACACATTTGCTTTTGGATAGGGGACAAAATCTGTACTAATACGATGATTTATAGCATAAAATTTACTTATCAGCCAGTAACAAACTTAAAGAGTAATTTAGTTGTTAAATTGAAAATTAAAGACAATGTTGTCTTCAATTTCTGTTTATTCAATAAAAATCACCCCCCCCTCCCCCTCCCAAAAAAATTGAATTAAAATTCTTGTTTAAAAAGACAATTTCATTAAGATCGTGTACTAACTTCTTCAATCAGGGGACTGTAGACTGCATGTCAATGTTGAACCCTGCTTAACTTCAGTGGAATCTGGAATCATACCAAATCCCTCAAAACTTCGGTTCTGGCAAGACTGGCAGCATGCCATCCCATTTAATTGAAAAAGATAGATTTTTTTTCACAGTGTGACGATTCTAATAAACTACCCAATCCTATTGATGAATCGTGCTATATGTTATCACATTCAAAACACCCATGACGACCCCCAGAATAACTGTAACAAAGAATTGTCTGAGAAACTAGCTTTTCTGATTCCTCAAGTGTGGCTCTGTTTCTGCCTCTATCTGCACTTAGGTTAAACTCATCTCCAACTGCCTCAAACACAACATCGTCTGACCAACATGATGAAGAACAATCTGTACAGTCAACAAATACAGTCAATCTGCTATTCAAACATATTCTGTAGTCATGTTGTGTAGCAGCATCTTTGCAATTGAAACCTTGGAGAATTTCTGAAAATCTTCTTTTCCAACCATCACAGTACTGAGGATGATTACTCAAATGTTCCTCTGAGTGATTTCACGAACCCTCATGGCAAGGTAAAATAGAGGTCAAGAGATTCTTTCGAGTGCATCCTTTAGAAACAACATGTACTTTTTTAACATGAGTAAACAACATTCAGATTCCTATCGGCTGAGTGGAAGTAACTTTGAAGGTACTCGTAAACTAACCCTAGCCTCAAATCCAGGAAATCTTATAACTTGAAAAACAAGTGACTCACTAATTCAAAATGTGAAAAAGTGTATTATTGACTTACATCTGGTGACGACTCCCTCCAAGCGGATGATGTTGGGGTGGTCGAACTGGCCCATGATGCTGGCTTCACTCAAAAAGTCCCGCCTCTGTTTCTCTGAATATCCTGCCTTTAAGCTTTTGATGGCAACATAGATTTCTCTCTTACTGGGGAGCTTCAAACGTCCACTGCAAACCTCCCCAAACTCTCCTAAAAATAAGAACATATACAGTTACAGTAAAGCGGATTGAATGAAAGAGGTACAACAAGAGCATCCCTGTACGAAAAAATAGAAAACTAATATTTAATACCAATTACAATTTCTTCTGATT
Organism: Danionella dracula; assembly: GCA_900490495.1. Classification (NCBI taxonomy): domain Eukaryota; kingdom Metazoa; phylum Chordata; class Actinopteri; order Cypriniformes; family Danionidae; genus Danionella; species Danionella dracula. The sequence continues at coordinate 503,056 of UELW01000633.1, forward strand.
TCTGGTACATTGCTTTAATCTCTATTGAATAAATATATATATATATATATATATATATTTACAATAAATAAAACAGATCAAGTAATTAACAGTTTTAAATTAAATAGATGCCAACAAACTATTTAACCGATATACAACTGTTCTGTTGAAGTCTAGGTTTCCTTATTTTCTGATTAATTATTTATTAACATAAAAATATTATAACACATCTGAAGCATTTCTGGTCCTGTGTTAGTTAATTATAAGTATTATAGACACAAACGTGTTTTCAGTTACAATTTCTAGTATTGATTACAAAGGTTTTATAGAGTGATGTAAAATTACCAGCTACACTTATGTAATGATGAAATGGTTTATTATACATGTATTTATTTTAGAGACATAATTTCAACAAATTAATTTATAACTTTTTCAAATGCCCTTTTCAGATTGTTTGCTACTCTTTTCCTCTCTTACTGTTGAAATCCTATATATTTTTATATTATAATTATAAGTATATATTTATAATTCATTTAATATGAACAAAGATTCAAATTTAGCAGCTGCAAAATCATTAACAATATTTAACACTAGAAGTGTACCTCTGATTAATAAGTAAAGGTGGAAATTTCTGTATGTAACATTAACTAATACTACATTTAAAAAAAGCTAGAATGTTTGGTTGATCAAATCTACACTAACCATATCTGAAAAAACGTGTGTCTTGTTCTTACACTTTGAATAATTTTCCTTTTTATGTAATTTAATTCAGAGCATGTGGCCTTATAGACCTTTATAAAGAGAACCAGATGAATAGATAAAAATGATATTTGGAACGAAACAAAAATGAACATAAAAGCAAAAAAGTCTGAAAAAGAAAAAAAAACAGAGGCTTCCTCAGAAGAAAACGGTATCAAAGCTCAGACTGATAGCAGCATTAACAGCTCAGTATTTCAAACAGTTTTGCATGAAAGAGTTAGAGCCAGCAGACGTTCTGTAATTAAGGCTCAAATTGAAACTTTTTTTGTGAACAACCCTCAGTTATTAGGAGCTACATACACTTGAACAAACACATGTGAATTGTTGCTGCCTGTTCACCACAAACAAAAAGAGTGAATACGCAATCTGGGAGGGCACTTGAAACCCTTGAGATTACTCGTGCGTGAACATCTAGTCAAAGTCTTGTTGCAACACATGTTATGTTGAGAGAGCAGCTCAAATTGAGTAAAAACTGTGTCACAGTTAATGATTTAGTGTCCACAAACATCTACAACTTTTCTCAGTGGGCAAACTACTACCTTAATGTTTTCACTTTGTTGTTTCACTCCCTGCTTGATATTTTCTTTAGATCCTCTTTTTAAACAACATAGCAACATAATACCTTCATTACAATCTTTTTATTTACTCATGTAATCTAATTTGTCATATCTGCAAACAGCTACATGGCGATTCGGCTAGCAGCTAGCCCTGTGTAAACCAACTCCTTATTCATGGCGTCTGCCCTGCCAAGTATGATGTGTCTGTTACATGCGAGCATGTTTTTGATTGGTGAATTCGACCATGAATATCTGCCTGAGTGCAAATATTCCAACTTGACAGTGTAGTGTAGATTTGTGAGCTTTGTCGGGCTCTACCAAATGTGCCGTTTACCCATTCATGTTAGATAACCTGCTGACCGAACCTCAGGCGTCAGTCAAAATTCCATGAAAAATTTACACTGAGTGCTTCTTTAAAACTTCTGGACCAGACAATTCTTCCGTTCTGCATTTAAATGAGCCACATAAGCAATTTATCTAATTTGTCAAAGGAAGTGCTATGGCTATCAAGCCGTTCTGAGTTCACAGAAAAGGAGTTTAAATTATGCATAAACCTGAATACAACCTGGAGCATGTTTTGATGAGGGAACAACACTTAAAAATGCTATTCAGTAATTGTCAGAAATATTTACACAATATGGCACTTTTAATATGTAATTTTCTTGTGCTTGACCGCACCTGGTGCGAACACCATGTTACTTAAAACTGGTGTTTATGTTAAATTTTAAAGAGCCAGAAAGCAAAGTATCTTACCTGCACCAATAACTCTCTCAATGCGTATAGAGGAGGCATCAATTTCCTTGGCGAAATCTCGAACAGCTTGATTAGGGTCCTCGTAAGTGTGCGGGTGGATGTATGTCCTGCTTCCTGGCAGCTTCACTGCAATACAAACAAAACAACTTCATAAAAAAGTACTCTGTTTTGAACTCTTGCAGCAAGCTAATTGTTCTCTAGCTTTAACGAGTTGAAAACAATTGTATGTTTTGATTATCTAGCATTTATGGGGGTTGCATCATGTTTCCCATCATACCTCTGCCATTCTGAAACTGCAGTTTTTCCTCATCTGGATCCTGCTTCGCTTTAATGTAGCCGCAATGTCTGAAACCCATGAAAAAGATAAAAACATCACCTATAAAAGGTATATTTTATAAACGAGCCATAAAATTGCCATTCAGGAGTCTGAGCGAGAGGAAAAGATTACGATTATTTCCATGCTGCTACGAGATGAAATTTCCTTCATACATTCGCCTCAGCTGTGACATCAATCGCAGGTTTTTCCAGTGCGTATGTAACGCTTTAATTGGGTCTGAACGCACATGCTACCTTAACCATGAATAAAAGTGGTCAAATGGGAGTTTGAGTAAGTGTATGCCCTGATAAAAGTTTGCCGCTGTGTGGGTTGCGCGCACAAGCACATCTGCGAGTGCAGTCTCTGAGGGCATGTAGGAATGTCTAAAAATACCCACTGGTGTTCTGGGTCTCGATGGGGAGGATTTTGAGTGTGTTTGCCCTCGCCTGCAGCAATCTAGTGCAACACACCCAGAGTAAAAGCTCCTGGAGGCTTAGCAACATGTTAACATCACTGCAAAGCATCAACCCCCCCATAACCATGTCAGCTAATCACTGACATCGTTCATGCAAAACAGGCTCCTGAAGTGTCTCCTGATGGCTCAGGGGATAAAGCCTCACATTTTATGTAAACATTTTTATTAAATACTGGAAAAGATACACCTTCACATAGTGAGTGGCATTGAAGCTTCAATATGAGATTAATCTTCGATTTCTCCAAAAAAATCCTTTTGTTTATTTTTATCCTCAGAGTACTGACTCGAGTTGTCACCTGAGACAACCTCTGTTTGAACTAACATATACATTTTTAACTACATTTGTAATCCTTTGCTTATTGTTCCTCCTCCTTCGCTTTGGATAAAGTGTAATACTGTGAATGTAGATGTAAAAAAATAACATAAACCCAAAGTGAACGGCTTCATGTTTTTCGCTACACTAACAGACTCAGAAAGCTTTTTTGATATATTTGGTCAAAATAGCTTAATCCAATTTATCCAAATTAGGCTAAACTAGGTTTACAAAACATGTTTAAGGATCAAAACTTATTTTTTCCTACTCTTAAACCGGGCTCCAAAGATTGTACAAGGGTAATTATAATCTTTCATTTAAACTCTACGGTCCCTGAGTTGACTCTGTATAATCATTTTTATTGTTATTCCATTCTTTTGGCCAATAAGAATGGTCTAAATTGTGTCCATTCACAAAAGGACTCTTGCTTGTGAAGCTGCTTTCAAGCAACCACAAAGTAGCACCAAAAAATAGATAAAAAAAATTAAAAATGTAATTAATTTTAGATAAAAAAAAAGAACAATGATATTATTAAATGTTTCCGGAGAATTAATAGTGCGGTGTGAGATAAAAAAAAAAGGTGGTCCAGGGGGGGGCATGTCAAAGCCAAAACAATCAGTAGGGGGGGCTGTAATCAGGAAGAGTTGGTATTTGTTTTGAAGATTTCAAATGTTAAAAATGGTTTAGAAAAATGGCATGCTGCAGTTTTAAGATGTATTAAGGCAGGGGTCTATAAACCTGGTCCTAGGGGGCCTGAGCCCTGCACATTTTTGGTTCAACCATCATGAAACACACTAGCTAGGGTCCTCTTATTGTCTTAAGCTAGAGTAGTATGCATACTACAGCAGGGTTGCAACTAAAATGTGTAGGGCTGCGCCCCTCCAGGACTAGGTTTGGGGAAGTCTGTATTGGGCTGTACAACTAGCTGCAGAATTAATTTTATATCAATTATCTCACACATTTAATTCACACCCTGTTTACCTTTATTTTTAAGCTTTCAGTAGACAGTGCTATCCAAAGAAACAAACATTTGAGGCAACAAAAAAAACAAGCAATCTGTCACAAGCAGATCGTAAGCAGTGCTCATGAAAAAAAAATTAAAACTTTCAACTAATTACCAGAGCAAAGAAGTGAAAGTTAAGTACCTTTTCAGATGTTACAGAGAAAAATACAGAGAAAAATACCTTTTCAGATGTTAAATTTTTTTATGTTTTCACTAACAGAGTATTCAGCAAATAAATAAATGAATGGTTCATCTTTTCAGTTAAAAAACTAGTTTATTTCGGTTGTCCGGTTTGTCATCGGTGTTAGTCATCACTTACATCTGTCATGTCTCATCCTGATTAGTTCTTACATTTCGAAATCATTCTTGTGTACCGTAACCATCTGCTGGTTTTCAAAACTTTATAGTATTGTCTTTACATGCATATTTTTAGCCCAATCCATTTTATTAGTTTATTCCTCTATTCATGTATATTAAATCCAACTATGTTTATCCACTATTATTGTGTGATCCCTTCTCTGCAGCTCTACACTCCAGTAATAATAGTTATTTAAAAAATGACATGTAGAGACTGTGTAATGAGTTAGTGATTATGCCTAATGAAAAAAAAAAAAAAAAAAAAACATCATTGTCACAAGGTGATGGTGCCCACACACATGCATGCGCACGCAGACAGACAGCCACAAACAGAAAGGTTTTGGTTTGTTAGTTTTTTGACAGCGCAGCTGAGGGTTGTCATAATAAGCAGCTGTTCTATTTGCTGATACTGTCAGAATGGATCCACAAAAAAAGAAAGAAAAAAAAAGTTTATAATGAGTGACATGGTATGTCATCTTTAACCCCCTTATGATTCCTAAACAGGTTCACAGGGTTTGCCTGATATTCTACAATCCCACAAAACATGGGATTACACTTCATTCTCAGTTCTTAACCCACCAAATAATCAGACAAGCATATGATAAGACTATGGTAGATATAGATTCTGTGAGATAACCCCAGTGGCATGTAAAATAATCCAGAGCTAGACAGCATTCTGTCGTTTTTGTTGTTGTGGCAAATTTAGAGTCCAGGTTTTCATAAAAAGCACATTGATTCAGCCAATTAGTGCCACTTACAAGATGACAAGCTTGTGTTTGATCCAGCCAAATAAAATCAGCATCAAATCTCAGCGATGGAGCATGATGAGCACTGGCAACTATTTCCACTACAGTACACACATCTGTGTATATGAGGCAAAGCTTGCCAAAGACAGAATACCCCTCACTCTCCTCTGCCACATACCCTGGCAGCTTCACCGCAGCTGGGTTCCCATGACCCTGGCATTAGACGGCCTGTCTCCTCATCATTACCACCAAATTAAAAGCCAGAAGCTCATCTGTCTCTTTGACACTGACGCTTATCATGAACTAAAAGGAGAGATCGCTTATTACGGGAGCCTTGGAACCCACCCCAAACCAATTACAATCAAAAGATGAGTTGGAAATGTACTAGTGCTTGATTGTAATGAGAGACTTTCACATTTTCTACTCAGATTCGATGTCATGTGTTATTCTCACTTGGAGACAAATTACCAAGTGGAGTTTAGCCATGGGAAGAACCAGAGGAACGATGTGATTCCCTTGTAGATTTTCTCATTAAAGCTAAAAGCTGTTTGCAAGGAAGCATAAGATTAGGGAAGTTGCAGAGATTGATTTGGTTCAAGAAGATCTGTAACAAGCATGCTCATGACCTTCTGTGAGGTCAAGAGAAAGGTTTGTAGAAGCACTAAGTCTTGTTAGAAGAGGTGCTGCTCATCTAGGAAGGTTGAACTTTTATGTTTTGTTGAAGATACTTTTTAATCAGTGGACGCTTCAGAACAACATTTTTCCATCCATTTGCAAATTAACTAAATTATTAGAAGTGAGAAGAAGCCTCCAAAATAATTCTGAAACTCGAATGCTCCTCTACTTTCAGTTTACTAAAGTAAAGCACTGTAGTACTGTGCAACCAATGACTGAGATATTTAAACTCGTATACGCAATAGATTATGACCAGAATAAAAGCAATGGCTGTATTATGAATATGTTTGATTTTCAACTTAAGAATAACACCCCAACAGATCTGCTATATTTTTTTCCTTTAGTCATGCTTGCTCTCCATTTGCTCCAAACTCTATATGATATAGGCATTAGAATTTTCTTTGTGGAATTAAGCTTGTTATTTTATTTCAACACAACTGTTTTTCCGCAAATCTGTAAAAAAACACATACACCTAAATAAGCTTCCAGAACGTTGGTTGCATTATTTCTCGTTTTTTAACAATTTGTAAACAATATATTTCTTTAGAGGTTTTCTTATTAGGATTTTGAAAAGTTTAAAATCGAGAGTCACCAGCTACAAGTTGAATGACATCCAAGGTGTATTACGTATTATTACCTTTTTTTAAGAAATGGTGTCTCACTTTGGAGGAAATTTTTTGGTTTTGTCTGCAGATGCAACCATGTTGCTAAAGAAGCTCAATGGGGCGTGCTAATGTAAAATCACAAAATACATTTTCAGCTTTCTTACATTGGCATTAATAACACATTTAACTTTTCTGATTTTTCATATTAATTGCCCAGCTCTAGCTCGAACATCTTAAAAGGGCATCAAGTCATTTTATTTCATAATTTCATCATGGCCTCAATAACTCTAAACAGATCTGTTTTAGACAGATAGAGGTAAGAGATTGGATCGATGGGTTGAGAGATTTGCAAGGCTTCTAAACTCAATGCCATTTTGAATAAGTTGATTCTTCCCATGACGTGCACAATGCACAAGTTCAATCTTTAAAATGAGGAGCTTAGATTCCATGCCTCATTCCTCAATATCCAATATTGATTTCAATTGCTTATCATCTGAAGGCTCGTACGAAGAACCACAAATCTCATGAACCTGTTCTCTCTGCACCTCTCTGAGTCTGACAGCTCTCTGAGAAATCTAATGAGAGATAGAAGCATCTTATTTTGACGAAGTGTTTCTCAGTGAAGAACAAAGCGGCAAGCATCATCCTGATGAACGACTGCAATCTCCCAGAGTTCCTGCAATAACCCAGCTAGCGCAGCAAGCTTTTGTTCAGCAAGTCTGCGCTCTCTCCGAACGGCCTGCACACTATGAGGACAAATCACTTTTTCTGCCTAATGTGCTCTCCGGGAGCACTCTACCTCACACAGGAGATGGATATGAGATGTTTGCTTCAACAGGGGCTGATATTGTACTTTGCTGACGGGAAGGAAAAAAGCTGTGAAGGTCTAGCACATTTCAGGTTAGGATTTCCACTTCACACAGTCGCACACTCAATTTACATATCAATTTGGCTTCCTGGACTAATACGCTGTCACATGAGCGCCATTATTCATGAAGGCTTCCAGCTTTCTGTCCGACAGACCGTTCTGTCTGCTTCGACAAAGAATAGTCTGTTGAAACATGCATATCTTTTTATTCATCCCTGTCTTTCCAAACATGTGTGGTGTTAAAATTCAAGGAGATTCGTTTGAGGTATTTATATATTCAGCCAAAGGAACAAAAGCTAAACACAAAGAATCCAAAACCAAACCTCTACAATTTTTTTACAGACTGAAATTGTCATAAATACAAAAACATTATACAGAAATGTGCAATATACGCAAAACTGAAAACACAACACAGCTCTCGGTCTGCATCCAATTTGTTATGGTCATTCTTATATCAATAATATTCTCCTTTATCATTTAGATTGCAGAATAAAATTTCTATAGGCAATAATAGAAAAATGTCATTAAATAAGCTAAACCACTTAAACATGCTTTGCTTCGTTGATCTATACTCTATAATATATAGTATAAAATGTATTTAGTATGTATATAATAGTTAAATTTTTAGATGCTTTAGGTGTTTAAAATCATTAAAATTAAAATGTATATCTGTATTTGAAAGTAAGTTTGGAAACTATTTATATTTTTAACGTGAGTATAGAGCAACAAAGCATGGTTTAGCACTGGTTTATCTCTTTTAATGACTTTTTCCTAATACATCCTGATATGGATTCTATTCCATAATCAAAATGAAAAAGAAGAATGTTATTGATATAAGAATGACCATGACTAATTGGATGCAGACAGAGAGCTGTGTTCAGTTTTGAGTATATTGGACATTTCTGTATTTATATTTCCTTCCATATCCTTCACTATGACAATTTCAGTCAGTAGAAATTAGTTTGCTTTGGTTTTGGATTCTTTGAGTTTGGTTTTTTCTTCTTTGGCTGGATGTGCTGACTTTGTGGTTTCTGCTGGGAAAATGAACATTATTGAAATGAGGCTGGGGTAGTACACGATACACTGCTCCAAAAACCCTACACAAAAGAACTAAATGGTGCTACAAAGCAACAAACCTTGCTCTTTGGGATGTAATCACAGGGAATCCTTGTTTTGCTACCATTTATAACCCACTACTTAAAAAAAAACTGGTTCTTTACATGGAAAAACACTACATAACACTAAAATAATCCTTTAATATAATTACTTTGGTTTTTTGGACTCTAAAAAGTTTGTCTGTGGCTCTAAATGTCTAAATATTACCACATCTGGTTCTAAATAGTACTCTAAGACTGTTGCTAAAGGACACTACATGAGGTGTTAAGATACTCTATGATTAGGAACCAAAGAACCAGCTTCTCTACAGAGCTGATTAAGTGTTTTGAAATTTGGATTTATCATTTACGCAAGATACAGTACAAAATGCTTTCATTCACCAAGAACAAAACAGCAACAGGAAAAATACTGTGGTGCAATTAGACATTGCTAGATGAAAATTGAAGACTTAAGCAACAGTTATTATTCAAGTTATTCAATTACAAAAAATAATCGGTTAAAGAAAATCTAATCGAAGCTTCGAAACTTTGCACCGCTTCCAGTTCAAGAATCCATTTCCGGCGCATTCCAGTCGAATGTAAACACATCTGTCGACCGCAAATGTTTTTAACGAGACACAACATTGATTTTTGCTGACAAAATCATCAGAGCGAGGGTTAGAAGCAAAATTAGAAGAAAACGGTGAAAGTTATTCCAAGAGTGAAATAATTGAAGCTTTAAGAACAATATATAAAAAATTTATACAACTATATAAATAATTACAACACAATTAAATGTTTTGCAATAAACAAATATGTTATTGAATTATACCCTTTTAAAGGATTTTTTTTTTTGGATCATATGATCCAAAGCTTATCCGATTAATTGATTGTTTAAAGTGCCAGATTAATCGATTATCAAAATATGCAATAGCATTTTTCCTTTCTTTTCCACACTGAACATGTAATGTGTGTAAGCTTGTAAAATAAAAATATAATTGTGAGTCTTAGGAATCTTTTTACTTCAAAATATATATTAAAGCAAAGTTAAACAAACTTCAAATTAGTTTATTTGGCAAACACATATTAGATATTAGAAGATGGCTGATGATGCTGTTAATTCATCTTTTTTATTAAACACATTTACTATCATTTGAAATCTGTAATTAAGTTATAGATCCACGAAAGTATTGGAACAATTCATGATATGCTAATCTACATAGGGTCAACATTTCCAGCCAGATAAATATCTGCTTTGTTCTTAGTTTTAAAAGCAGGTATTCAGCATCAAGCAACTTTTCCTCAGATTTTTTCAGAAAACTAAAATATAACAGTTCTTCATTCAGCCTTTTCCTTCTGCAGTTTTATTCAAATAGTTGTATGTTTTGCAACTTGTGGTTTTGCGGATTCAAATGAATGCATATCATGTGAATTTCATTTATCTTGAAACATGTACCTAGACTCACATATATCCACATGGAACTTAATATGGATAGTTTATATGGCACATTTGCTTTTTTAGTAAAAAATATTTCCTGCTTTTCTTTTTCTTTTTGTTAACCTTAAATCTGCTAAAATGTGTGATTTGGCATCTACCATGAACTGTGAAAAATGATGGATGTCGTTTTGTTTATGCAAAGCTTTTTGAGGGTAAATTTGATGCAACTTCGAAACATCTACTTGAGTGTTGGTTTTGGCAAAACTAAATTATATACTTTTACATATAAAGTAAATTCAGTGTTAAGGCCAAGCGCAAGTAAAACATCTCAACCTTCAAGAAGCTATAAACCAACCAAACAACAACTCAAACTTGAATACATGCATCTCTGATATATTGCTTCCAGAAATTCTCAAGAGTAGATGAGGATGACTTGGTGTGAACTGCCTACAGAAATTCTTGGACGGGTCATGGTTCTCCACGGTCCTCTAGGCTTTCCATTCATCTCCATTATAGTCTCCCCAGCCACATGTCCTTGCCAACTGTTTCTAACGGACTTGCAATTAGGTGAAAAATATGGTTCAGATATTCCCATGACTGCCAGTGGCCTTCCCTTCATGATCCAGGAGTGGCTTGAATTACGATCACCTCATCTACTTTGATTCATCCGCCGTCTCCTTTTACAAACACAAAGAGAACCCGGAGCAAGAGAGACAGATTCAGGTAAACTAATCACTAAAGTAAGTAATCAGTGACTGTTTGGTTAAACCTAAAACCTTTGAAATATCAATCAGCTTAATAAGGACTTAAAACTTCCTTGATTTTATTCAAACAAATGTGGATGGTTACTGTAGGCTACCGCAAAGCTGAAACATCTGACCCCCTGGTTGACCTTGTCTACTGTTTTTTTTTACCACTTTTAGAACTCTCTCTACATCAGTGATGAATAGCAGACACTGTTAAATGCTGACTTCCTGTTTGGCATGCGTCTGGACTGAGGAAGAGCTGTAAAAAGCTGAAAGAAGCTCGCAAAGGGCACAGCATGAAGTTATTTCCTCTCATAATGCTTAATCGCTTGTTTGATTACCTTGTGTTTTTCACAGAATTCAGAGGAGAGGACAATAAACATGTGACCTTGAGAAAAGCACACATGCTGATGACACAAAACAGAGTTACTCAAGCTTATAGGTGGATATTACCTTGTTTTATATAGTATAGACATGTATAGAATAAAGAGTAAATCTCTTAGGTCTGAAATATGTCTGAATATAATTTATCCGGTAATGCTTGAATTTGGAAAATTAACTTTAACTTGAGTTTCATAAGCAAGGTGATATTTTATGTATTGCTGGTATAGCTTTTTAATATCTCATAAAGGCATAACGCTTAATAAAAATAAAAGCAATAAATAAAGAAAAAGAGAAGGCAAGGCCCTAACCCACACTTTGTTTAGTAAAGATACAGAATAAAGCTTACAAGTAAAAAAAAAACTATAAAAATAAAAAAAACATCTAAAACATGCTTGCAAATATAAATCTTGGTATATAATGTTTGACTTAACTGATACTGTTAAAACCATATATTACATATATTAAAACAGTCTTTTTTACCTCAGGATGTACACAAATGTACTGTAAACTCTAACAAACTTAAAATGTAATTATTATTTAGAAAATAACAACAACTGAATATTTATAAACATGCCTGTAACTATACATTTTTTTAACAGAACAGTACAGTACATTTATTTCGTGTTTTACCACAAATAAAAGGTACACAAAAATATTATGTGGTACCTACATAAAAAAAAATTATGGTAACAATATTACACAAATAATTATTAAGAAACATTTAAAGCTTGATTTTTTTGCAGAATTTACTTATTAGTAAAATCTAAGTAGTAATATTAGTAAAATGAGTCAAATTATTAGCAAAATCACATTATTTTGTTTTAGCTTATAATACAAAATTTTCATTTATGATTTAAAGCAATTCTTTTGAATATGCATTTTATTGTTGAACTTTTTTTGCATATTGTATAGTTCTTGTATCATAACACAAGCATAATAATAATAACAACAGATATATTATTGTAAAGAACATAAAATCTCACAATGCACGTGGTCTGACTATAAATCTGTCTCAATATAAACCGGATAATTGAGCCAATTATCTTAATATAATTATGGAGTATTTTTTCTTCAATATTTTTGAGGAAAAAAGATTGTAAAATTAAACTATTTCCAGTCTTTTATTTTTCAATTGAAGGAAACCATAAAAACGGCAAACAGTTTCAACTGCAAAATAAACAACAAAACAACAAAGATGCATAGCCGCATGAAATTGACGATAAAACGGAAACATATGCAAAACAAGAGTCTCCAAAGCTCTGTCAGGCCCAGGGTGATCGTGTGGATTAGCATAAACAATACGGAGGCTATAAACTAATTACATTTCAAATACGAAAAAGTAGTTTTTTTTATGTGTAGAAGAATTTGATTAGTTTTTCCAGAAAACTAATGAAAATGAGGAAGTTTTAAAACAACATTCTGGTGCTTTCATCATGCATAGTATCTCTATTTTTAGATTAATGGCAGTCAGCTTCACCCTCATAGACCCGCAGACTCTATGCTGAGCAGTCATTACATTATCACACAATAACAGATAGAAAATGCTCTTCCCTTATTTCATGAAGCCTCTCACTCTTGGGTCTTTCCTCTGTTGGTAGAAACCTGGCTGAGCTCCAAGCTCTGTGTTAAAAAACCCAGATTTACTCTGGCTAAAGTCATTATTGGCGAAGTGAAGGGATTAAATGGATGTATGTGCTAAATTCCACAATCTTTTTTTCTAGATAGAAAAAAAAACATCTCATTTGTTAGTGATTCATTAAGGTAATTGAGAAGGCAGGAGAGAAAATTGAGACGATAATCATCCTATTTATGAGAGGCGCCTTTTATTGGTTTGATTTAGAAGGACAGGCAGAATCTAATTAATTAAGCAGTCTGACCTCTGACACAATGACTAGCAACAACCTCATCTACACAGGGGCCATCGACGTAATAAAATTCTCATTTGCTAAACGGCACAAAAAAATAAAAGGAAACTAATTGCAGGGGTTTGTTTTTGGTTAAAAGAACTCTGAATGCTGAAAGATTTCTGTTGATTTTGAAATCTAAAAGTAATGCAAATAATGTGTGGTTATTACGTATCTACTTGTACATTTACTTAGATGTCAAAATCCACTTGTTCCATGTCATAGATCTCAAACAGGTGTGTCCTTACTTTAAATTATTTGGTTTTAGTTTGTTTCAGATTCCGTTTTTAATGAATTAAAGAATTCTTTGTAGATAACATGGTCATGTGACATGACATGAAATCACATTGTATCTACATTGGTAGTCATTGGCTTAAGTCACTTCAGTTGCTGCTTTTCACTGGTTACATAAACATTAGCCCCTGTTTATTTTAAAAGTGAAAACACTAGTAGCAAATAAGTACTTGTACATATAATTAATAGCAAGTAGATTTTTTTCAAGCTATAAGATGCCTCTATTAGGTTGAAAAATACTGGCATTTTAGCAGTTTCAGGTTTTGTTGATAATCTGCGGTTATGCTAAAGGAAATTCAATAGACTAGTTTTGTAGTTTTTTGTGTCCTACACAAATAAATAAAATATAAATAATTAATACTAAACATACATTACATACATAGCATACATAGTTTTTTGTCTTCGGCATACACTGCCTGAAATAAAGGTGTAAAACAAAAAAAAGTATATGCTTGCGTTGTCATATGAACGTGTTCAGGCTTGGTATATATTAGAGAGAAAAAGAAAAATATATAAATATTTCGAAACCTGAGCCTTCTGGTAATTCTAATACAAATTTTATCCTCCCTGTGATTTCTGAGAGAGGTCATCGCGTAGATTAAAGTGTACACTTCTTCCCTCAAGAGTTTCAGCCACACAAACAGCCCCATCACCTCTTTTCCACCAAGAGACTCTCATTCTGTATAATTGCGCTCGGCAGCCAGAGACCTGCTTTGCTCTCTTTATCTAGTGTTTACTTCTCTTTCATGCTGACTGCATGTTATTTCTGTTACTTCACAAGGCTCAAAGTTACCTGAGCTACCAACCTGTGCCATCCTATACAAACAATTATAGTGAAGGAGGGCTTTTAAACACAGTAAGTGTATAACAGAAAGAGCCGGACAATCATATTAAGAAGATGAGAGAACCATTACAACTTTGGAAGGAGGTGAGGGCATCCAATATTCCAGCTTTTTTTAACAGATTTAATTGTCTTGTTTTTATGTAAGTCTGTAGAACTTTTACCTATATAGAGGAGGTTTGATGTCTTTGCTTTCTACCTGAATTATGCTTAAAACCTACACACATTTACTTGACTTAACAGGCTAAAGAACTTTTACATTGAATCAGTCTTCCCCAAAGTTGACTCAACCAACAATTTCAAATTGACTCAATACATCACTCTGATGCAAACTGACAGAACAATTTACTTTTTTAATCCAGTTCACAATAGTCAATGATCATTTGAACTCAATTTTTGTTGAAGAGTAGTTGACTGAATTAATATTTTCTAATTGAGATAATTTTGAAATATTATTCACTGAATTATGCATTTAGTGAGTCAACGTTAATTTGTTGTTTTATCACAGTGTGCATATTTCACGATTTGTAACAAAACAATTCAAGCAAAAAAGGGTATTTGAAAAAAATATTTTTTTTTTAAAATTCCAACATTTTGTAATTCAAATGGAAGAAAACTTGGGCTGCCTCTGATCATTTACTCAACTTTTAACAATTAACAGATCTACAATTTAGAAAGACAAACAAACAAAAAACATTGAAGCAAATTAGTGCAGCTCAATAATTTCCACATTTAGTTCTATATGACTACTTCCGCATTCCATGTCAGTGGTTCCTCAACTACCGGTTCTGTGTCGCGCATAGTTTTTTCCCATTTATTTTATTGATGCGCTTACCACAGAATTTTATTCTTGTATCCTTATCTTGAGTAAAAGAATGCAAACTAACTTAGGAGGACCACGTAGGAATTTACTGCTTTTAGAATTCTTGTTAAAAATGAATTCCAGCTATGTATCAAATATAAAATATGCCAATAAAATTGTATTATGACAAATCTGACTAAATTAACACCTACCTGTAATCACTTCTTATCAAACAAAACCATGTTATCAACACAACACTCATATCTGAAAGCTCTGGAAGCACATTCATTATCAAGATTCTAGCAAAAGTACATAGGCAGTGGGTCATTCATAGAGTCTATTCCAAGAGGATGCGCCCAACGTATCAAGCACAAATTTCTGTCATCGTTTAGCTTTAACAATAAATAAAGATGCTTCTACTTCTCTCTGATTAGATTGCCTTCCTGTGCTCTTCAGCTTAAATTACACAGACAAATTCATTTGAGCCACACTTCTGCACATCATCAAGGATTTAAGTGAATGTGCTTTTGTAGAATCTCAAATTTCCGCTGCCATGATAACCAGACTGTTTCTTTCAAAGACATTTAAGTGCATTTGACAGACTAAAAGCTAAACTTGAGATTACAGCATGACAGACACAGTCTCATTAATAAATATTAATTTGAAAGAAAAATCTGATGCTTACATAAGTTACAATTCAGATTTGCATATAAAGAATAATACTTACAAATGCCATATCACGTAAACTTAACACTTCAGATATTTCTCTCATGTTTTAGTAATTGTTCCCTCATCAAAAACATATCTCAAGTCTTGTTCAGATTGGTTCATGCATGTTTGTATAATCCTATTTTCTTTTTCTGGGAGTTCAAAAAGGAGCGATTATTGTAGCCTCGCCCATTGGTCAAAGCACTGCCAATCAGACGAATCGTTAATGCATCTCATGTATGCTCTGAAGTGTTACCATAGTAGATCCATGTCAGATAAACACAAAAAAGTGTGTTTTTGGATGTATTTTATGGCATGTATTTTTAAGGATTGGTCAACTGACAAATTACATTAACCCCAAAAAAAGACTTGATTGTGGAATTTATTCGAAATCATATCACAGATCATTTCTGGAAAAAAAAAAGCTGCAGTGAACCAAAGCAGAGCTTTCTGAACGTATGATTTCCCCTTCACAGCATGCCTGATTCATCACACAAGAACAAAAACAAAAAATCTTATATGTGAGGTGGAAAACTCTCATAGCATATAAACCACTAATAAGGATCCATAAAACTACATTAGCTAAACAACTGAATGAACAAATTAAATCTTCTGTTGTCATTTAACTAGATACAGAAAAAATAATGAGAGAAAATAACTAACTTTCATAAACAAATATTGGCATGTGTGGCATACAACCAAAATAATTAAACATTTCAAATGAGGAAATAGCTTAGAAGAGATTATCCTCCTGAATAAAGCGAGGTAAAAATGAAATTTAAACAGATTCCCCAACTTTCTCACAGCTCAGAAATAATTGTAAGGCAGCGATGTGAGCGGCACTGATGTTAGATAATGCTAAACTCACAGGAGTCTCAACACAATTAGAACTCTACCGCTGAGTTTTAATTATCAACTTAACAAAATATTATAAACAAATAAAAATCCATACTTAATCCTGCACAGTATCTGCCTGCTAAAACACAAGCTGGTTTCCCTGTTGTCTATAATAAAAAAATTATTCTATTGTTTACACTCTGTGCAGCTTCCAGAGAACACACTAAGCTAAATAAAGTGAATTGCTTAACTTGTTTACATATTTTGATAAATTTTGCTATTATATTCATTCAGTAGAAAAAAGGATATTTCCTTTCAACTAATAGTTTACATCAAACTAGATTTGGGAGAAGTGTGGCAGATAGTTGACATTACTAAAAAGCTGCTAATCTGGTCATAAACTGGCCTAGTATAAAAGCAGATAAAAAAAAATAATACTAAAAAAAATAATAAAAAACACTTTTCTCGTTTGATGATTAAACCAGCTCTACTTAGCTTTTCCCCTTCCCTGCTCGTTAAGTCTCTTGCATGTGTTTAAAAAAAACTGACAAAAATATTTCAGTTCTATTCTATAAGAAGAATAATTAGGAATCAAATATTTTAATGTTTAAAAATACTATTTGTCAACTACAGTGCAAATAAGGTAAGGCTGACCTGGCATTTTAGATCTAATCTAAATAATATAGTATCTCTGAGCTGGATGAAGTCATCAAAAGCACAAAAATTTGCTCAAAGACTGTAGCTAAACCAACTAAACACCTGACCTCTGTTTAAGTCTGGAAAATAAAAGGTTTTAAGTTCCATTTAACTTTTTAACTTACTCTTGCTTCCCAGTCTTCTATGCAAATAAAGACCGCTGATGGGAGGAAATATGGTCATTTTAATGATTTTATAGACTACTATTAATTTTATATTACTATCCTTAAACAATTTTCAGACTAAATGTAAATCTCTCTCTTCTAACTATTGAGATGCAAATGAAGAGATTGCCACATAGCAAGTTGAGTTTACGTAAAAGTTAATTTGACAATATTATTTTAACACTCTGTTAGCCAGCTGATGTGCTACATAAATTACAGTTAGTACAGAATGCAGCAGCTAGAGTTCTCTCAAAGAAACATGATCACATTACACCCGTTTCTGTTCTCTCTATTCATTGGTTTCCTGTAAAATATGGCATTGACTATAAAATACAGCTCCCTCCCAGTAAGGCGCTGAATGGCTTGGCTCCAGCCGACCTGAGCAGTCTCCTATCACGATATATTCCGGCTTGCTCTCATCGATTACAAGTAGCAGCTCTATTGCTCATTCCGAAGATTGGTAAATTCACCAGAGGAGGAACAGCGTTCTCATATTTTAAGTTTAAATGGTTTTTAAACCGGGGAGGTGACTAGTACTTGACTCAGTCAGCGAGGCTTCCAGGAACCTCACAGAGGGAATTCTTATTTACCCTACCTGATCCACACTAGGACTTTGTGAAGCTGCTTTTAAAGCAACTGCTAAAAAAGTGCTATATAAAAACATATTGACTGACAAGTTCATCTTTGATAAGCATGTTAACATTGCTCGTAAAGATTTGCATGATTCTTCAGGTGAGACAAGCAATCCACTTAAATAGGGTTTTAATTTAGCCTTGGCCTATAGGAGAAAGCTGTAAATATATTAAACAGTAAATCAGTAATTCTTAAGCTTTGGGCTGCCTACTAAATATTTTAAATTAATATTGTGATCCTCTACAATTATCGAGCTGTTTTCACTTTGCTTTAGTCAAACATCTTTTTGGTGCACTTCTGACCAAAAATATGGGTAGATATACTTTACCTCATGGCATGAATAGATTCAACAGGTCAAGTGGGATTTGCTCCAGAGCAACGCATGAGGAGCAAGAAGGTGATTATGTTGTTCGATTGCTTGCCCTAAAATCCTGAGCTGCATGAAATGAAACTATTCTCAGTGTCTGAGAGTAAGCCAGCAATTCTCCTCAAGGACACAGAGCTGACCGGCACAGGTTATTGAGCCCTGACTAGTCTCTGAAGAACACTGTGGTTTGAATTATCTTTATATACTGCAGAGTGTCAGAGAGGAGTGCAAGTGCGGAAAGTCATGCTTGAGACCCAAAGGCAATAGCCTGGGACATAATCTCATGAAATAATATAGTTTAAAACAAGAATACAAAATAGCCCTCACATGTGAAAGGAAAAAAAAATATCTGGAATGTGCTGATTGGTCTAAAATAAGGATTTACAGTCAAAATTTAATTTAAATCTAAATGGCTGGTTGACAAAAATGGTTGGCTTCATCTATATATAAGAATATAATATGACAGAATTGGACAAAAGAGGACAAAAGACACCCAGAATTAGATGTTTACAGAAGTTAAAGTTGATGGGATTTCTCTTTCTGCACTGTCATGACTTGTTGAGAGTAATGTCAGATCAGATCAAACTTTATTAGAGCCAAATATCATTAAGAAGAAGATTAAGATGGAAGAGTGCAAAAATTACAAATTAATGATGGAGTTAGAAGTTCTAGAATGGAGGACAATCTTCGCGAGGGAGTCATTTCTGGTAGAAAGTGTATTTAAATTAAGCTAAGCTTAAATTAAGTCCAGTTAGACAAATGCAACAAGACCTTTTAAAGAGAAAAACTTGGATTTTGAGGCGAAGTATGTTGTAATGAAAATATGTAATACTTTTGGATGCAGTCTGAACATACACTCTCAAAAAATAAAATTAAGGGGAAAAAACCCCCCAGAAACCATCAATAAGAAAGGAATATTTCAAATTCACATTATTGAGAATAATACAGAAGAAAACACTTTTATGAACTCATATCCAAGTTCACTTTCTGTCCAATAAAAGACTATTCTTCCCTAAACACATTCGATTTCTTTAGTTTGTTTCAGTCACTTGGGGAAAATACACTAAGCGGCGGTATCTCTTCTGTGTTTGGAGCTCAGAAAGCCCAGTCTTACATATTTATTGTTTTGGTTAATGGTTGAGTGCTCTGAGATTAATTATTTCTAGCACATGAATCCATTACATGCATTTCTACATGCTCTCAGCAGCCAAACATGACTCTTTTCTGGTCAATACTGAATAGGGCACTCAGCATGATAGGCAATCACCTCAGATCAATACTAATGTTTTTAGAGACTTCAGTCAGGGTTTGTTCGAGAAAGAAACCACTATTTAATTCAGTCAGAGTATTTTATTATCAGTCTTAATTTATAGGCTCAGCGCATCTCATCCAACCGACTGCGTCGTCTTTTCTGCTTGAGCTATTGTTTGAATAGGACCGCTGCGCAAAATCTCAGTCTTCAATCTCAAACTTTTCTTCTTGACTTTTAAAAGCCAATAAGACACACTTCAGTGAGACTCTATCAGAGCTGTTTGATTTCATTTAAATGCTTCAGCAAAGAAAAAGCCTCAGTTCATTTTCTAATGCAAAGCTACATTTCTTGTAAAATTTGCATTCTATTATAGCCTTCAGATGTCAGAAACCGAGTGTTTTATCATTCCTGTGTGGTATCTCCTCTAGAGACCAGTTCACTTTCTTTTTCACTTTCAGATGGACAGAAACACAAAAGCAAAGGTCAGTTGATGTTGAAAGGAAGCCACTCTTACCGTCCACTCACGACAAAACACGCCACCAGGAAGATAAGCAGCACAATGCCTCCAGCTATAGACACCGCAAGGATTGTAGACTGGTTTGGGTCACCGATGGCCAACATATCTGAAGAGGGTAAAAGAAGGAGATCTTACTGTTAAAATTCTTCTTTTAAAATATCTCCTGATTTTTTATATCGGAGTTCTTTTTTTGAAACCAAATTAATAAATATTACAATGACAAAGACTGTGAATAAATCTTCTTCCTTAACTGAAGCTCAACTTCACTGGTTTTCAAACAATTGGGCAAAAAACTCAAGCTGACCATCTATTTTTGCTTATTAACTATTTTAGCCCTAAAACATAAACAGGTTTGTGACAAAGTAAATTAAACCAGTTATGTATTTTCTAAATGCTGAATTATTTTTTGTGTATATATTATGATATATAATTTTTTATTATTTATTTATTCATTTTAAATGAGAGAGCAGATACATTTGCTTTCATTAACTATTTGATCAAATAAGTATAGTCATTTTCTCATACGAAAAAAAAAATACCAAACATCTTTATGGAATTTTGAAGAATGCGATTCCATGTAATTTGTTTCAGGAGTATCATCAGTTATCGCCCATTTAATAAGTATACGAACAACGGAAGGTTATTTTTCCATTTGACGCTTAAAGCCAAAACCCACCACCACCCCCTTCACCTCTCATATCTTTGGTGAGAGGTCCTCAGGCCCGCTCCTAGGGTCCGGGGACCTTCCTCGCACAGCTCGCCCAGTTTGTTTTTTTATTGTTCCCCAAAAATGTTTGCACTTGTAAAAGTTTATTCTGTGTTTTAGGCTTGTGTTCAACTCTTTTGAGAAAAGAAGGGTCCTCTTTTGTGAGGACCTTTCTTTGAAAGATGTTGGAGCAATGTTAAGTGAAGTTGTTGGAACAATGTTGAACTTCTAGTGACCTATATATACGGTTTTATTTTAAATTTAGAAATCCACATCAACATCAGTGGATTTACAGTGATGCTTAGCTACACTGCAAAAAAGCACTCTTGGAACGAGAAAAAAACTCAAATAAAGTTAATCTCTTCCTAGATCAAGCAAAAAAATCTGCCAATGGGATAAGCAAATTTGACTTGGCAAGAGTTTTTTAAATTAGCAATAATATCTAGCTGATAAACACTGTTGGATCTTAAAAATAGACAAAAACTCTTTCCAAGCTGTAAAGCTGCACTTAAACTAGAATATTTCAACTTGTATCTAGTCATTAGTGGTTTTAAAACTAGAAAACCTGTCAATCTGGTATTGATGCGTTGAGTCAAAATGTCTTACTTTAAGATTCTTGTTTTAAGATCAGTAGCAAAATCAACAGCTTGTTTTACAAGTTTCTTAAAGCAAGAAAATAGATGACTGGAATAAGCATTTTTCCCCCTCAAGAAAATGTAAGTGATGTTTTCTCAAAATAAGCTGAGTGACCTATACCCTAAAAGTTTAAACTAGAAAATTATTCCTAAAATAAGGTAATCAAGATTAATTTTAAGCATTTTCAGCTTTGCTTGGATTCTATTTTTTCAGTGCTGTCGTGATTTAAACTCCAGCTGCGAGAGAATGATTATGAGAAACACAATGGTTTTTCATCTGAGTTTTCTCTCATCATTTTACATGAAAATAGTTTTTACAACAATAAAGGGATTTAACTTCTACTGCTAGTTTAAGCCCCATCCCTCAATCTCTCAATCCCTAGAGCCCCTTCGAAATAAAATGATACAAGTTAATAAACGTGATAAAATAAAATATATAAACCAGTACATTAAGAAATATTTTCACATCAGGAAACATCAATTAACGTTATTATACATGCATGCATTACTCTGTTTAAGCAGATAAATTACACATTTTTTGTTCTATTTTCAAGTAAACATCTATGTCTTTCTTTCTGTTAAAATGCCCATGTCACTAACTATGCAGGCAAAGTGACAAGTCAATGTTCTCATTTATGCTCACTGTTCAAATAGGTATGTTAACAGAGGGAATAACAGGGTCACTTTGAAAGTTCCATGTTGAGAGTATAGATTTTGTGCTGGAGCAATCGGCTCATTTCTCAAAACAAATACATCGTTTATCAAGCCCGGCAACACATGAGTAACTGCCTCTTTCACGAAAACGAATATCTCCAGCAACAGAAATTGATTTAGAATTCCACTCAACTTCATTCAACAATCCCAGTGATGGAAGATTGCAATTGGTTGAGACAGGAACAAATGCAACACAAATCTGATGATTAACATGAATTTCCTACAGCTACAATGCAAAGCAAATAATTGTATTTAAGTATTCTCCCTTTTCTTTACAGCAGAGAGGGATGTTATAAAACGGCAAGGAGAATGACAAAACAGTTTTTTTATGATAAAATACAATGCAAATTAATTTTCATTCATTTTAACTGAGTTTAAAAATGGAACTGTTTGAGTTGACAACTTAGAATAATCAAAATCTCTTTGAAAATGAACATTTCAGAAGCATTACGACACATCCTGTTCAGTTTACAGGAGTGTTTGTTCTCTTCAATGCATTATATGAACAAGTGCACATGATGTAAGTGGTCTATGAATGTCATTTCTCATGTAATTAAAAGTGCAATTACAGCAGTGGACTGGGTGACTTTCAGCTCGGAGGATAAGGCTGGCTGAGCACTGTGATACGCTTCCAGAGATGCTCGCTGGGCCGTGGCCTGTTTTAAATTAGACGTGTATACCACAAGGTCTCAGTGTTTACCGTATGCCCCTAAGGCTTTTTAAAATGTACTTTGTTCCCTGTCAAAAGAACAGAGACTCAAGACTGACTCGTTTGTCCTCACAAAACACAAAGACACAGTGCTGTTCAAAAACATCAAATATAATATAAAGTAAACGCAGATAGCTGTGGAGCAGAAATTTTCTTCTGGTAATAGAAAAAAAAATCTTATTTCTTAATTTTGAACTCTTCGATTATGTCTAATGAAACCCTAAGGTCTTAGTCGACCCACTGAAACTTCTTACCTTTTGTCAAGGAAAAGTTTTTAGATGACTTTATATTTCAAACAGTGATTGTATTATGCATTAGAGCTGTAACCAGGCCTAAAAACATTCAGCCCAATAGAATTTAGCCAGACCCTAACCTGAATTCATTTACTGTCTTATTTAAGAGCCCAATCCCAAACTGAGCTTGAGATTATTCAAATGAATGCATGCAGTTATTACTCAATAAGAACTAGCCATTTAGAAATTTCACCCCGAGCGGTCATTTTTCGTGTCTTTCGTGGCATTCTATGTGCATCACATTACCACACACGGCAGAGCCAGAGCCCAAACCAAGTGGTATAATTACAACGTGTACAATTAAATTAATTTAGATAGCTGCTCGTATTTAAACGTAACTTAGCTACCTAACAGACATGCTCAGTGAATACACACCAAACAGGGAACTGAGATCGCTCTGGTCAAATAAATTAGATCTATGCCGGGTAAATTACAAAAAGTTTAAATAGTCTTTTAGTTACCATGCGGCCCACAGATGAACTAGCTTCCAGACGAGATCAAGGGTGCCAACACTTTAGTTACGTTTCAATCCAGGCTAAAGACTCACCTGTTTACTGTAGTTGTACTTTTGTTGACTGAGCACCAACGTCCGAACAACTATTTTACCTCTGCACTAACCCTAACTATCTTAATTTATGTTTTAATCTATGTTTTTAAATTGTGTATGACTTTTTTATACTTGATTTTATGAAATATACTTTCTTTTTTTTCTTTGTTTCCATTGTAAAGAACTTTGAATTACCCTGTGTACAAAATGTGCTATACAAATAAACTTGCCTTGCCTTGCCTTTCATTGAAAGTGATGAGAATGAACATCATCTGATGCTGTTGAGAATGGTAATAAAAAAAGTGTACCCTCATGGCTAGTTTCCAGCTCGATCTCTCCACCGTAACTGCCGTATCCTCCATCAGTTCGAGCCCGGACTCTAAACACATACGTGGTGCCCGGCTTGAGCCCTTCAACGGTCATCATGTGACCTTTGGTCTTCAAAACAGTATAATTCTGGTCTCTTTGGTTCTGTAAGACAACACAAAATAATAGTTTTTTTTTTAGCTGGTGTTAGGGAGAACATATCTTATCTGATATAAAGAAGATATTATGTAAATTAGTACACCATTTAATTCCCCAAATAGTTTCTGATTGTGTACATGAGAATGCTAGTATTATTTTCAAAAAGTCTGACATTATTGTAAAAACAGTAGAGTTACAATTACAAAGCCTAAAACAATTCTAACTGTTTCTCTTTTATTTTTAAAGCCTTATAGTTTCCTGTGAAATTGTTAGGATAACTAGTCTTAATGATATTGTTGAGTTAACTTGATTGTGCTATGTTAACTAGCAAACTATAATATATATATATATATATATATATATATATATATATATATATATATATATATATATATATATATATATTCAGAAATGAACATATAATACAGCTGAAATATATCTGTAAAAGTCCATATTGAAGTGCATGTAATGTGCTTTCTTTTAAAATGCCATCTATACAATAACAGAGTTGTTTATCGCATCATCAATTCCGTTAACCCTGGAAATTTGAACAAAAACATTCTTTGTATCTTTAATATAATTGTTTTTGCTGAAAGTTACTATGTTAAAACATAAAGTGTTATTTTGTGTTTTCAGAGGTAAACTGTAAAGGGGAAATTTCCCCTTTACAGTTTACCTCTGAAAACACAAAATAACTCCACTCTTGTGGTGAAATAAAGCAACCAAGACACTTTCTTTATTTATGTGGGAAAAAAGTGAAGAACTCACATTGAAACACATTAAATTAATACGTTTCCACAGGTAAGTAAACACAACTAATAACTTTTTCCTGATCTGAAAAACTAAATAAAATGAAACACTATGTAAGAGATGTAAAACATTCCATTCCTTAATGTGCTTGCTTAATCTCGTTTTAATGAAAGTGACTGGGTGGCAACGTTGACTTTTGAGTCTGTTCAAAAACCGGGGGAGTTAAACATTAATAAACATTATTTCAGCAGCGTGTTAACATTGCACCAGCATGTGACACACTTTAGAGAGGAGGAAGCTAGAGTTCTATAAGACATTGTCATAACTTTAATATTACGATGCTATCATTATGCTATATTACATGACTCAGAGTCTGCAGAGGTGTGTGAATATAAGCCATGAAATGCAGTGCGTTAGTTCACTTTTAGCATAATTATAAAGTATGCCTTGTAACACTGGGTATAGAGAAATGATTTATGCTCTAATGCATATTAAGGTACAAAACAGTGAAAGCCAGCTCTCTAGATAATGGACAGTTGACTGTATGATTTTTAAATGTATTCACTGGCTGACACTTTTATCCAAAGTGAATTTAAATAAAGCTTTACTTTACATTACCAGGATGTTAGAATTAATAAAATAAAGTAAAAACATTTAGAAAATAGATTTTTTGGATCTATTTTTCCTGAATGGGTAAATGGGTTTTAGGAAGGACCTGGTGGTCCCTGTCCATGTATCCTGTAAAAAGTAGAAAAGAATTTGAGCAAAACTTTGTGCAAGAGTGTGATACTGCCAGTTCCAACATGAAACTCAGCGTGAAGTTCACTTTCCCCAATGAAAGACATCCATCTGGGCACTGAATCTGAGCTGACATCCCATAATCACATAGTGACCAGTATGTGTTCCAGACTAGGCTGGGTCAAATAACTGCAGGGCTGTTGTGGAAATAAATGTATCTTATATATAAAGCTCGGCATTTGTCTGCCTCTGTGTACATTTTGACAAACTAGTGCCAAATTTGGATCAAATAACGTACTTCACTGGAAAAAATTACTAATCCCCCCTTCGTTACTTCTGAAGCAATGTCATTATCGTCAGTTATATAGATGAATGTATGTTCCTTAAAAATAATAACTATTTATCAAATGAGGTTTTCAATTAAAAGGAAGGTATTTTAAGCTTCATCTGAATCTAACTTTAAAAAAACATTTCAGTTTTTCTAGGGTAGAACCTAGAAACTACTTAATTAGAACAATATACATGTGTATAATTTCATTTGCGGAACAGCTGTTTCAGACTGAAACCTAATGTTGTTTGTAGTTGTGAAACAATGTGCTTTTTTAATACTGATCCTATTGTCTGTTTTTCTGTTGCATTTTAGAAAGCCCTAGGGGGTTCGTATAATTACATTTGGATTACATTTATATATAATAAATATATGTATAAAAAGAATTAAGAATCACAACAACAAATCTCAACACATGACAATGTAGACAGTAAGGTATAATAGCCCACAAGGAAATGTTGTTTTTTATACTTCCATTATAGTGGTCCAGTTAAGTCTTTTGTATTTAAATTTAGGCTAATTGCAATGCATGGATTAAATATGCAAAACATTTAACAAAAAAAAAAATGTTTTTATTATCAAACTAGATTACACTTCTTCCATATGTTAGATGTTAGATATTCTTCCATATTTTTTCAAATTGTTTATTGGGCTTCTTTTTGCTTCAGCTGAAGTGCTTTAGCTCTGTCACAGAGAGGAGAGGCAACATT
The DNA here is from genome assembly GCA_900490495.1 of Danionella dracula. Lineage (NCBI taxonomy): Eukaryota > Metazoa > Chordata > Actinopteri > Cypriniformes > Danionidae > Danionella > Danionella dracula. The sequence goes on from UELW01000633.1 coordinate 529,734, forward strand.
AGCAGCTAGAGCTAACCTGTCACTGCACCAAAGTTCTGCATTCGCTCTTTATGAACGGCACCACTTACATTTTCAAAAGGGAAAAGTTTATTTGAGCTAGAACTCGTGTGTACATCCTCAAGAAACGTCTGCGTGAACTTTTACTGAGGGTTCTACATGTAGCTGCAACTCTAGAATCAGCGCCATTCCACTCAAGATGTGTTCTGGCTGAGAGAGGTGCTTTAATGTGCATGCAGGGCATTTCAATCATTAAGGTCTGAATCATTTCATTTTTCAATCATTAAGGTCTGAAATTTATATTGTTATCAAAAACCAATTTCTCGTACAGCCCTATGGTGGACTTTAATGTACAGCAAAGCAAAAGAAAGTCCTGAAGTTGTCTTTAAAATAAGTTAGATAAACAACTAAACATCGTGTGATAGGTCATTTTCACTCTCGGGATCATCACAAACATTTGCATTCAAGTGATGGTGCATTCTTAATAGTGCGACAACAGTTTCTGGTGTTTTATGATACATTTTTAACTCCATTATCTAGAAAGAGGGGACCAAGGTTTTGACTATATTACAAAAAGCATACTGTATGCTTGTTTACATGAGTGCCTGTCTTTGGGTGTCTTGAAGTGAAGTATTCAAACAAATCCCTGACATCAGCCCTGATTTCTTTCTCTCGTTATAATGAAAGAGCTCGAGATATATTGCATGTGTGACCAGCCGACTGTGACATGCAGGCTCTACTGATTGCTTTCATTCCCAGAGGCATGATGATGATGCTTCAGCCCTCAATTACACATGCCTGGGCCGCTTGCATGGACAACAGCAATCCTTACAGCTTTTAATGGAGGTCAAAAAAGCATGTGTGTGATCTGTGTGTGAAAACGAGAACGCTGACTTGTTAGAACACAGCAGATGTGATGAAGCTGTGGAGATGTGATGAAAGGAGATGGTTACCTTCTCGTAGTAGATGACTTCATACTCCAAAATGACTCCGTTTGGTCTGTTGGGGCCCTGCCAGGCTAGAGTGATGCTGTCTTTACTCTTTCTTTCCTTCAGAATCACATTCACTGCAAGTAGAGAAAGATTGAGAGGGTAAATAAGGTTGAAAGTAATCGATAAAAAATGTACGCATTTATATTTTGAAATCAGACTCAATTCAATTCAGGTTTCTTGACTCATTCAAAGGAGCAGTATAATATTTTTTAAAAGCTCAAAAAAGCATTTGGTTAGGGAGCCACTAGTCTAGGGTTTCGCTGCTTTTTTATTTTTTATCAGGACCCACCCCTCAAGCTGTTTGACTGACATGGCAAACAACCAAAACCATGTCGTTTCACGTAGCGTCATGTTTCTGGATCGACCAATCAAACAATGATTTTTTAAGTGTTTTCAACTCTCTGTACCAAACTCATCAGTCATTTAGCTAGCATTCTGCTGACGTGAAGTCGGAGGCTGAGACTAGGGAGATAGCATAGCAAGTGCAATATTTTTTTTGTTGAACTAAGGCATGTTCCAAAACAAGAATTTTAATTCTTTAATTCACTAAAATCAGAAAATGATTTTATTTATGTCAGATTTTTTTTTTCAGATGTTTAATATAATGTATTTTAGGTATAGAGTGTCATCTTTTATATTTCAAACCATTTCAGCCTTTAAATATTATACCTGAGTGCTCATGATCCCTTCACACACGCTTTACACACACTGGTGCTGAAAAGGCTTTGTTGTAAGAGAGACAAAAGGGACCACAGAGCAGCAGGTAATTACACTGCTGCAAACCAGTCTAACACCTCCTGGCTCTCTCTGCTGTTCCTTCATCTCTCACTACAGCAGGACAGACAGCGAAAGACAATGAGAGCGTGTGTATGTGGGGGGGTTGACAGCAGGTTTGATATCTAGTCAGATGGCTGGAGATACGTTCACCTTGAGTCCTTCACCTGTTTTTTGAACTAAGATATTTGGATCACTTTCAAATCATTCATACCACAAGGACATGGATCCTGCCAGACCTTCAAAACAACAGTGTTCAATGACTGCTTCTTTTTAGTAGACATAAAATTTGTTCAGGTTTCTTCTAGGAATTCAATAGTATAAGAAACTCGCAGGTCAATATTGTATCTTATCTCTAAGTCTTTGTTTTAGTGTGATACATTTTATAGTAAATGTTCAAACAAGGAACTTCTGGTAACAACATCCGCAAGACATCACACTTGACACTTTTATGGGTGCAAAATGAGAATTAGGGTGTCCCAAACCGTATTTACATTTAAAAAGTGTGCCCGGATATATAATTTTTCCAGTTAGATTCTGAAGTGCAGATCCATGAATGCTCATCTTGCTGATGTTACCCACAATCCACTGCGCAGGATCATATTAAGTGTTCGGATTGGGACGCAGCATTATCTAAGAGACGTCTTTTTTTTTTTTTGGTAGGGGAGCAACAGTTCTTGGAAATAGAACAGACTGGACTTTCCAAGTCTGAAAGGGCCCTCAGTTGGTGCTCCTTAGCTGTGGTTGTTTTATCTGTGTTGTAGAACAATACAGAACAACCAGAGACATCTGGACAAAAAGTGTTCCTCCTATGACATCATTATGATGATGTTGTATAGCTAAGGATTGCCAATTATGTCAATTTTATGAGTGGCATTAAAATAAAATGAACCCTTTTAAGGTCAGTATGGTTGAATTTATCATTCCTTGTGATCTCTGACCTTATTCTGACACTAAGCACTTGAGTCTCAGCATGTGTCTGTTCTCTAAACTGCCTCAATGGTGTCATACATATTTAATCCCTCACTTGAGTCTTACACAAGGCCTAATACCCTCACGCATACTCAAAAACAAACTTTTAATGAGAACATGGCCAAACTGAACAAAGCTCATTGGTGATGAATGATTGGGATTTGTGTTTTCACCATAATTCATAGATGACCACTAACACAAATAATCAAATGAGGTTTTTTTTCTAGCTGTATTGGATTTAACATAGAAATGTTGTAGAGAGAGAAAGAGAATATGCAAATTTCAAGCTCTAATAAAATTGTGTATAACCTTCAAATTTAAGCAAATCAAAGTCAAATAATATGCTGCATCACAAATACACACCGGATGTAGAGCTGTCAAACACTGGAAAGTTTTCTGAGATCTCATTGAATAAAAGGATAACCTTCTCTGTCAAGCTAAAGGTTAGGGGTGTATAAGATTGTCATTTATAAAGAAGGAAACTGACTTTGTTTGCCCTTCTTGAAATCTAAATAAACATGTGACTGACTGTAAAAGCTTATATAGATTATGTTTGAAGTGTGTTTATGCTTTAGAAAATCTGACCAGCGGCTTTTTAAGAAAGAATCAATAGATGTTAAGAAAACGTGGATGGTTCAGTTATAATTTGGGGATACTTTTAAATGATTCTAGGGTGTTATATAAAAAAAAACAACTAACTGAATAAATAATCATCATTATTGTACTATTAGATAAAAAAAAAAACATTTAACCTGAACAATAAATTATTTAGCTATAGAACATTTATAATTTGTTTTGGGCCAGAAACATATGTTTTTATCCAGCTTTATTCAAGCACAATAAAATCATACAAACAGCTTCTCTCCCAGAGACAAAATCCATGCGCGTTAAACTAAAATGTTTCCCCCTCAAAACAACTTTCCTAGCAGATAACTAAAACCTGAAAGCAAACAAGCTTTGAACTATTTTTATTATATTTATCATTTAAGTAAAACAGATTTTACAATTTCAACAAATGAAAGACCAAACAAACAAACAACATAACTAACAAAAAAAAAACAATAATTAAAAATGTGAAAAATGTGTTTTTGTTTTCTGTTTTTGAACCAAGTTCCATACAATTGTCTCTAGCCTACAGCAACAACTGCAAAAACAACACCAGTAAAGTGCTTAAATACTATACCACATCAGATTTACTTAAATGTCTTACTGTACAGTCCTTTAAAACATAAATTTAACAGAAAAGACAGAAAGTACCTGTCTGACCGGTGGTGATGTTGACAGTGATTTCCTGTTTTGTGCTCAGACTCAGATCAGACACTCCGTTCACTGCTTCAATGCTGAAGGAGTAGTTCGTATTGGAGAGAAGGTCTGTGATCTGAACTTTGGGAATGGACAGCCCAAACTGACGCGGGACAAAATGGACACTGTTGCTGCAGGGACTACAGGTCTTGCCAACGCCAGTACATTTTCTACAGTGAATGCTATATGTGACATCTCCTCGACCACCACTGTCTCGAGGAGAACTCCACTCTAAAGTCACTGAGGTGTCGTTAAGGGTGGAGATAGGGTTTTCTGGGGCAGAAGGAGGCCCTGGGGATAAACATGAGAGGAAACACATACACAATTAGTTCAAATGTATCTACAGCGTTCATTGTCAAGTCTTTATTCTAGCTAAGTTTGCCAAGTTAATATCCAGAAAAAGACCAACCCGTACAGCGTAGCTCTGTCACGAATACTAGCACACCATATGAACCTAGATAAGGATCACAAGCTCACATATACGATTCCTTAACTTGCTGCAGCTCATTAGGAGGAACAAACACATGAAGCAGTGTCTAATTCAGGATTTCAATTTCTGGATTCTCTTGTGGCTGCGTTGCAATTCCAATAAATGGCATACTTTGAATGTAAATGATGCTGAATTGCAATACAAATGTATGTTTTTAGTGTATATAGGTCATTGTGGACATTTAACAAAGAATCACTATTTAGTTGATTACAAGATATTTAAACTTGAGTTAGAATTCAATTCTGTAATGGGGTAAAAGCCAATCACGATTAACTCACAATGACCCCCCCAACCTTTAATTATTGTCACTGTTTTACACATTTGAGAAAATGACATTGACACCAGTCTTTTGCCAGTAATTGTGACACCTTAGTGGTAACATACAAATAGACCACCTTGTTGACATGAAAATGAATTGTATTTTATTTTTTTATTTCACAGTTACCAATTACTGAACTCTTCTATGGGTCACAATTATGTACAATTCTAAACTTCATAATGTCACTTCTGCATAACTAATTACCTGTTCCCCATCATTTAACTCCCTTTTAAGAAGAAAAAGAAAAAAAAACCTAAACAACATAAAAAGGGCCTTCTTATCACTTGACTTTCCTATACAGTCTACCAGTTTCGTTCAATTGTCATTGCCTTAATTATTTTTATCATACCATTAAGCAAGCAGTCTGTGTTAAGGGTGAGAGGGGAATTTGTGTGTAAGCATGTATGTGATGTATTACAATAGAAGTTCATTAAGAACGCCCATATGTTTAGCTGCACGCATGATTTGTCTTATCAGATGAATGATTTCTTTAATGAGAAGCAGCCCAGAGTGGGTCCTGTCGATTCCTGTGATTCTTTTTAATTTTATTCTTCTGTTTTACCACCACAAACAACACATGATCATATTTAGATATAGTCAATGAGTCACTGTTCTGCTTTATATAAGGTGACCTCAGCAGACTTCTAAACACACAGCTCAATCTCCAACATGACATGATGTACGGTGATGAGACAGAGATGGATATTAAAACAAACTGTAGCCTGTGTATAAAAAAATCTATAGGGAAAAAATAGCAGCCTTTTCTTGTGAACCATGCATTCTCACTTTTAGTCTGTCCAAAACTTCCACTACAAAAATAATAATAGATTCAACTCACTTCCAGAAAGTGCATGAACCTGCATAATTAACTCCGTCTTTCCACTCATTAATTCTGTAAATTGTTGCATTTCTAATAACTTACGGGTGCAGGCCATTGACCTGGGATCCATGTCTGCTCTGTAAAATCCTTTCTCACAGGAACACTCAGAGGCTTTTTCCTGATGGGAGACGCTGTGAGGGGGGCACTTTGTGCAGTATGCATCCATGGATGAGGCCTTGTAGGTCCCTGGCCTGCAAGCTGCAAAACAGAAGAAGGAATTTAGGGGTATAACAAATGTGGTTGACGGTTGACAAAGCATTATGAATATATATATATATATACACAACACAATCGAATAACACATCAATAGATCATACCAAAACACTAAAAAAACACAGAAAGGTAAACCAAAACAATGGGGGAAAAAAATAACTAAAACCAAATATGACAGAAAAATAGACAAAAACAAATAAAAATCAATTTAAACAAACACAAACCAACAAAAAAATACAATTAAACATTAAACCATACTAGGAATCTTTGCAGTGCAGCAGTAAGTAATGATGATTGGCTAAATGTGCTCATTTTGCCGTTTTTCAAAAATTTGCTCAAGAGAGCCAGCAAGCTTTATTTGTAGACAAGATTAATATGCAGATTTAGGCACATAATGAATAAATAAAAATAATAGGATATTAAAATATGGAGTTTAACTAACCAATACATAATACAAATAATATAAGTACAAAAAACTGAATCTAACAGCATCAAACAATTTTATAAAACATAAACTTAAAACAGCTAGAAAAATCATATTGTAACATGCATTATTTTGAAGTCTGTTTACAAACAGTGATTCATTATGCAATTCTGTGAGCTAAAGCGGTACAAGAAAAAAATTCTGCTGTAAATACACATTTCGTTTGCCTTTTCAAGCTGTTACAACATCCAGCATTCTGTAAAATGGGTCAGTCAACACAGACTTAAATAACTAGCAGAGAAAAACGAGCCCAAGTGCACGAATTACAAATAGTTTCTTGTAGAAGAGCGTCCCTAAAGGATTCCAGCAAACCAAAACACGTCCCTGAGACCTGGATTCTTATTCAACATTTCTCTCTCAGAGTGCACCACGATTAACTTCACACACCTGACAAAAGCGGCCTGCTATTCTTTAAATTCAAACCATTTCTGAGGAAAAAAATCTGTAATATAACCTTCTCTTTATTCCATCTCTCTATTAATGTATAATCTCTCACACATTCATTTGTTTCAACGAAACACCAATAAATGGCCCATTTTCTCTCATGAGAAATACATGAGATTGGATTCAGCCTTTTACCCATTTTATATTTCACATCCTGATGCAGAAAGTATAAGAAGAGAATGATTTTAGCATGATGTTAGCCTCACTTTAGCTGAAGGCTTCAATAAAAACACCACACAGTGCTTCAGCATATTCTAATGTATGCAAATTCGGATCCCAGTCTGAATGTTAATGAATTGGAAAGGCCATTTTTATTTGATTGCTTCGCTCCTTGGCACTCATCGAGGGTTGTTGTGGCGAGGGAGGTGTTTAGTGATGGTGTGTCTCAGGGGTAGAGGCGTAAATTCACATTGCAGTTAAGACGAGAGCGTTAGCAATCTGCACTGTGGGCAAATTAGACAATCCTGCCGACCGCCGAGGTCAAGCCATCGCTAGTGTCGGAAACGCAATTCAATTGATGGATCAATGCAATGATGAATTTTTCCTGGCCTTGATTGCCTGTGTGAGTGGTGAAGGTCACAGATTTAATCAAGGCCTCCAGCTCCCCTGCTCGGCCATAAATCCAGACACAGCAGAGAGCGTGAGGCTAAGCCAGCAGCGCTCTAATCGAAGCATCACCTGAGTTTCTACCAGAGATAGTTTACTTGCTTTCACTATTGTCTTCTGACAGGTCTAAGGGCTTTGCTTGCTTTTTTTGGTTACGACCCATCCATGAGGTCGTGTTACGACCTATCTGAAGTAATCTACACTAAACTAGTGTGTGTAACAGGAGATAATCCTACGTGAGAGATGTCACATGACGAGCTACGCTGCCTTTGAGACCCTGGAGTTAAGAAACATCGTACGTGACAGCAACAGGTAGGAACCTCAAATGACACGCATAGGTATATAAGTGGAGGGAAACTCAAACACAGACAACAACAAGCAAGAGCATGAGTTATCCGCCATCGAGTGGAGCGACTTTCTCTACGCCACTCCTCATAATGAGCCAAAGACTCCTCAGAGCCCTTGCTCCTGAACAGCTCTCGAAAAGCTCCTTTTCAACTCCAGCCGCCACTGATTCGCAAACGAGATGACGTGGTCTGCTTCCAAGATGTTGATCGGCGCCTGGACAGGAGAATCGGGGCACAGCTGATGTCACGAGTGAGAAATTCAAGAGCGTGCAAAGGCGCAAGCACAAACAAGTGACGAACAAAACACAGAACAACCTGTCCCATGTCGTTTCCCATGCTTGAGTCATGTTTCGAAGAGTGAAAATGTCATCATATCAACTGACCGACAACAAGCCATGGAGCCTTAAGATGAGAGAACGCAAAGTTACAAGAATAGAACAACAATCTTGATCGAATTGAGGGGGCACACAGCTGGTAAACTCATCTTTTCATGATCGTACTGCTGAACTTCCAAATGGAACTACTGTAAAACAAAAGTGACACTCGCTTCTCCTGAAATCCAGACAATTCTTAAAGTGTTTCCAACTTTCTTTATCAAACATATCATACTTTTAGCTAGCATTCTGCTTGCATGACTAGAAACTAGATTACACTGCTAACTAACCACACAACTGTCGAGTTTGCCCTTGAGTTACTGGATTAACATGACAAAACAGTTAAGGCTCGCTAACCTAGAAGGAGCCATTATTCTATCAATCCGTTCTGTGTCCAGGCCTGGTTGACTTCCTAAGCTGCAGGTAGGTTACCATAATGTATGGTCAGCAGTACTATGATGGTACCTGATACTGTTAGTGTCCCTTACCTGTATTTTTAATTAATGGAAAAATGATTGACAATTGCTTCAACCAATTATTTTACCTCTGGTCATCCATTTTCAGTCATGAGCCTTCTTTAAAAATTCCTACTACAAATCAGTCCATCCATCACACGTTGGCTACGTGATGGAAAATCCAAAACTTCTTTAGAATGATGAGCTGACGGGAGAATTTGTGCATGCGTCACAAGAGAAGATTAAATTCTACTTAAGATTGAGTTTTGACAGTTTGATTGAATATCACCACGTCACACACTGAATGAATCAATCATTCACAGCAAGACAAATTCCTTAAAAATACTGTAGGCTCAGTGTTATCTCAACTTTTACATTTTTCTGTTAATATTTATTGTGTACAAGCCCTAACTCAAACATTTATTCTCACTGCATAAACGGAAAGCATGGATTTTCAAAGGATCAAAACAGGCATAGGATATAGAGCAGTGCCCCTATTCAGAAAATACACCTGAGATTGAGAGAACTGAACATATGTCATTTTAAGCCAAGTTTCTGACATTTGCTATGATATACAAATATTTACAGTACATGACATGAATCCTGTATCATTCGTTTAAACAAAGCTTTACATCAATCATGTTTTCATTCCGTGCAAAAAAATCATACTTTTCCACAGATATTATAGATTGATCATTGATTCCTGTCACATATGCATATAATCCCACCTTTTTACTCTTCCGGGGCTCATAGAGCTGTAAACAAATAATATGGGTTTTAGAAAAAAAAACTTAACAAAATATTAAGCCATGGTCAAATCACACTAAATTAAAATGACTTCAGAACAGTGGGTGTGGGTTTTTATTCAGTACGATTAGGTTAATTTAGTTGTTGTAACAAATCCTCTAGGTTCTCAATTTTAAACCAATCCTAAGCAAAATAATCTATAGCTAGTGCTGTGTATTTCTGCAAAAATAAATACATTAATGAAGGAATGAACGAAGAAATGATCAAATAAATAAATATTATAAATATTCGTATGAAAACCAAATCAGAGAGGAACTGTCTTGAGGGAAACACATAACAACTAGGCACTGTACTGGACCATTTTGGCTTGCAGATGATGGTTCCCTGGCTGTTCCTTCCTGGCACTGAGCCGCAGTGGTATAGCTGAACCCCCGGCAGTCTGACCACACACCAACACACAAAAACACACTCACAATCTGGAGTAAACAATCACCAGTCCATTACTGCCAAATTAATTTCCCTTCAGAATCTGATGTCTAAGATAGAGAATAGTCTAGAAATGGAAACAATAGTCTCAATTTGTTCAATAGGTTAAACAAAAATACATACAAGTATCATTTCAAGTAAAATACAGGACATAGCTCTTGTTAAACAAAGAGAAGTGTTTAACAGAACGACAGTCACAAGGAGCTTTTCTTTTCTAATTTCGATTTCAAATCTTCTGTGATGGAATCCCATGGCCATGAGCGCACATAAGCACACTGAGTAATAATAATAATAATTGAAATATTTTCTCAAATTTGTTCTTAATTTACATATTTGCATACAAAAACAGTACAATCTAGTGGAACCAAATACTATTTCATTAAAGCTACACTCTAAAATCTTCACTCATCGTAAGCTTAAATTAGCAAAACTATTTTTTTAAGCTTGAGTAGCCTTAATGCCTAATTTGAAATATACTGTAAACATGAACCAGAACAGAGATGATAAAAGTAAAAATAATTAAAAAGAACTGACAAGATGGTACCATTCTCCTCATCACGCTTGAGTACCACTTGAATGTAATTTTATATAAAAAAAACATGCAAGACCAAAAGAGCACAAATATTTAATAGACAATGGTCTATTTCAACACAGTGACTTCAGATGCATAATTTTTCTTTAAATCTTCCTAAGATGAATCTAAAAAGAAATATGAGTGTGTTTCCAGAATGTGATACATCTGAGGAAACATACCTCTGTATCACTCCTCCAAGCAGCATTCTGTCTTAGCCATCAGTGTAAATCAAAAGATCATGATTGCAAACACTCAAGAGATCTACATCTTTATATCTTTAGGAGGTTTGCCTCATTAAAAATTCAATCACATCTGACTCCAGCTCTTTGTTTATGACAATCAATAGCTTTTTAGATTTGATTCCTAAACATAGGGGAAGCAAAAGCCTTGATAAAAATGATCCTTTCATGAGACAACATTGTTTATGAGACAAACATAATCACCATTTTAATTTACAGAGTAGTGGCCATCTATGAAATCTGAGTTCACTTTATGGAGAATGCGCTTTATGTGACATTGCTCTGATGAACAATGAGAATAAAATGCGAGTGATTCAAAGCAAGGAAAGCAAGATTTATGCTAAGTACATGAACATGACATCTATGCACTCATGATATCATAGTCCATGCTAACTGTGTAATCAATTACAAAATGAATAACTGTCCATTTACGAGTTGCCATCAACATACCTGTTTGATTTCCTCCTCTTATTATGAATTCAAACAGGACTCGACAACCTGACGTATGGTCCTGATGAAGTATGACCCCTTTTTGTTACCAGACTGCAACGCTGTCACATCACATCGATGTAGCGCTGATTAAAATCTAAACACATTTTCCTTGTGCTAATTGGCAATCACAGCAATAAACAAGCAGAACAGAATTCAACAACGCTCTTTATCCAATCAGACGTCAAAGCCGGAGTGTGCATTTTTCAATTACAGGCCTTTGTCAGAAAATAACCAAAACACACACCCATCAGCATCCTCATGAATCATGCATCAGGCTCTGCTTTACTTTTAAAAGGAATGGCTGTAAGTAGTCTGTGCCCTGGTGCTGATCATGACCTTTGCTTCCTCAATAAGGGTTTTCACAAAAGCTAGTTTGCATCAGTTTTAATAAAGATCTTGGCCTCAGCATAAAACTAAACAAGCTCTCATTGGTGTCATCGGAATTCTACATTTTGCCAAACTTATTTTCTTTTTTTATCATGCAAGTGGAATCTTTTTGTTTCATTTCTTTCTTAAGTTATCTGCCAATACAGACTTTCATTACGATTATGATCGTATTGCTAAAGTTTTCAAAAGAGTACAACCACGTGTTAAACCTAGTACTTTAATACCTAAGGTCTGGTCGAATGCATGATTTACTAGGTTGTTACGGCTATCCAATAAGCTGTTACTTATTGCTGAGCATGAATTCATACACGTAACGGTCAATTCCAAAAATGTTGACATAAAAATAAAGCTACTTTATTATCTTGTAAAGGAACTGTCCACAACAATTAATGTCTTTCAAATGATCAACAATGTCCATAAAAAGGCTCGGAAAAGGAATACTTTCAGATAACTGAGCTTCAACGATCTCATCAATATCAAAATCCATACACAACAAACTCTCTGTAACAGATAAACGTCTAGCCATTACATTACATTGAAAAACCGTGTGCTTCCAAAACCGTCAAATCTGTCAAAACTGTTTGATAAATGTATACCTGTGTAAATATTTGTAATATTACTTTTCAGTCTAAAAAGTTGTGTTTAACTGGAAAATAATAACATTTGTGTGGTGCCAAACTGATTCTTGCTTTTGACTGGTATACATTTTATTCTAATTCTAAAACTTCTATTCTTTATTGTAAAATTTTTAGCCTTATTTTATAAAAACAAATGTAACAGACCTTTATAGTTTATATAGTAAAATCCATAGTATATAGTTTATAGTATACTTTTATGCGAACACAATCAAAATATAAAACACATATAATAATTTGTGCATCCATGTCAATGGTATTTCAGTAAAAACACACTAATGAACAAGAACTAATACTGTGCATGCAATACAACTATGTTTCTTTTATTTGAAAAAATAATGTGAATCATGATGCTTCTGATTACCAGTTAGAAGCTTATAAAAATGCATACAAATTATATAATTACGTTCAGGTTTATGTTGGGTTATTCCTCTAACATAGTTATTATTTTTAATGTGGCCCCCAGTAGAATTGAATCACACAGCTATACTTTCCATAATCAATTTACCTGTCAGCGCATATAGATGATATAGTGATGTACTCAAGATCACCTTTACCAAAACCAAGGAGACCAGAAAAAAATCTACGAAAACGAAAGAAAATCATAACATTTTCACAAAGATTTGTCATTTAAAAAAATGTTTATTAAATAATACTTCCAAAAGTATTTCTGCACTTACATTTCATTTTAACTTGTCATTGGAATCAGATGGGATTAAGCAGGAATACCTTAAGTATTAAGTCTTAAGAGCCTGGATAACATGCATTTTAAACGATATTTATATATGACTGTTGCTTTGGTTATAGCCTCTGTGTTCAATATAGCCAAAGTTTGCAACGCTGCATTTAAAAAAAAATGTTTCTTGGTAAAAATGAATGGTTTGGATCTAACTTAATCATTTTAAACGACTGGCAAAATACATGATGTTGCTAATTTGCAATGAGTTGTCTTTTTCCAATGACAGCCCCAGGAGACCATTGTCTGTAACAAAGACCATGCAGCACATAACAAAACTGTAACCACATAAAATTGGTCACAAGGGTTGTCTCCAGACCAATATCAGTCTCCATTTCTATGTCTTACATAAAGAAGTACTATTTGGCTCACAATCTTGGGGAAAAAAGTACAGCGGATGACTGAGGAAAAAGCTGATAACGACCTTATAACATGTGTGTGCCAATCAAACCATCTGGGATGTGTTAGGGTTTTCCCCAACAAGTGTGAAATTCATATGAAATACAATCACATCCCGAGAGAGCAATCGCACATCCCTAGGCTAAACAAGTGTGTGTGTGCCTGTGCATGTGTGTGTTGGAGAAAGAGAGAATGAGAAAAGGAACGTTGAAGAAGAGGTGTCTCAGTGTCCCTAGTCACCTCGAGAAGAGAAATAGAAATCACACAGTGCAGGATAACTGTGAATTACTTCCAGGAGGATGACATCATTACTGGTGGCCACACATGCACGCGCACACCCAGGGACACAAAAGGCATGTAATCACCAGCAGTGAGTTGGTTCCTGGTCTGTCTGATAAGCCTGGATAGAGCTCTAAGTGCTGGTGTTAGTACAACATGTGACATCTGGATCTGTCCATCACACTCATGGAAGAGGGTGAGGGTCCATCTGATTGTCCAAAAACCACACAGAGAAAGAAAAATTGATAAAGATTGGTCTTTAGATAAGATTTTCTAGCTTTTCAACAAAGAAAGATGGAACAGTCATGTTCTTGGGCCTTCTTTTCCCTTGAAAAATAACAATGGTTTCTGTTTGTTTGGAATGAGATATTACTTTTGCGAATGATTAGATAAGGAACTGGTAATTTTGTTGATCTATGTTATCTACTATGCACCATAAATCATGGACATATATACAAGAAAACAACAGGTCAACAGAAAAATGAAGAGATCAGATGTAACAGCCTCTGAAATTGTCATCTAAAAGTCCTCTATTACTAGTTAATGTAAAGTTGAAACATCCCCAAAGATGTCATTTTAAAGCAGTTACACATTCAATGCTTATTGACGTAACACTTAATTATAAATTTGTAATAAAAAACAACAACATTATTTATGGTTAGGAATTGCATAAACTGTGGCCCAAGATTAACAATTATCCCATCAACTGTGGCCCTCATCAACAATTACTCCATCAACAAGTCGTGTCCTCCAAAGCTGTCTGATATTTGATTAGCATGTGTATAACGAACAACGAATCATAATCATGGTCACTGTTCAGTTGCTATAGCCACAGGTTCGAAAGAGAGAGTGGCAGTATCACTATATAGAGTTCTTTATGTCTTTGGAAGTTCCTTCTAGACTGCACAAGAACTATGTGAGCAATTTGGTACCAACTTTTACAGCTAATTCTAATAATCAGAAAAAATAAATGTAGATAAAAAGTATACCTAAAAAACATTTTAAGTAAAGAGGACCTTTTAAAAAAGAAACGCCGGCTTGTGAAAAAGCTATTTTAAAAAGTACAGAAATTGTACATTCTTAAATACAAGTATTGATGCCTCAAAACTCACTAATACTTTTGTTAAAGAACACCATGGGTTAATTTAAGAAAAAGAAAATAAAAAAGTTAAAAAACAAAACATTTACTACCTCGATAAATCTCCTCTAATGAAAAATGTCACTGACGTCTATTATCTTATCAGTGATCACTGGATGTGATTGACTTCCTTTAGGGGCTTGTGTCAGATTTCTCTGCAACTACCATCATTTCCAGACTAGACAGCGAAGCTGAATTTAAGCAACAAAGTGCAAATAAAAAAAAGAATAAAAAAACTAGATTTGTTCATATATAGACCACATTTGTCTACAAACTTAACATACATTGCTACATGTTTTCCATTATAATTGATAGTGCATGTTGCGTCTTCTTCCAAGCAGTACCTCTTACCGCTCATCTCCGCACTTTTCTTTAGAAAGATCACTCCAAGGTTACCCTGGAAAAGTTAATGATATAGCACTTCATATTAAATTGTGTTTTTCCAAAGTGTGGGGGGAAAAGTAGCATCTTATAGTCAGAAAATATAAAACAAAGACTAAACTGTTTTGATTCGCATTTGTAGATTCGGATTCGCTTTTGCATAAGATGATGGCTCAAAAAACATGACAAAGTTAACTGAATTAAACAAATATAAAGACGTTTATGTGAACTAAATCATAAACTGAGGTATTATATTCAACAGCATGTTCACTGCATTGTTCCATGCCAATTTGTCAGTGCATTAAAACAATCTTATTCTTGCTTTCAATTGTATATTGCTCTATTATTGTATTAAAATGCAAAATCAATTATCGATAATTGCTCGACATTTCACACAGAGCCAGAATTGCATTTTGTATTACAGTATCCTATAAACCTCCACTTGTATCGCACTATTGAGCACAGCATGCACCCTGCATAATAAGTGTAAGAAAGCAACATGCTACTCGAAACATCTCCTTGTAGGCTAGAGAGCAAGACGTGTGATTGGCCCCTGTGGTCGTCAGGGCAATGTCATTTTAAGATAACTCTCTCATTTAATCTCCTCCCTCAAGCTGGATGCTTCTATGGGATTACGGACGGCCTTTCTATTGAACTTCAATACGGAAAGCATCAATAGACACAGGGTGGAAGATAATAGGATTTGACTTGTCTCAAAGCCTGAGGGGAAACCACAGGGGTTGAGGACATCCAGCATGTAAACACAAGCACCTCTTCATAGCTTCCACCACATTCAGCCGTCTAGTATGCAAAGAGGTCAAGTCATTAGATTTATCAGATCATGAGGCGAAATGCACTTGAACACATAACTCCTGAGCTCCGATGAAAAGATCTGTGATATCTTTCAAAAGCCAATAAAAGACAGTTGCTAATACTCTTTAAGAAGAAACAAGCAGACTATCAGCCTGGTTCAAATCTCAGGATATGAAAAACATGGCACACGATTGTTCTTGCCTCTAATAAACGTCGGGTGAGATAAAGGGATTCAATTTCAAAGCCCGGCGTTAGATTTCCAGGAACTCTTTTTGTCATTTCGCTAGCAGTTTCCGTCTACCTGTATCTCCATTTACTGTTTATGATTTCATAAACCCATTCCCTGAATGCATTAGATTTGGACATTGACATAAGGAGCTGTTCCTGAAGGGCTCTAAACAATGACAGGCCTCGTTTGTCATGAGAGAGCCGAGCGTATCTGGCAGAAGAAAAGGCAGACGGATATCTCTGCAGGAATGAGGGTGGTGAGGGAGAGTGAGATGTAAAACATTCTTTGTTTTCTTCTTGGCTTCTGATGCCTATGACAGATGTGCTGTTACCATTTCAGAACAAAAGCATGAATGTGGTGGACTAATGTAGCAGCGACAAAATTAACTGTGCTTTCTGTGCAAGAACATAGAACCTAACAACCCAGAACAAACATAATTAGCCTTGACTGCAGGGAAAATGCAGTTCTTCGGAAACTCCAGACGTTTACACATCTTTATAGTGGTTGATTCCTCCATTCCCTTCTAAGCTTTTAGTTAAGTTTAAACACAATCCAGACCATGAGCACCAGACAAGACCAAGAATAAGCAAATAGAAATAGACAGAATATGTAATCACAGAGAGTATTTTCTCATGACATACATCAATATTCAAAAGGTATGCCAGACACATAAATCTTGAGTGAAGTTAATAAATGTCCAGTTCTTTTCTGACCTATTTCCAGATGTAAAAGCTCAGAAAGAGAACATTTGGACCAGAACATATTGTTACTTTTGGTAAGTACGTTCCAGTTATCTGAATATATGTTGGCCAACTAAAAAGTAGGAGCATGTATAGCACTCAGTACTATATTAGGGCTCTTTTTTCCTGAATTACTACAATGTAGCATAGCATGAAGCCGATCAGTCTGTGGTCGGTCAGTTGTTATGAGAGCCCAGGTTGCTCTGATGGTGGCCTTCAGTTTTTCTGCTTTATTAGGTCTGGTGTATCGCATGTTCTTCTTCACAATAATGCATGGATGATGAGATTAAGGTATGACCTGTTTGCTGCTCAAACAAGAACATGTATACTATGGCCCTTAAACAAGGTACTGGTAGCTGTAGGCACTGTGTACAGGGTTTAAAGGAAGTGCAAATTATAGCAAGCTTAGCTAGTTAACTTCTGACACTGTCCCCGCATCCCAATCAGTGCACTATCCCCACTTTTATGCATGTAAAATAAGAATTAGTGTATCTCAAACTGCAGTATACATAAAAAAGTATCCATGTGGTACCCGCATGTGTACTTTGATTATGGAGTGCAGATCAATGGATGCTCAAAGAGCCGATATTACCAACAATACATTGTGCCTGGGTAGGAGTTTTCTCTTGGAATCAAACAAGCGAGCACCATGTAAATAAATAATATCAATAATGAGATTTTTTAATGCTGGAATGTTAACCCTTGTGAGGTGCTCATATTATTGTTACTCCGGCAGTGTTTGCGGTTCTGGTGGACACATAGATTTTAAATCCCAATCAAGACAAGTTATTAAAAATACTTAAAAGATTTTAATTTAGCTAGGAAGTGCAAGAAACAGCAAATATACTTTATTTATTGTTTTTAACCTTATTTCTACACATTTAGAATTTAAACCATGTGTGGTGTTCACATTATAAATGTGTAGGGGTATACAGTGTGGGGTCATACATTTTTTTTCTGTAAATGTTTTTCACAGAAGATAAGCCAGGACCAGTGAATCTCAGTTTTAAAAAAATAATTGCTTGTATAATTTTTCTTTTGATAAAAACTGAATATTGGTCATGCAGACCCGAACACTATACAAGGGTTAAATAAAGAGGCATGTTCTCGCAAATGCTGTTTCTTTAAGATGTAATCAAAACTACTTTATCATATGATGTTTGTACTTATCTTAGACACTAAAAAGTATGAACATTTCCTTCTAAAAAGTATTATATACTTTAGGTCTGAAAAGTGTTCAGATTTGGACGCAGGGTATTTCTTGTTCAATAGTGACTTGACACAAGGAATGAGACACTGCTGAAACCCAAGTCTTGCAGATGTCTATGGGTGATTGAAGACTCCAGCTGCAGTTCACTCTTTGTGAATCTCCGCCACAATTTTGATTGGGGTATGTTTCAAAAACCCTGTCCACAGTGTGTTTATCTTTATTGCTTGTATACTGTTTTCTACAACATCTTTACCTTCCCTTAACCTCAATTAATGTGCTTTGACACATTAGCTAATGAGCTCCATGAATAATCAACCATTTTTACGTTAACCTTTTGTGCGTACGAAATGTAATTGGTCTTCTTTTGGGAAACGTCAAGTCAGCAGTCTGCCTACAAGACTACACTGGGTGACCATTTAAATGTCTTTGCGAGTGTTTTTAGTTTGAGTTTTCCTCCTTTAAAATACCATAAAAAAGCCAAGCATTTCCATGAGATATATACTATGTTTTGCAATTAACAAAACAGCCATTGCAAAATGTGAACAGATTTATTCCAGCAATAGAACACCCCAGTCATGTTAACTTGCAGCCCAAGTTTGAATACCCACTAAAGCTAAGACCAACAAGGTATCTTATCCGTATGGTCTGTGTGGGATCTACAGCCCTTGTGGATGATGGAAAACGGTACTGTGAAGAAGCATAATCCTTAAGATGTTAAAAAGATGTTCCTTCTAAGAAAAATGAATTGTAATCCTGTCATCTTGAAAAGTATATTGACAGTGTTTTCTGTCATTTAGGGCCTCCAATTAAGCAATACATTTTATCTGACCTCATTACTAAGGGTGAACTCACCCTTAAATTGAGCCCAAACACAATCGTGAGTTCATCATAGAGCTGGATAACGAGCAGCCACCAGTCACCATATGTATAATAATTTGATTTCAATGTATTACCCTGTACGCTTTTTTATTTCAATTGTTTAACTAAAAAGAAACATATATATATATATATATATATATATAGAATTACAAAACAAAAGATTCAGCATGTATCCATTGCCATGCCTTTTAATTTTAAAATCTCTTAAGCTCATAGCAGCTCTGCAGTAACTAAGGCTTTTGTAAACTTCTGTGCTGTGTATTATCTTTGGTTGTTGCCTCTGCAGGGTTATAAACTGTCCTCGGGGGTTACATAAAAGAAAACTGTGACCTGAAATGTTTTGCCCAGTTAGCAAGCACTGAGCTAATGCTCTAGAGGCCAAATGGAGACATTCACAGTTAGGCTAAATGCAACCTGAGTGCCTTCTTTTCCCTGTAAGCGCCCAAATCAGGGCTAAATCCTAATAAGCACTGAAGCAAAGCAAATCCCTTCACCGCTGCTTCTCATTGCCTCCTTCAGCTTTTTCCGAAGGAAGAGAGACACAGACAGACGACAATCAACCAATCAGCTGCGAAAAGGACGGCCTAACAACATGAGTCATTAAATGTGAAATGACAGCTTAAGCCTCTGATAATAAAGAATCGTGCTAAATTGATTGATTTTAAAGAGCTGTCTATGAATGGACTTTTTTGGTTTTGTAGCGTCATGTGTCTAAACACTCATAAACAATATTAGAGAGGGAGGGTATATAGAGATAGGGAGTGAGTGAAAGAAAGAGAGATAGATAGAGAGTAGAAAAAAGAAAAAAGGAAGAGAAAGACAAAGAGAATGAAAGAGAACGAGAGAGAAAGTAAGAGTGCGGGAAAAAGAGAGATAAACAGAGAAAGTGAAAGAAAGAGAGAGATATAGCGAAAGAGAGAGAGAAAGAGAGATTAAGAAAGAAAGCTAGTGAAAGTGATGAGAGAGAAAAAGAGAAACTAAGAGAGAGCGAAAGAAAGAATGAGAGGGAGAGAACCAGAGGGAAAAAGAATGAACACTAGAACACTAGACGAGAGCACTATTTAATGCCACTGGTAAAACCGCTTTGTAATGCTGCACAGAAAACTTTAATAAAGAACATAATTCAAGATGAAACTTTGCTAATGTCTTCACAAAAGCCCTGAGATTCTCGCTCTTGCCATTTTCATTCACCTGATGGAGAGTGGGACAGTACCGGGCACTTTCGGATATTGATTTTGTGTCATCCACAGAAGGACAGACTGTCTCAAAATCATTTTTAAACTCTTCTCGTTCTTTCTGAAGAGCATCACAAGAGAATCTACATGTGTGTGTCCTATGAAGCTATTTCTCCCTTTCTCACTGTATTTGCTTTACAATCAGATGCAGGCCACGTATGCACCAGAGAGTCGCTCAACTAAATGCATTCTTCTCCTCGACTGCTGTTTTCTGAACTGAACAGGTCACTGAATAATTATAGCTGTCAATGGAAATATTGGAGTTGAAAGGCAGAGAGGGGAAATGAGTGCTACAGACTGAGGTGGAAAAGTGAGATGCTTAAACAGGCATTACTAACAGAACAGTGTTTAAACGAGATTGTGAAAGTTTTATCACTAGTAGGGTTTCGACAATCATAATGGTATCCACAGTTATGCTAATATGTGTATAACTTTTCTATTTCTATTTATGATTTACAAATGACCAACAAATCTAAAGATGTATATAAAAATATTTTTTGGGGGGTGATCGAACCGGCAACCTTCCAATCACAAGTCGACCTCCTTATCCACCAGACCACGCCTTATTCAGTTCTATTTTCCTACTGCTTTGGTTGATTGATCAGCTAATACAACATCTGTCATTGACTACCAGAGTTAGACTTCGGCTTTGTAACAAATTGCATATTGTGCTCCATTAGTGTAAGTTGCTTTGGACAAAAGTGTCTGCCAAATGCATAAATGTAAATATTTGTGTTTTACATAATTTGTACAGCAAATAAAAAAAGCTAAACATTTATGCATAAAATACAACAAAAGTATTCTCTGACCTTAACAGTGACAGTTTGTCATACATAAAAAACAAAGGTCTTGCTTTTCAATCTTCAGGTAAATAAAAAGATTGCGAATAATCGGCACAATCGACAGGAATAGACAGGAAGCTAGAGCTCAGTCTCAGCTTTTTGTCTGCCAGTTTGTGGTTGTTATTCTTCTCTGACCTCTGGCCATTGTGCTGACCATTTGGAATTAAATAAATGTTAGCGGAGGAGCTTTAAAGGCATGAGGGTCACACTCTGAGAGACATACACAGCAGGCCACATGATTTCTCAAGAAATTTTATCCCCACAGCTACCCATAATGTTGATTTGAATGCTACATTTCTGAGGTGAAAAAAAGGGAAAAAATAACATAAACCTAGATGGAGCATCCAGCTTTCTTTTGGAAGAGATGGCATAATGCAGAGAAACTATTAGGAGCTGTGAAATAAGTGAAAGATGTAAAGAGAAAACAAAAACTCCAGCTGCTTAAGTCCAGCGAGTCAGCAGAGGCACACTGATCACTCACTAATTTCATGCATGCCTACAGACACTATAATCAGCCAAGCACTCTACACAACCAAAATCCATCCCAGCTGCATTTCTGCTGGTGTGGGAGTGTGTATAGCTGAACACAGCATGTGCTCAGGAACTGAGCCTAAAGAAATGAGAGATAGATTGAGAATTTGAAGGGTTCTATACCCTTCTATGCACTGCAGCTCAGAATTACCAGAGCTTTGCACAAGCAGATGGTAAATGTATGCACATCAACAACGAAAATGGCTTAAAATTATCATTGTAAGTAATAATGGATGTAAGTTACAGGAACTATGGATAACACTTTATATATGTGAATATGTATAATAGTAAATCCAAAACATTAACAACAACATACAGGATAAATGCTTCCTCAGTTAAGTCAAGGGGCACAAAGTTGCATTCGTAGACGTGATATCTTAAAGGTATAGAAAAGTCAATCAAAAATAAAACACTGAGATTATAATTTTTGTGTGTGTGTTTATGTTTAGTAAAAAATGTATAAATGTAACTTCAAAAGCACTTTGGCAAACCTTCAAATTTATAAATATTTACTTTTTTTTACTGGAAACAAGTAAAGCAGGAACTTTCACAATCAAATAATAACCAAAATTGCTAAGCTTTTACATTTTAAACAAAAAAAAGGTTCTATTTGCAATTTGTCACCCTGTCCATCGCATTGAATCAATTATAATTTTGGCTGCTAAATCTTGACTCACCTTGCAATGTTATGATGGTCTTCAAATTGAATGAAACTTGGAATTTGAATTAATATTACCCTTTTTTTTATTTGAATATATAGTGGAATTTAGCTGTGTCGAATACAAGCATCGATTACATCACTATATTCTTTTTCCATAGCATCGATATTGTGTAAAAAGATTGCCCTGGTCAGTCGGCCATTTTGTCCTTGCAATTGTTGCCCAAGATAAGAAATACCAGGTAAACATTTATTAAGCTGGTCTGTAGCCTACACTCCAGGGCTGAAAATGTGTCTCACTCCATCCCTGGCAGAATTTTCAAACATGTTGACTTAAAAAAAACTCATCAAGCTAATTTTAACTGATCTTAGGTTGTACTGCACGACCCGAGACACATCTACACTTGCGTTAAAGAATTCTCCCACTGTCTCTTTTCTCTCTCTCTCTCTCTCTCTCTCTCTCTCGCTCTCTCTCTCTCTCTCTCTCTCTCGCTCTCTCTCTCTCTCTCTCGCTCTCTCCTACACTCTTTCTCTCTCTCTTTCTTTACCTTAAAAGTACAAATTAAAAAAGGCACACTTGGTTAAAAAAACAGTAAAGTAAATATGAAGAACAGTGCGCACTGCTGTGCAGACACAGAGCTGTGAGCTTCTATCTGATCTTGATTGTCATCTGTGAAGATGAGCAGTAAATATTTAACGCTGCGGGCAGAGCCTCACGTTGCTCGGGCAGGTGCTTCAGCCCAGCCCCTGCCGTCTGGAGACCACTCGCTTTCCTCTCTCGTCACATTTCCATCCATCTCCACAGCAGATGCTTTCTTAACTTAGCAAACAACCACATGCATCATCGCATGCTTTCCTCAGCAACTAGCAGAAATTGCTAATCACACCAAACATTCTCCATTACGAAAGAAATGTGCAAGGTAGGCAGAGTACTTTAAAATAAGCATCTGACAGCAAACCGTGTTTCAGAATGGGAAACCATCTGTTACACACTGTACATTAAACAAAATTGAGATGCACTCATGTTTATCCACTACGTATCCACTGTACACCAATGATGATTTAAGACCTTCTGAACCACTGGTATTTGAGAACAGGTATAACTGAGTTAATAAGAGACTAGATGAAAAATGGAGCAATGCTGCACGTATTCTGCATTTACAAGACAAACTGAGCTGCAGTTAAGGTCTGTGAGCACTCTGCAACCTCCTCCTGAGTTCTTTTGTGTGTGAAATGTCTGACATGAACAAAAAACAAATAACCGCCTGCTTTCCAAACCTCAAACCAAGCTGTTTTTCTAAACTCAGAAAAACTAAACTCATTTTATTCTCTGCTCGGTGGGAACCTGAACAAATGTATGTAGCTGGTCAGCCTAGAAGAAATGTGATTTTTGTTTTAGTTAAATTGTTGATGATCACAATATTCATTAAAGTTGTGTGCAATATGATGCTTTCGTATTTTTTTGAGTACAAACAAGCATGTGAACCCTCAAAATCTTTGAGCGTGCTTTATACACATAAAGGCAAATAAATCTACATAAAAAGTTTTACTTTGAATCTTGGAAAGCTCTTGGAAAGCTTGAAAGCTTGGAAAACTACATATATAACTAAACATTAACAATTAAGAAATGAGTTCTAATTGCTTTAATGGCTTATTGCTAATTTATTATTGCTAATTGCTTTTTGTTTAAATAATTTTCATTATTTAATTGGCCAATGAGCCAGGGCATTTGAGACTGCTGGTGACTGGCAGCTGAGTCGCACAATAAAAAAAGAATCAAGCTCCTTCAACTCAGAACAGACGTTTTGCTCACCTAAATACCAGACTCTGCTATATCTTATCTGTTCATTTAAAGACCAAAGAGATGCGTACTTCAATAGGTAATTTAGTCATTTAAATCAGTCAAAAAAATAGAAATCTTTATTTTAAAGTGTTTCAAACATGTAAAAGGTTAGAACCTACTTAACAGAGTAAATCATTAATAAAGCCAAAGTAGCCTGTGGAAAAAAGAAAAAAATTTGAAAGATTTTCAATCATTTTTTTCTACACCGAATATGAAAGTTTTTTTTTTACATGATTTAAAATGCAAGTTTGAAAAGATATCTTTTTAAATAGGATAATACTGTGACCTGCTATCAAATAAGTTGACTTCGCTGTTGCTTGATACGATAAATATGTTGTCTGCTCGACAACATTACATTATAAATTGAATTCATTTGTAAATAGAATATAAGAATGATATTTATTTCCGAGTTTGAATGTCACAAACAAGGAATTTGATTTGGTACTAGAGTACTCTCCATTTTATGGTAAAATGACATGGCAAACTCTGACACAAGTAACACTGAACTGTAAAGTTAGATTATATAAGTAAAATAGTTCAAGTTAAAATAAAAATAGAAACAAATCAGTGTATAAAAGGTGTATAAAAGTGTACAGAATGTGTATGTAAAAGTGTATATCTATACAACGTGTGTTTCTGACACAAAAGTGTTAAAAAGTTTATATTTATCCTGAGCTTAATATAGTATATGTTTTCTTTAAGGGTTGAGCATTCATAAAGCTGGGAGCGCTGATTAGTTGTAACAAAATCTTTTTTTAAAGAAAAGGTAATTTTCTTACAAAATCCAGGTTTACAGTGTGGGTGCGTTTCCCTGAAACATGAAATAAAATATGATATTACTGGCTATGCACATTCTTTACATGGGAAGGATTTCAGGACCAGTCTTGCTCATTTAAGAGCAACAGAGAAAAATTATGTTCGACACGGTTGGCTCTCAGCAGACTGGTTCTTGGTTTAACTCTTGGCTATGATCATTTAGAAAAGAGTTTTGCCAGTGCTTTGAGAGGGTTCTGCCAGTTTTCTCGTTTCCTCTCGAACTATAAAAATATTCTAGGCTATTGTGTTTCTCAATAGCAGTGTGACTGAGCATGCTCAAAGTGTAGATTGTGTCTGACCGCTAACCTCTATACACTAATTTACAAACCAACAGAAAACATATTCACAATAAAACATATATGTTTAGTTTGTTTGGCTAGAAGTAAAATCTCCAATTCCAGAGCAAAATAAACCTTTGGCTGGTCTCCGTTATCCCCAAAGTACTCTGACCCCTGAACCACATGGCAAGCGATGCTTCATTTTGATGACTGGCACTCACAACCTATATAAGCTCATTGTACAAGAGAAACACTGACCTGACAATATCTCGAGCCTATTCTCTCATTCACACACCACCAAACTCCTGCTCCAAAAGCTGGCAGATTGTCCAGGGGGCCATTGTTCCTTTCATCTTCAGAAGGGAGGTTATGGATTTGCAATTGAGAGCTGCATACTGATTCAGCCGCAGCATATGCTGCCTCCGTCAGAATTAATAGGAAAGCTCAATCCTTTCAGACAGGCTGATAGGGATTTTAGTGTGTGTTTCTTTGAGGGTACAAATGGACCCTGATGAGCTCTTCCTCATTGATAAGAGCAGTAATATCCGGGTTTCACCCTTCAGCTGCCTTCTATTTTCAATCACTGATTCAAGTCAGGGAACTCTCCAGGAACATTTTCCATATTTTTTTTATGGTTTCAGAAATATCTGACACCTCTTGTTATTATGTCTGCTGTCTTTTGACCCTGCTATATGGAAATAAACTGGCTCACAATTGCATGCTTAAAGAGGAGAAAGAAGATGGTCAAAGGGGCCGAGAGAGAAAACTAGAGCGCATGTTAGATTGTTTACAGTTGTGCTATTTTGGAACATTTTTAATTGAATGTTATGGAATTAGATTTGATTTAGGTGATTGAACATGTTTATTTGGTACCTGAATCGATTAGATTACATCAAACTGGCTAAAGTTTAGAGTTGTCGATCAAGTAAAAATAAATAACAAATTAGTTGTATGAAAAAAAAACCGGGTTTATCACATTATATTAAATTTTTTGTTTTAGTTGGTTGCAAGACATTAAGATGTCCAATGTAAATGGATGGAGTAAAAACCCTTAATATTATACTATATAGATTATTAGATATTATTTTACAACTGGTGTACATCTTCACACGATTCTAATAATATGTGGCTTTAGAATAAAAAAAAAAACAGATAGAAAGTTATTCTGTGAGATCACAGAGACAGATCGTCTCATTCTTTCTTGAAATCAGATTGTTCCTGAGGAGCTTTTCACCTAAGATATCTTAAGAACATGTGATAACCTTTTGTTCCTTCAGCAATCCAAACTTTGAGTATAGTGTAGAGTATATGTTCTTTATTTCTCTGGAAAAAAAAAATAGGCAATCGTTGCTTTTGTGTTGTAGATAAATAATTGACTATTTGTTTTTAAAGTAAAATGGTAATTCCATAAATCTTTACATTCTCTCACAACTAGCACATACAAGAGAAGAGGGCCTGTTTTGGGCTGCACACATGCTTTGTGAACTCCAGCGAGGGTGCAGTTCTCTACCTTAGCCATTGCTTTAATGTTAGTTTTGATGGAAAAATGTGACTTTCACATAAATTGTATCACATACCCAGGCACTAAATGTGCATGGCAGAGAGCATGACCAATCTCAGTCAAGAGCTCAGGAATGGACAGTAAAAGAGTAAAATGATACCCTGAAACAAAATTAAAACAGAACCATCAGTTCCTACTTAATCTACTTCAGTTTTTGGGGTGGTAGAATATTTAATATGTTTGTAACACTTCCTACACAACATATCATCTAAATAAAACAGCTCATGTATATTATGAAACAGAAATGCAATAAGTTGACCAAAAGAGACAATAAAAAATGGTGGATTTAAATGCCAAGTCCCTCTAAATTGAATCTAATCATGGCGGAAATTATAAATAATTCAATGTCCACATTAAAGTTAATGTTTTAGACAACAAAAATGATAAGATAAAAAAAATGCTTTTCTTTTGGGTTTGTCTATTTATTAAGCAAAAAATGTAATCCTTGAATTTGAATCAAAACACGTTATATTAATAATCAGCCATTCACAAGTTCACAAGACAAATAAACAGTAGCAAAGCTTCACAAGATGGTTCGAGTGAACAGAGTGCTGCTGCAGATAAAGGGGCTACGAGACTTGTGAATGTGTTGCTCTGCGCTCCCGGGACCGAGGTTATGAATTATTGAGAGAGATGAACTTAAAATAAAATGTGGCTGGAGGTAGATTGAAGACCAACATTGAGCTTTTTGGCTGGAGGTCTTTCACTTTCTCTTTGCCTTCTCCCCACCTCGCTGCTTTTTAACTAACTGTTTGACTAGCATTGGTACGCTTTATTTAAATGAGGTAAAACATGTTACACGGCAGGCAATTGCTGTGAAATTAAGGTAGTAGTCTGTCTGGAAAGTCTCACTAGTGTTCAGTAATCCTTTAAAAATGTGCTTTTATCTTAACAGCGGTAAAATGACTGAAAATAGCTGACCCGCTTGAAGTCTAGCAGATTAACTGTAATAGGCCGACAGCTTGATCAAACGCAGACACAGAAAACCGTTTGTCTATAATTAGCCCAGTCTGACTCGCAGCACAAGAGAAAGGCATACTCACTCGTCTCACTGTAGGAGCATATATCGCAACAGCGGACAGAGACACTTGTCTGCCGATTAGCACTGATTAGCAAACTACCTCTCAAATGCTGCTTGCTAACAACTGCTAATTCTGCTAACACATCACGATTGATTCAACTAGATCTTATTTTGCTTTGAAGTGAGAAGACGTTGAATGCAACAACTGGAAATGTTGTTCTAATGAAGTAAATAGATAAATGTGTATCCATTGCCAGAAGATTAACTTGATTAACCAAACCCATTTTAAAGTTGTAACATCTATTAAACCTCTTTCTAACATTGCACTCACACAAAAATAGAATAAATTGCACTATATCTACCTAGGTGGATGCTTGAATGTGGGTGGAAGTATCCACAAACTCACAAAAGGCAGCTAACAGGCTGCACCAGTTTCTTTGCTAAATGACAGACACGAATTAGGTTGAAAGATCAGCTTCAATCGAGGAAACAAAATGTTTTTATGTTTCACCAGATTGTCTGTCCTGCTCAAGCAAACTCTTATAAAACAGATCATTTTACATTAGATGACTCGTGTCAAACAGCTACTGGATAGTGTCAGCAAACAACTACAATGTTATTTAGTTATTTATTAATTGGAAATCCACATGCTTCATAATTTATTCTTCCACATTTCTTTTGGAGAGACTCACCTGCTTGATATTTTTTTCCATCATAGTTGCTATCACATTGATTATTTAGCCTCCTTGTTCACTTTATAAAATAAAGATCAAATAGAGCTTTTCCACCAGATTTTAGTAACAACACAGTTATTTGGCTTGTTTTACTCGGCTCGCTATGGTTTGTGTTGTTTTTTTTCCCCATCTTCAGAATCAGTTCTGAGCAGGATGGTTTAGACAGTGTGTTCTGTCAGTCCAGGGTTTATGTACGTTTCGTAAGGTCAGTTTTAAGACTGAAAGTTCTAAATTCTCAAATTCAAGGCTTATATCATAACATCAAAACCATACAAAACATTTTTGCATAATAAACAGTATGCTTCAAATACATTGTTTGAACCCCTAACCATCACTTTGATGTTTTTGAGTATTTACAAAGTTTCTCAAACTCTGGCAACCCTAATCATGTTGTTTTTGTTTTTGATTCTATATTCCCATTTTCTCATACTATGGCAAACCTAACCATAGTTTTACCTTTTTCTTAGCATTTACCATCTCTGGCAACCCCAAGCTACAGCAAAAAAACATATCTTATGAGCATTACATGGACATCAGAAAAGAAAAAAAAAACTGAAAAAGTTATTTGAGACACAGAACAGTGAATTTAGGACTTTTATATCTTGAAATTTTATATCATAAAATCTTTTTAAGACCCTGCGACACAAAATGAACACAATGTTGTGTTATATTGCGGATGCGTAACTTAATCAGAGGCCTGATGCAGTTTATTAACTTCGAAAGATTTAAAAAATGCTCTTATTTGTGTTTTCAATTCGTTATTTGACATTTTGCATCATTTTAGTATTTTTGTCCACCTGTAATTTTTTTTGTTGTTATATAATGTTTTTTAAAAGCCAAAGACCATTCAATACGTTTTGGAGAACAAGTGTGAGTTGAGTTTATGGCCAATGAGCTCTGTGATAGAGTAGTCAGCAAATAACATCATGTTCTGTAAATGCCAGCAAATTCAGATGTTCACAAACAACTGAAAAGAGATTAGAACCTCTTCATTGGTTGACGTGGATATTTCGTTTATTTTTTGATATTCACATATTTCAACTTAAGCGCATGGAGCAAATTGGCATTAAGTTTGCAATAAACAAATCCGTACCTTCATTCAGACATTAGTACCATGAAATGCAAGATCACATCTTTCTCATGACTTTACATGTAAATCTCTCATGTTTGACTCATTATATATTTCTGGAGTGACCATGACATATTTAACTAGCAACTGAAAAGACAAACAAATTAAACGCTGTTTTGCAGACGCAAAAATGAAGTTAAACTGGTGTGACTGTCGTGGTTGTCCTGTACCTCTAGGTGACCAGCTGATCACAGCACGAAGATTCACAGAAATACATTCTTTACTGCTCACACACAAGAAAATGGCCTTGGAGGCGAGTGTTTCCTGCAGGGCTGCTGTGCTGGGTTTCGGTTGGTGTGATGGTGGGCAGCGGGGGTGGATTGTGAATGCTATAAATCTGTAAAGGTGATGGGTTGGTTGATGAAGCGGGTACAGACCTTTACCTCCACTGACGGAATAATCAATTCAGAGCCATTCTTATGAACAGCATGCCCTCTAAAATGCATCACACATGTGCATATCTCATATCAAAAGTACAAAACAATGCACAGTTTACAACAAAATACCATCAGTTGAAGGACAGTACAGTAATCAACTACAAAAATTTCTTTCCACTCCTGTTGAAAAATGACTGAAGAATATCAAAAATCCTAGCGGGAGTTTCTCAACATAATCCTTCCTTTTCTATTACTCTGTGTCGTGAACCTCGAGTGCCCGAACAACAAGGTCTGGGTGAGCAGGGAGCAAGCACTCTACAGAGGACAAAAGCTTGCTGCCTCCAAGAAAGCAGATCCGAGGTGCAAATTGGGAAAAAATACCACAAGAGGAAACGGAGCTTTTGCATTATTAATGAAATAGAAACACGACGGTCCTCGTTCATTCAACCGTACCACGACCGATTCCACAGAATGAGATTGTTCAGCACAGGGGTCAACAAGGACAAGGCTGTTGGTCTGACAGCAATCAAACACATCTGGAATTTATTGCCATGGATCAGAGGAGTCAATTCTCTACTTCCTCTAGGAATAAGGGAGCTGCCTCCCAGCAAGTCATTCAGTTTGGCATGATGTTTGGCACTTGTAAATTTGTTAAGTAAAAATGTTCTTCTTTATTCACAGCAAAATTCTGAGAGTAAAATGAACTCTATTCAGAGTGTATTTGGTCCACTGGATAGAGTACACTCAGCCACATTTTTACTGAAAACTTTGGAATAACTATTTGTGTTCTGCTATACAAACTCACAAGAGGTTATTTGTAGTTTGTATCTCAATGTACTTAATTTTGTTTTGACTTTTTCATTTATTTTCAATTTAACTATAAACATACACACATCGTCTCAGAAGAGTAAATTCACATTTTCTGTGTTAAGATGCAATAATTCTTGAAATTGCAAGAAAAGCTTTTCAAAGTTTCCCATTTGAATTTATAATAGATATGTTTAATTAACACAATTTATATAAATTGGTTTGGGTCACATTTGTTTAGCTGAAAATAGAATTCATTGTCTTTTCAGGAAATGTACTTCTCCATCTTTCCACACTTCATAAGTCCCTAACGAATAAAAAGCATGTTACACAACTTTTCTTTTTTAAGTGTAGAATTAAACTGAGAACACATAACACAGAAACCCTGATAACGAATGTACAGTTGCAAGTGAGCAGCACTTATCGTATTTATAATAATTGTATGGAAAGAAAGGCATAGATTGAAATTTCAATGGATGAAATACAATCCATATATAGCCTTCAGAGTTTAAAATTAATTTACAGTATTGTTACGTAATTATTTTTGCCCTTTCTTTTCCCCCCAGACTGGATGCAGTCTCAGAGTATGAGAAGAGGAAGAGTGGGTGATGTAGTATGAAAATGAGCTCCAGCTGTACATTTGAGAGCAGAGTTGGGTAACAGTAAAGCTTTGTGGAGATGTGAGTAAAGGAGGCTGGAAACGGTTTCAGACTGTTATTCAAGGAGTAGTTCCACATCACCCATCAGTCTGTCCGGCTCAAAAAACATCTGGCATGAGGTAAAATTGCCCTCATGCACAGAGAGCTTCAAGAGCTTTCTTTCAGCAAAGAGGTCTCGGGCTTCTGACTAACCTTCTACCGCAGAAAAGAGAAAGAGAAGGGGAGAGGGTGGAAGAATAACAGAGTCGCTCAGGGAACACTTGACCTTCATAGATCCCTTGCTGTTTGAGATGAAGTTTGGATCAGGTGGGTCCTGATTGATGCCTCTTTACACAGTTTAAGACTTCCCATCAGTGTATAATTGAAATATAATTTTTGGAGGGAAAATACAATTGTCTATTTATAACAGACGGAAACTGTAGTATAGAATAAAAAACATGTTTTGTTTAAAGAACCGCTCATGTGGTGTGAAACAGCTTTAGGTTTAAGGAACACCCTGCTGGAGTTTTATATCTGAAAGCATCTTGTTTATCAAAACTTTGGCTTTAATAAGTTGAAAGCAAGTTTAGCCCCAAGTTTAACCTCCCACGTCATTCAGACAGAGAAACTAAAATCAAAAATAAAATAAGGGCGTCACGGTGGCTCAGTGGGTAGCAAGAGGGTAGCTGGTTCGAGCCTCGGCTGGGCCAGTTGGCATTTCTGTGTGGAGTTTGCATGTTCTCCTCATGATTGCATGGGTTTACTCCGAGTGCTCTGGTTTTCCTCACAAGTCCAAAGACATGCGGTATAAGTGAATTGGGTAAAAAAATTGTCCATAGTGTTTGAGTGTGAATGAGTGTGTGTGTGAATGTTTCCCAGCAGTGGGTTGCGGCTGGAAGGGCTCCGTAAGCTAATAACGTAGAGGAGGGGTTTATTACAAATGAGTCACTAGACGAGTAATTGGGAAATCATGACCAAATTTGTTCAAATTAAATGCATATTATAAGAAAACAAAAACTTTATTTGTACTTGCATGTGTCAACTTGTTGTTGGAGACCTCCAAATG
The DNA here is from genome assembly GCA_900490495.1 of Danionella dracula. Taxonomy (NCBI): domain Eukaryota; kingdom Metazoa; phylum Chordata; class Actinopteri; order Cypriniformes; family Danionidae; genus Danionella; species Danionella dracula. The sequence continues at coordinate 562,283 of UELW01000633.1, forward strand.
CAAACCGTATCACAATAGGGGCACTTTAAGACTTTATTTGATTGATATTTGAGGGATTGAATCGTAAAGATACATCACAATTTTAATGTTTTGGATCCTCATAATGAAGGTCAAACCAGTCCATGGTTTGGCCTGCCTCCTGTGATCTACAACATTACACTCCTTTGAGAGGAGAACGTGTTATTTGTCTGCCAAAAGAAGATTAAAAATGCCCCCGAATGATTAAAATCTGTTTTGCAGGACTAGAGAACAACCTTTCAAAACATCTGTTTTAACTTTGAACCTGTTCATACATCACTGAGAGTTCGTATATCACACTGAGCTCTCTTTCAAATGTGAAATCTGTTTTTCTTATGAGCTACAAAGACTCTTTCCCTGGTGAGACATTTAATCAAAACTTTGAGCAAATATCGGAGACAAAGGTTTGATGGAGCTCTCTGTTATTTTTTAGACTGCTAAGGAAGTTAAAGACGACAGGTCTGTTTTATAGAAGGGAGCAATAAAAATGGGGTTTCTTTAAATCACAACTTTTTAAGGTCATTTAAAGTAAATGACTTATTTAAATCCAATTTGATGCATATTTCATTTAGTTTCCAAGGGATATTCAAAAGGGGCTCTTTCATTGTGGATGTGTTGTCAACGATGTAGGTTTTTTAATCTGCTAAAACTATTTTCATGATAAAACGCAAGACAATATTCAACCTTTGAGGCACTAAAGCTTTCACTAATGTTTATTTTATATTAAAAATCAATCGATGTAACAGATTTTCAGTTACTAGAAGCATTTCGTGTGACATTGTAAAACAAATATTGATTCAGTAATGCAGTTGGATAACTCGATGAATAAATAATATATATTTATAATAACTACAAATGAATTAATTATATAGAAAGCATCCAAAGCACAATTTTAGAAAAGTTGTATAAAATAGCTGATTTATCCTTGAGGGGCTCGGAGGTTACTCAATCCAGCACAAGAACATACAACCTTTTAACTAAAACACAGGAGAAATATTGTTCCCTCTCTGCCAGTTGTCTGAATATTAGAAATACTGGTAACACTTTACAGTAACGTAGCATCATTAGGTAATGCATACATTAACCATGATTTTATGATTAGTTACTTAAACTCGTACATAAGTCATATGAATAATACATAAATCACTGCTTTAAATAAATATACTTAATTAAATGTATTTAATCATGAACTTTAAAATGTTATTTTCCCATTGATGAGAGTGATACACAAAATATTAACTCATCATTAAATAATTATTAGTTCATGACTAAATATTACTAAATTGTGACTACATAACACCCCTCACTTTTTACTAAAATAGAGGCCATGAGTTACGTAGAATCCAAGACGTTCACCCTCTATGATGCATTATTACTTACTTATTTTTTTTTTCTTTTTATAAATTTGTAAAACCCCACATTTTTATTTAAATGGTAAATTAGCTGTAATCCACAATAATATTAATAATGATAATAATTGTATGATGCACACATTTTATGAACCATATTAAGATTAGGTAAATTACACAAAAACGAAGCAATATTGTTAATATTGTATTAATTCATATCACTATCTTTTTTATGTTATATTTTCAATGTTTTGTCTTATTCATTCATGGATTATTAAAAGACTGCAAATCCTGGAGCTCAATGAACTACTAAGCAAGCTGTGTCATAGCATTGAATAAATGATTTTAAGAAATGCATCATTGTCCAAGTCTATCCCTCCTCATGAAAAATTTCATCATTAGGCAAGGCAAGGCAAGGCAAGTTTATTTGTATAGCACATTTCGTACACAGGGTAATTCAAAGTGCTTTACATTGGAAATAAAGAGTAAAAAGAAAGTGCATACATTAAAATCAAGCATAAAAAAGTCATATAAAATCAAACTGATTTAAAACATTGAAATTTAAAACATCGATTAAAACAAAGATTGAGATTTGAAGTACAGAGGTAAAATAGTTGTTCGGACGTTGGTGCTCAGTTGGCAAAAGCGCAACTAAACAGGAGAGTCTTTAGCCTGGATTTAAACGTGACTAAAGTGTTGGCACCCTTGATCTCCTCTGGAAGTTGGTTCCATCTGTGGGCCGCATGGTAACTAAAGGAGTATTTTCCCTGTTTGGAATTTACCCGGGGTAGATCTAATTTATTAGATCTGTGGGATCTCAGCTCTCTGTTTGGTGTGTATTCACTGATCATGTCTGTTAAGTATTTTGGTGCGAAGTTATGTTTGGACTTATATACGAGCAGCAGAACTTTAAAATCTATTCTGAAGGAGACCGGCAGCCAGTGTAGAGACTTAAGAACTGGAGAAATGTGTTCTGACTTTCTAGTTCTGGTTAGAATTCGAGCCGCTGCATTCTGAACGAGCTGGAGCTGTTTAATGGTCTTTTTGGGAAGACCGGTTAAGAGGCCGTTACAGTAGTCCAGCCGGTTCATTAGCGGTTACTAACATAAAAGTTTTCATACACCGGTATCGCTCCTATTTTTTGTTATTTGTGCAAACAAAAATACATACTACAAAATACAAATCAACTTTTAAGAAAACAAGACTTAAAAACACACAGTTAACCAAATCAACAAAAAACAAATGTCACTAGCCTTTTCACCACTGAGAGCCATGACCCACTTTCCCTACTGTGAAATCAAATCAGTCTGGTCTTAATCGCTTCTAAGAGGAAGCCACAGGCAATCGCCCAACGTGTCTTTTTCACCAGGGCCAGATTCAGCTTTCTGCTGTCAGCTTTCAACCGTTCACAGAGCTCGGGGCATCCTTTGGCATGCAGCATTTGTGGCTAGACCCCGAGACCCTCTTAGAACAGGACTAATACCTGACAGAATCGTTTTCTGATGTAACCACATATAAGTCAGGATGGTTCAGATATTAATCAGTAAAGAGTATTCCCTATAATTGTATATTGATGCATGATGAATGATGTACAGCCTCCTATAGTGATTGTTGCAAAGATTTTCTAAATCTGATAAAATAACTAGTTGACTATCTCTGAAGCTCCAGTCAATCACACGATTTTAATCCCCACGTAGAGAGACAAAAATCACAAAAACACATGACCCATTTTGCAGCTTAATACTGACCTCATACATTTTCCTGGAGTCTGCGCAGGAAGTAAAAGCATGACGTAGTGTTTAAAAGAATAAAAGACGCCAGGCCTACAGGGGTTAAATGTGGAACAGAGAGAAATTAAAGATGCAAACTGAAAAGCAGGAACTAAATCTAAATAGGAGTTTGTCATGAAAGAGGAGAGTGGAAAGAGAAAGTAGATTGGATTGCAGGACAGAGGAGTGGAAGAGATGACAGGTGTCTGGGCTTCTCCGGTCTTGGCTACAACTGTAATTGGTTGTGGCAGACGCAGACAGCATGAATGGCCTGCTTCAGGCCTCCAGGGGTCAGGTAGAGAGACGGAGCAAGAGAAGAAAAAAACATCTCCTCAATGGAGTGAGAGAAAAGGGAAGGAGAGCAAGAGACAAAACTAAGACAGTGCGCACTGAGAGCAACTGTCGAAATGTCTCTTGATCTTGTGGTGAGTTCTGGCAGCTAATTTCAATGTCATAATGATCTGATTCTCTTGAGAGCATGGATTTATTGTTTTTCCAATGAATATTTTGTGTTTTGTGATTCATAGAAAGCATTTAAAGTACATTGGATTAAAAAAAAAAACTATGGCAATTATGATTTATTCGCATTTATGTGTTACACACTACTTCGTAACACAATAGTTGTTCAAAAATAGGAAAAGAACAATCAAGCTAAATAAATAAAGCAAAAAAAAACTCACAGTTTCTAGCCTTTCAGTTTTACCAATCAAAGGGTTCTTTTTAAGATTGTCAAGCTTTAATCTGACTTGTTTTTTGTGCAAATAGTTCAAGCTTTCAACCAGCAAAACGAAAAGGCTTTCTGCTGGGGCTTGACTCAACTTTGAAGGTTTTTTGAAGATGGAAGACTTCACAGATTTACAATTGAACTCATCCAAATAAGGGCCAAGAAAGAGATCTGATTCTGAAGCTTTCAGAAGCTTTCATGATGTAGAAATAAATTAAAAATCTTGATGTGTGGCTTCACCAAATGATTCGCATTTTCAGTTCAATAACTAGACCTAGATCTTTGTAGTTAATCAACTGTTAGTGTAATAAATACATTTTTCTTTTTCTTTCATATTTTTTTTAAAGATTTGGAATGTATCAAAAACTCCTTAAAATGATTTAGAATAAAGCAATACTTTGACTGTGTGTGACAAATGTTCACAGCTGCAAATATGGCAAACTCTTTTAAAGTGTAAACTTTCTGAGGCAAGTTTTAGGATTTTCATATAAAATGTCTTTTTTACACGTGAAAGCAAAAGCAAATATGAGACAAGTACCTGTAAATCAGCAGATTCCGCTCTTTTATGTTAATTTAAAACAGCTTTATTGTTGTTTTATTGCTTTCTTTGTTACACGACAGTTATTCCATTTAACTAAGTGTTTAATTACGTAGTTCGATAAGGAAGTTAAACTTCTCTCTTCTTCCTGAATTCTAAAGCACATATCGTGGATTGAAACACATTGCACACATTTTGTCGGTTTATCCTTCAAATAAAATGTTAATTCTGAAAATAAATGAATGAATCAACTGAACTATTTAATGGATTATTCTATTGTTATTTGTCTAGTCTGCCTCACAGAACTTCAAATAGTGCCCCATGTGGCCTCAAATTGTGTTTGTGTGGTTGTGTAGTGTGCTACTGCTTTGTTAAAACCTTTGAAGGGCTATGAGTCTCATGCTTTAAATGACAAAAAAAAACACAGACGTAAACAAAAATGATTGAAATTAAACGTATCAGTAATATAAATCTACAGGTGTAAAATTTGCATTACTGTTAATTCAGAATTTATTAGAGACCTCTTACAACATAACAGCAATGTGCACTTTGGAGATCCTGTACCTGTTGAGTGCACAACAGAAACAAGCCGGGTCTGCCTGCTCTGAACACTTCAAATCAAGAGCTACAGCCTTATTCACAGCTGATAAGAGCAGCCTGCAGCAACACAATAAACCAACCTGAGAACAGACGCCTCTTATCAGATCCACCCCGACGCTCTGAATGAAGCTCACTGAAAGAGCCCTGCGCTAATGAGAGCTCTCAAGAGGCTAACGACACAACCTCTGCATGTTAATTACCTATAGCAGTGTGTAGCATGTCTTGAGAAGACCACTCGATGACGCCATCAGGAGAAAGAACAATACTCCACTCAAAGGCACCATTGTTGAAAGAGGCAGAGAGAAACTAATCTTTGCTTGAGGAGATAGACCGTGCTGGAAAGAAGTATAATGGATTTACAGGAAGTTCATTAAGTGCTTGCTGTATTTTTAGACTGATATGAAAAAAGTGCAGAATTATACAACCAATACAGCATTAAACATGCATTAAAAAATCAATAATAGGAACTAAAAAACCTGCAAGGTACAAGTTAACCTTGGCATGACGCTGTATCTGCGCTCTCACAGTAGTGATGAAATTGCAGATTCGTACAATGGATGCAGTGCAGGGAGGGAAATATTTATTTCCTTCTACTGGTTTTCTGTCTTTGAACAATGACAAAAACATGATTAATATATTTATGTATTTAGAAAGAGCTAGAACGTCCTTACACATTTTCTATATTGATCTGATATACTAATTTGCACTTATTTGAGTGAAATGCGAATTATGACAAAATTGCAAGATATCAGACTGTTTTTAATTGGGATGCATCGAGTACAGTTTTTGAATGTAAATGTATTTTATTTTACTGTAATACCACATTGGCTTACTTTATGAAAAATAGGTCTGTTGAGAAGGGGAAGAACGTTCTCATATAGAGCCCCGAAGCAACAAACAACAAACTCATGGATGGCGTCAAGAGCTCAGCTACCCTCACAGAGTTCAAAACTAAATTAAAAACTTATCTGTTTAATCTAGCATTAGAATAATTGTCTCCTGGTATGTGTCCAAACTGATATCTGAGGGCTATAAAAATACGAATTGTTGAATGATTGTTGTCTGTGTTACCATTGTTTCTTTGTTTTATTTTTGTTTTTGTTTTTTATGAGCTGTCCGGCGAGCTGTTTATGCTGGAGAGGTGTCTAGCACCTGTCAGCGAGGCTCCATGTGACCTCACATAGAGAACTCCTTTTACTCTACCTGACCCACACTAGAACTTTGAAAACATCTGCAAAAAAAGCGCTATAAATAAAAACATATTTATTGAAAAAAACATATTGATTAATGCATTGTACTGAATATCACACTAATGCCAGGGAAATGTTTAAATTGGTCGATGAATTTCATTAAGGTAATTAATTTTTTTTTAACATTTAAGGTCACTTTGCTGGACACAAAAGAGCAATGCTGTTATGCTAAAATAATGCAGGAAGAAGTTTAGGAGAAGTATTTAAGGAACCTTATATCTGATAAGCATATGCAGCAATGAATTCACCTTATAGTCTGAGTATAATGCAACAATAATGCAAGACAAACAAAAACAAAACCACTTGAACTTAGCAGTGAAATGCTTGACTAACAAAAAAAATTAAAAACATTTAGCTAAAAAAAAAAACTAGACATTAAAAGCATGTTTAGGTGGTGTGTACAGTCTTTATTGTACATGTAACACTTTGAATGGGTTACAATTATTGTTTTAAACAGCTGCGAATGTTAAACTGGTTATTTAAAGTAAAAAAAGGTTTTAAAAAATCCATATGAGCCATGAAAAATCTAAATCTAAATGACTCATTTTGTTTAAATTACTCGTACATGTTTAAGAGAATTATATATTTTTTAATCATCAAACACCACCAAGTTTGTGTATCGCACATTCCTTGTCCTCAAAATCAAACAAACAATCTGCCAAAAAATGTCAGCACCCATAAACACATGAGTCATCATCCTGATAAATGGTGTTCCAGCTAAAGAGGTGCATGAAAAACTTAGCTACAAACATATCAATATTTTATAAGCAGAGCAAAACCATATGAGTCATCTGAGAAAACCTTAGAGAAAACATACAACGTCCAGTGGTCCCTACGGAAATGTGCAAGCACTTTACTCGGCCCATGCCCCTGACTGAGAGGACATCCAAACACACATCCCTAAAATACATTTGAGCAGAGCTGCAAGAAAACACACTCTTGAACAAACACACTCTGATCAGCATTCAAATAGACTTCCTTGCTGACTTCTAAATGAGCAGCATTGACAGGCAACATGTCACCAAGCCTAATTGAATGTCATCTTAAGCGATTATTTGTTGCCTTCCTTAAATGAAAGTACTTAGCCTTTTTTAAATTCGCGTTTCTCTGAGACAGTTGGATCCATGAGTCCTGATGAATATTTAACTGGGAACCAGCAGTCTCATCTCCTGAGTGGTCTCTGAGCATCGCTGGAGCTGTCGTCAGGAAGGAGGGGTGACCATTACTAAATCTCGACCGCGGAGAGGCTGAGAAAAACAGCGATATTATAAAAACACCACTATGAAAATGTCAGCAATTAGAGCCGGCTGCCATTTCAGAGGCAAAGCGGGTCTGGCTAATGAGTCCATTAGCACCTACCTTGCATAAAGAAGACAAGCAAAAAGCCTCATTTTAATACATTAGCCTGCTGACAGTTTCAGCGAGGAGGGCATTCACTGCTGACGCGCTGCCCTGACCTTTTGTTTGCAGAGCGGTGAAAGAGAGTGTGGATTCAGCTCTTCTGGGCATAAACATGGCAGCAAGAATGAGAGTCCAATATGTGTCTCCTCTGAATTACCGAGACTGAACACAGCTCATTGTTTTTCCTGTTTTAAAGTTCGGAATAGGCGCTGCTAAAGTACTGTTTCCCACAAGGGCAAAGTCAAGGGAAACTGACAAATCAAAAATAAAAATTCTGATACTCAGCTCCTGTCTGGTGTTGAAAAGCAGCACATGCTCTTATACAAGATGTAAAGTGCTTCCACTGTCTGGGTAAGCGATCTATAAATGTTGTGAATTATTATTTTAAGGAAAGGGTAAAGTAATTGGCAATTATGGTTTTCTTTTTAATTAAAAAGCATATTTCCCATAATGAAAGAAAGCCAAAGAAGCGTTATATGTGATACTAAAATATTGTATTATATAAATATGATATTATTTGTTCACTATAATCATAATGATTATATGATTATCCTCATTGTCCAATTGTGAGTGTTTAATTTGTATAAGCTAGACTGAAAACTTTCCAGCATTGAAAATTCTTTTTTTTTTTTTTTTTTTCACTTTCTCAAAAAATGTACTACGAAGTACCAAAAACGTGAGAATTAGCAGTAATGCTGCTGCCGTAAAAAGTCTCCATGTTTGGTAGCGCTAGCAAGACAGTGATCCGAATTTCTAATCATGCTGTTGCATCATAGTCGATAATGTCCAATCACAGCGATAAGGCTTCATGCACAATGAAAGAAGCCTAAGGCACCAAGCATTAGATCCCTGATCCCTAATCCAATGCTAAGCTTTCTGATATCTGCGAGGTGTCTACCTGTCCATTAAATGATGTGCTTTCAAAGGCAGCAATTGTACTGCGAGCAGAATCCATTTCTACAGAGTATCTCAGCTTTATACAGATGGAGGATCATTCACAAATCCTCAATATAATCAGAGCTTAAATATGAAAAGCCATCCGCTAGCCTGATGAATAAAATTCCCAGGATTACACATATTCACACACACATACGACTATAATTCACTGCCTGAGCTGAAGGACAAGGCCTTATATGAGGTGACCCCTGGCCTTGCGCTGCCAATAGACAGGCGTGATTAGTCATTTCGTCATGCTGCCCGCAAACCAGCACCCTGGATATACAGCCTAACATGCTCAATCTCTATTTATTGAGTCTTGCGCTCTGTTCGGCCAGCTCTCTTCTTCGCTGACCTCACGCATGATTGATCGAGTGACTGGGCCGGAAAAGATACAGCAAGCTTTAGTCTTGAATAAGGTTAATTGAGCGGCAGAATGCAATTCATTACTCTGGCAAGTTCTGATAAGATTATTTTTTGCAAGAGTGGCAATTCGTTGACCTGCTGTAAGAGATGGACTGAGGGTTTTCAAAATAGATTTTGTAGCGAACACATTTTGTAGCCAATGCTTTTTGAGCATAAACGATAAAAAAATTATTTGTTCTTTCAAAGAGAAACAGTCTGTTTTACAATTGGAAAGTGTGACAAAAATTCACAAAACACAATTTTCACAAGTGCCTACTTTAATGAATATTTGTTTTATTTTTATTTTCTGTCAATTTTGTTTTCCATATGGTTGGTAGTTGAGGTTCATTCATAGCTGAGTAAAAATAAATCACTTTAAATTTGACATGTTGAAAATAAATTATGTCAGGGCTAAAAAATAAGTTAAAATTAAGTGTTTAAGTTTTTTTTCCGCCCCATTCTATCACTTGTGAATTATTTAGAATTCAGTTTGCTTGTAATTTTAAACATTTAATATACTTAACATTTATTTTTAACATACTTTAAAACATACTTTTTTAACATACTGTAAAACACAACTAATGATTTAAACATAACATAACTTTCAATCAGCGTCACGATGATGCAGTGGGTAGCACGGTCGTCTCACAGCAAGAAGGTCGCTGGTTTGAGCCTCGGCTGGGGCAGGTGGCATTTCTGTGTGGAGTTTGCATGTTCTCCCCGTGATCGCGTGGGTTTTCTCCTGGTGCTCTGGTTTCCCCAAAAGTCCAAAGACATGCGGTATAAGTGAATTGAGTAAGAGCAATTGTCCATAGTGTGTATTTGAATGTTTCCCAGCGATGGGTTGTGGCTGGAAGGGCATTCGCCGCGTAAAACATATGACAGGGAGTTGGCAGTTCATTCAGCTGTGGCGACCCCGAAAGGGAAGAAAGCCAAGACGAATGAATAACTTTCAATCATGATCCCTCAGAAATTTTTAGAACAACTCTCACAGCAAAACTCAATTTAATTTGCTATTTTCAATAGCAAATTTGTTGAATCATTTTCAACAAATTATAATAATCATCCGATGAATTTAAGTTCGGGAGGAGCTTAGCTGATAATTGAATAATAATATGGTCCCACCTATCCAAATTATCTCCAGTATGTAAGACGCGACCAAAGAGCTAACATCTACATCATGCAAGCTATGCCTCCTTCCATCCACTCAACATGCATGTTTCACTTCTCACTTTGCCTAAGACAGTCTACTCCTCGTTTAAACTGCGGTAATTGTTGGAAATCTAAGGGTGGGTATTCTCCAAGCTCAGGTTGTTCAACGGTCCCGGTCTAACACTTTCAACAATTTGCCTAGTACTCTTCTCCATCTCTCGCCAAGCACGCTTGCGATACTAGGCAATTATGAGCAGAGCGAACTCGTGAAAGAAGCACAAAATGAACATACTTTTCTCGTGAGATTTTAAAGGTGATATCTGGAAACTCTTGATAATGACGGCTCTGTTGTCGTCTCCTCAGCAGCTCCTCTCTATGTCTCTCCAGTTTACCCATTAGCAAACAAAATGAAGCCACTTAGCAACTATCAGGCAGACAACCGTTAAATGCACAAAGACTGAGGACATCCTTTCAACTGCTCTCTCAAGAGGTCATAATGATTTCCTCGCATGGACATTTAGTCCAGGATTTTCAAAAAAAAAAAAAAAAAGAAAGATAGAAAGAAAGAAAGAAATGCACCACACAAAGACACTACACTGCATGCACATAAATGAATTGCATCAGGCTTTGCAGAAGAACTGTGAATTCAAGAGAAAAATATGAAACTGTAGGAGCTGTGTGGGCTGTTTCCTTTTTGATTCAATGTGTTTGCAAGCCACAGTTATGTTACATAAATGAGAGGACATTGAGCTGTTGAGGTTAAAGTAATGAAATACAGATGAATATTGGAGGTTTGCGAGTGATTTGGTTGAATGCTTGTAACCTTAGACACTTGTGATTCACTTACTTTCAAAATTTCCTGTGGCATAATTAGCATTTTTTGTAACAAAGGTTACACTGCACAATATCAAAAACCCATTAAACAAATGTACTGTCTGTGTATATGAAATAAAAAGGATTATAAAGAAGATATAAATTACTTTCCTGCAAAAATTGTGTTACAAAATTACCTATACCACTACTAGTGATGTTATCCCTTTAAAACTCTTGAGATATTACCCAGGCCTATTATATATAATATATAAAATATTTTCTGATCCTTTAGTGGTGACTAAGCTGAAACTGTAGTCGCCCATCAAAATTATTGAAGATTATTTATTTATCGGGAATAAGAATTTTTTATTGCAAATTATACTGGAAATATTTTACATTTGGTTCATTTGGATGGGACCGATCTTAAATGCAGAGATTTTCTAGTCACCAAACTTCTTTACAAAATGTAACATTTTTACAACGCTAGACTTGTTTTACTTCCCTAATATTATATTAACAATGGTTTTCCATGACCTTGCTGTCAGGAAACAACAAAAAACCTTCTTTGGAGATCAATCTGGATCAGTTTTTTTTCTTAATCATTAATCATTAAGGATACATTTATCAAATATCCATCTTTTAAAATGTACCATAGTAAATCTGTTAAAAAAATGTTTAGTAATCTCACTTGAAATTGATTCTTGACTCTGGTCAAGTTTTTTTTTACATTGCCAATAAAATGAAACAATTTATTAGAATTAGTTGTTCAATCAGCTATTCATATTATTGTCATTCTATGATTGTGCAAGTCTAAATCAAGTTAGAATAGTCTGAGAGTGCAATAGCAAAAATAAAGAAAGGAATTAAATAATAGAATTGCAGTCGAAACAAGTCAAAATGTGTAATATCATCAGTTTAGCTTAGTGTTTGTTTGTTTAGAAAGCCAATTCTTTGAATATTTTAGAAAGTTTAGAATAGCCAAATGATTTAAGACTTACACGATTTACATTTTGCAAAAAAGTAAATGTTTTTCAATACCTGGCTAACTGTTCTGTGGAGAAAACTTTTTAAAAACTCATCCAATAAAAGGTCAGACGCTCAAATGAAGCTAGACAGCCTGCTGGGGGCCTATGGATTAGCAAAGCTAGCGAGCAGAACAGATTTTCAGAGGAATGCTGTCTCAATAATTTGTGTCCTGGAGCACAACTACCTTCCCCAACACAGCCAGGCGCAGAGTGAATTTGAATGAGCCGCTGAAGCACTGAGCCACTAGGTTTTTTTTTTTTTGGAGGAAAGGGGGGCATAATATCCATAAAACTCATATTAGAGCACTGTGTAAAAATAATTAACATTGCCAAACAACCAAATCAAATCAATTTGGAGGATGTGTTGTGTAGGACCTACATTTGCAAATGCAAATCATCTACCGAATTAGAGCACCAAAGAGTGTTTTGCCATGACCTGCATTGAACATCTGACCCCTCCCCATCGTTGTGTGATGTCAGACTGGTGTCTTTTGACTTGGGTGTCAGGGGAAAAGAGGGTTGTGATTAGGATAAATTGTTGGTTGGGACAATATGTTTGTCACTGACAAACATCCAACAAAGCTCGCAGTAAGACTTTTACAATTTCTTCTGGCCACAATACAAAATGTATAAAATATTGGTATTTTAATACCTTAAATAAAAAAATGTGTGCACATTATTTGAAGAAAGCATGCAAAAAAAAAAAGTTTTATCATTTAACTGACTTAACACTTTTCAAGGTGACTATTAATAAAAAATTGCTGACACGGACATAAAACAAGCTGGGTTTTCAAACTTACCCTGACAAGCGTCCTTACTCTCCTCAAACCCAGGCTTGCAGACGCAGCGTCCAATAGGAACCAGCCATCCACCGTCTCCACTGCAGTACATCCTTGGTGCCTCAAACTCTTCAGAGTCATTCACACAGGACCCCCTAACCTCCACCAGAGCAGAGTCTCCCCCTGTCACCGTATCAGGAAACTGAGCCAAGTTCAGAACTGCAAAAGGGCACTTCTTATAGAAGACCCTGAGGGACACCAAAGCGATGCAAGCTCCGACATCCTGAAAAGCCAGGTAGAAGCCCTTCTTGCTCAAATTACTGATGTCCCTCACTTCTGTGTTCAGTTTCATGACTCGATCTCCCACATCAGTCTGTGTGAAGCTCTCGTCCGCTGCGATGGTGTCAATCTTTATGTACTGGCTCTCTTTGATAAACCACAAGTTGCCGTTATTGGACTCGTAGTAGTACATGTTGAAGGTTTCTTTGCAGGTGCCAGGGACACCGGGCAAACTGTTGCAGTCGCGCAAGGTGAACTTGATCTCGATGTAGACGCGCTGAGCTCCGTCTCGAGGGATGTGGCGTGTTCGGAGCCAGTTATTTTGATTAGCCTCCATCACGTTACACACCTGGTAGGACCGCATAGGGGTGTTCCGTTCATCCATCACACTGATTTCCTCCCACTGCAACAGAGAAACACACCATTATGCTTGAGAAATATCAAGCTTTAAACAGATTTCCCTTGATGGCTAAGACTGTGAATCTTGTACTTATTTGACAAACCTTTGTATTCTACGAACAAGGGATTCTGGTGAAGTTATTAAAATTTTCATTGTCAGCTTCATTTTCCATGCAAATTCATCTCATAACGACTGTATTTTTGATTATGTCTGTGTGGACTCTGAATGTCTCCAGTTGTTTATGCATCTCTTTAAAAACTTGTTTCCAATCATCTCTTGCCATCTGCTTCCACTTGTCTCAGGTTTCTTCATTTGGAACATTTCATGCATAAGTAACATCTCACTCTTTAAAGGGAGTGAAAATAAAGCATCTAGGGAAGGCTTAGAGGGGTGGGTAATTTCTTGAGTTGCTGGTTCTCAAAAAGGATTCTGATTTGCTTCGATAAATTTATCTCTGTATCAGGATAAGTTGTCTCTGAGCTGAGCGGAAGGACCACCATCTATATTTTAAGTGAATGTTAAGAATTCAATCAAGCTGCTGATCAATCATAGCATAAAATACTAGAGAATAAGTTTTTAGGAAATGTTAAGCTTAACCTCCTTTTATTCACATTTCTTTGCAAGATTTTGTTAAGCAGTGCATTATGGGAGCAGTGCTCTGTATGGTGGCAGAAAACAGTGCAGGATCTGTTGAACCACATATAAAAGTGAAAAACACAATAGAAATAATTATCTTTTATTAAATAATGCTGGAAACTGGAGATTTTTAGCTAAAAAATTTACTTTTTCAAAAAAATATAACTATTGAGTACAGTAAATTGAGGAACATTATGGCCATTTTACAATTCTCATTCTAAACTTTGAATTTACAGAGAGCTATTTTTGGCAGTTTTTCTAATACAGTTTTTAAATACAGATTTTTATGTCTGCTTAGGAGTATGGTACCTATCCATGCTCCTTCTAGCCATAATGTTAAATCTTAAACAGTCCCTCAATTAAACCGCAGTTTTCTGACTGGTGAAAAACAATCAAAACATAAAATGAGCCCATACAAAAGGCAAACTGCAGTAACATTTGGAACACCAGACTAAGTACTGTTTTTTTGCATTGAAAAAAATCCAGGCCCTTTAAATTGGCTGGAAACTTTATCTAACTGAATATATTTCATCAACTCCAAAATGGCAAATTTACTCATCAGCGTAATCAAGCATTTATTTTACATCATGCATCAGCAGTTTAGAGTGCATGATGTCATGGCAACTTTGAGAGAGCGTTTATGATGTGTTGGCAGCAGTGAAGAGATTGCAACACTGAGGTCAATTACTTGTGCAGTTTGCCTTCAAACCAAGCCATATGCTGACTTGTAGGAAATGGCATACACAAGCACTAGACATCTGAAGCAGTTTTTTTTTGTGTGTCTTTTGAGTGCAATAATTATGACAACTGAACGAAAAAGGGGTAGATTTATTCCCATTCGTTTATTTAACTTTAAGAACGTTTATTTAATAGAACTGAATCACTTTTTACCACGAAATCTGGAAAAACAAAACTCTATTGCACAATATAGCTTTTTTACCGTGACATCTCAAAATAAATTGGTCAAGTGAGAATGATCAAATCATCGATGAATCTAGCCAACCATGAGCAAATGTTCAACATGCACAACTCTGAAGTGAAAAACAGATTGTTTGGACAGGAGGTAAAGCTTAGCTGCTCTCAATCAATGTAGTGGTCAAAGTGTGACATGGACGTCTTGTTAATTAGTGTTCAGAGCCGACTGGTTCCCCTGAAATACCTAAATTCCATTCCCCAGATGCCCTGCACAGTATCCGGCCGCTTTGAAGCAAGGGAAATGTCAGATCAGGCTCTCTGCTTCGCCCTTCCTTGGCTTAACTTAATTGCAGGGCAACAATCATTTGCTCATTCAAGACACTTATGTGCAATTGACTTCAAATCCCAAAAGGAACCTTTGTTTAGTGAGGCCTGTTTTGGGAGGATATGTTTTTAGGGGTTAGACTACCTGTTTTTCATCACTTTCAGTGAATTGTGTCTATTCTGTCTTAGTGCCAGACATGCACACAGCCATTTGAGAGCCAATCCAAAACAAACCTTCCACATCTGGGACAGGGAAAGCTGTATTAGTGTTGACCTGCAAGGGTCAAGAAGCAGTCGGTTGAGTCAGTAAGGTAAATATCCAAAGGAGGTTAACCGGCCGCTTTGGGAGCACACCAGCTTTCCTGTGAGCTCCTCGACAACAGCACAGCATTGGTGAGTTCAGAAGGTCACAGGTCACTATGATAATCCTCAAGCATGAAAGGCAAGTCGTCGTCGTGAGACCTTGATTTAGACGTACAGTTCCCTCCCTTTAAATAACTGCCACACACGCAAAACAAAAAGACTCGTATACTATCTCTGATCTAAGGTAAACACAGCATGAGAACAGGGAGGAATGTTCTCTGAAGAGTTTAGCAGACATCATGTAGGAACTGGCAAACTGGAAAAAGGGTCTCATAGTCCAAGGAAGTGGGAGTACCACTCTACCACCCAGTAATGAGCCTGTCAGTTTGGAATCTTGAACATGTAATTTATGGTTACCTTTGGCTGTTTTAAAAAAAAGAACCTAGTTAAATAATGCCTTTTATAGGCTCTTTATGGGGATGTTCTAAGATGGTGATGCAGTTTGAATTTCATTATAGCAAAGTGTAATTTGATCAACTAATGTACATTTTTGAGGACACTGTTGTCCCTGCATACCGTACAAATAGTGGTTTTGGATACTTATCTTCTGAATAATTTTCTGAACAGGATTTTTGACATTTTATTGATAAAAAACAATATACAATTTTAAGTACATTCAAAAAAACATTTGGCCTGTTCAGGCTTCAGTTAGCGTGTAACTTGATCTTCGGGCACACGCTCCTCTTTGATCAGTTAGACATATCTATAGATCAACAGAAATGTGGCAAATGGTCCAATAAGGATGTCAGATATCAACTAGAAGAATACATCCATGCAATACAGGTGTCTTCATTCGGGACTCTAGGCCTGTTTCATCTATCCTTAGAAGATTTCTGGTGTTAGTTTTTTTTTATTGCTGACTAAAAGTATGCAAACTATGAAGGCAAGGTAAGGGTAATGGTTGTTATGAATTGACTAAAAACTCAATGTTATATCATCAAAGGCCAATCTATATTTGTGTGCCAAGCCTACAAATTACTATTTGTAAAGGCTGTGCATTTGTATAAACCAAAGTTGGACACATTGCAAAGTCTCACGCATCAACATTTTCTGACTTTGCATCGAATATTTACACATTGGCCAAGATGGCGCATGTATCACTTCCTCTCTTTTGCTAGGCTTGTGCTCCATGCTAAAGACTGGATAATGAAGTGCTTTGTTATCTATATTGTATTGGTATTATCACACCACTTTGGAATAATGATCAGTGCAAATTACAAAATTTGGATTCTACAGCAGTAATGAATTGTATTAATATGATTAATAGCTGTTCTGTGTGTGAACAGAATGCTGCTCTGAGGTGTGTAAGTGCAAGAAAAGACGTTGATCGAAACAGATATGAACAGTTTGGTAGCTTTGGTAGCTGGATACAATAATGCATTTTACATTATAAACATGTTTCATCCATATTCTATACCTCAAGTTCCCAATTCACAAAAAAAAAAAATCAAAAACATGACCTTTTAATCACCACAGTTGCACTCAATAGTATGAGAAAATAATGCAAAATATGTAAAAATGTAAAAGCGCAGCATATAATTATTCTAAATATATATGTGTAAAATTGGAGTGAGAGACCCATTCAGGAAAAAGTTCCCACTGGAGATGATCAGTTCATGGCAGCAATCCAAACACTCAAGGTCTCTCAAGCAAGCTAATCTTCTCTTTACACATGTGAGCTGAGACTATTAAACATGAAAAATCTCCAATCTGCTTGACCTACAGGGTGCATCTGTTTGAGAAGCTGCTTTACGGTGTTAGCACAGACTTCCCAGCTTCAGTTTTAAATGTCAATCGGTATTCACATGCTCTAATGGATAGATGGCAAGTCCATTATTGACATACCAGTCTGTTATGCAAGTCTAATATTTCTCAGTTATGAAACCAAAGCAGACTTTATGTCTGTAGGATCTTTACATAAAACAAAATTCAGCTCAAATGAAGACTTGATGCTACATGACACATCTTGTAAATGCATTTGTGTGAGACAGGCAATCTGATCTAGCCTTTCACAGCTCTATTAAATCAATTAAAAGGCTGCTATGAAATCCTTTTAAGTTAATTTGTCCAAAACTCAATATACATTAGACTACTTTAATTGAAGAAAAAAGTATTGTTCACAACTCTACTTATGATTTGTTCAACAAACCGAATACTGAATATAATGTGCAAAGTTGGTGTCTAGTCATCAGGGTCAGTGTTGCCAACATCTTTTCAGACCTCACAGCAACTTCCGGCTTTCATCGTTCAGGCTCTTTTCACAGAGCAGTGGGAGCAGTTTGCAGGCATATGAACAGCCTCTTCCTGCTCTCTTCGTCCAAGAGAGGCTTCAAAGGCTTTGTACATACTGAAACTAAGGCTCTGTCCCCATGTACCCAGTTATTTTTAAAAACGTTTTTTTTCTTACCTTGTTTACAAAAAATTGTCTCCACATGAGCACAGGTGCAAAAAAAAAAATGCTGTCCACAAGAAACCTGGTAAAGCTATCTAAAACTTTGCAAAGATTGTGTTTACCCAGTAGAGGGCAGCAGACTCCTCCCTCATTGAACTTAAATCAACCAATCAGAAGCTTCTTTCAGCTCCGAAATGAGGCTCTTTAGACTTCAGCGTTTGCTTTTAATGGCTGGCAAAAACAGCTCACCCAAAGATAATAGCTTCTTTTACAAACAAAAATTCTTTCATCCAGTCTTTACCAACAACTGTTCTGTTACGTGTGGACACACCTGTAATCATGTAAATAAGTGCGGTTATAAAATAACAATGTACACATGGACAGGGCCTAAGCCAGTGTGTACAAAGATGCGCTGTACCAGAGGGATCTGTCCATTGTCATGGTTCTGTCCATTGTTTCATCCCATATTTTTTGTATTCATTAATGAGTCTAGTTTTATTTTTACAATATATGTTTCTTTATTTTATCCTAAGTGTGTAATATGTATAGCATAAACATCTTTTTATGTATAATAATATATACACAATAATATTATGTCATAGAAAAAAAAATGTCCTGTGGTCTTTATGAAAATAAAATGACATTGTCTACCGACTTCTTTACTTGAACTTTCCTCCTGAGCCTAAGCAACCTTTACAGATGAGTTCAACACAACATTTACAAAAAACTCAGTAGGTTCTATTTTTAAGCAAACAATGCAAGTCTACACTAACAGCATGTTTTGTGATCATGATGTATGCTGCGTTCACATTTATAAACATACTTGTAGGGGTCGAGTCTAATCATATGTAATTCCAACACATTCTAGACGCGACAATGTAATTGCAGATGATTATTTGCAGACTGTTGACCAAAAGGAGTTCAAAAGTGTAGAATAGCTTTTTGTGTTTGCATGCCAAGACAAAATCCACCATTTCTTTGACTGGTTGCAACTGCTAGAATTTATTAAAGACATAAATTGGAGTTTCTGTTTTCTGTTTATTTGCCGTATTACTCACCCCTTCAGCTGGATAGGCCTCCCAACCAAGGTCTCCCAGAGCAGACATTGAGTCCAGCAATGTAACTAGATGTAGAAAGAGAAAGAAAAACAGAAGACAGAAAGAAAGATAATTAATAATTTGTTAAAGTTCACTAAACCTCGTGACATTTTGCGAGCAAAACAAGCTGGTTAGATGAGATTGCATATTTGGCAAGTAAATCAGAGCTATTGCAGACACTCGGGTTCATAGCCAGAGGGATGACAATTTTCCCCATGGGTTTAAATCATCACCACAATGCTCTCCTTCATCCAGAGGCAACACCAATGCTGGGGACCAATTACATGGGAAATACTGTTTTGTAAATCAAATAGATCAATAAAAACCCATTCATGCCTCAAACAGTATTGCCAGTGAAACAATGTTTGCCCTTGATCGCTGGATTGATAGTTTTCATTTTCATGTCATGTGTATGGATGACTCTGCTGAGAGCAGTGGGTCAGAGTTAGGGCAGCTCGTGCTACTGGCCAGAGTGCTGGAAGAGGCACATAAGCTGCCAACTGAGATATAAACACATTTAATATTATACATTTTAATTTAAAGTCAAGATTATCACAATTTCTTACTTCTACAGTATCTTCTACAATCAACAATATTCAAATTTAAGCTTTTAACTATTTCATATTTTTGCATATATAAGAAACAGAACTGCTCTTTGCTTTCTAGTCTGAACTGTAAAACCGATGGTCGTTTTCTTTCCAATCCACTCCAACTCTACCTTAAGTGGGTTTTTCCCGTTTCTAACGCACTTTCATCACTTACCCCTCCGCAATCTCTCAAAATATTTTTGATAAATTCATGCCTTAATTTATTGCTTTATTAACTTTAGCATTTATATTTTGAAGTATCAGTAAACATTAAATAATTCAGAAACCATTAAGCTTCACTGACCATGGTGAACAGTGAACTGTATGCTGTTGTTAACTCGCAACTGAACAAAAGTGAAGTAGACTACTGGATGTAGGTGAATTAAAGACATTCCCAAGCAAACATATTAGAATAAATAAATAAAACAAAAACAATAGAAAAAAGTTAAAAAAAAAAAACTGTTCAATTATTAGAAAAAGTTTCCCAGCGATGGATTGCGGCTGGAAGGGCATCCGCTGCGTAAAACACATGCCAGAGAGTCGGCGGTTCATTCCGCTGTGGCGACCCCGAAAGGGAAGAAAGCCGACATGAAGATGAATGAATGAATATTAGAAAAAGCCAAAGGTTGACTGAGTCAAACTTAAAAAAAATCCACTCTCAGCTACATGCAAAATCAACATTTTATCTCTCATACGAGGAACTGTTTACCCCTCTGGTGAATTTTTGTTTTTTGAGTTTTGTTTGTAAAATTGTTTCACACATCCATTTTTATGGATGTGTTATTGATGTGTGTAACAATTATACAAATGAAACTACAAATAAAAAAAAGAAAGTGCACTAGAAGGGTAAGCAGTTCCTCATATGGCCACAGACCCTCACCGTTCACTCCCGTGGGCAATTTAGAGTCACAAATCACCATGACGGGAATGTTTTTGGATTGGGAGGAAACTGGAATGCCTGGAGGAAAACCTTGCAAGCACAGCAACAAAACATGCAACTTACACTCAGAAAGGTGTCTAAACAATAACTTGGGCCAGGGGCAAATAATTACTAAAGCAACAACAATTTAGAACGTTTTTTAGAGAAAACTGGTTCGTAGTATTACTACATTTGTTTTGCTTTTTTACAGATGTACAGAAAGGTGCAGAGCAGGGATGTACAGACCCAGCAAGTCAATCCCTCAGGAAATCAACATGAAGAAGTGCTGAGCATGGCGCGTTAGACATATTGACACTCGTCCAAGGTATCGGCATGCATTCGTAAGTGGTTTTCCTGGATTGTTTGCTTTCAACCTCCCAGAAGGCAATATTAAACAGAGTCTGGTCAAAGAAAAGTAAAAGGCATAAAATGAGAGTATGACCGATGTTTATCCTTGGATGTTGTGTGTGGGGGAACTGGGAAGTGTGCTTGATTTATAGTGACAGTGCAGTGTTGCTGTAAGATTAATGGAGTCATGTTTCATAAATATTTCCCCTCAGGCTGACTGTAATCTTTAAGCGGCGAGAGAGATCTGTGCTACCTCGCAAACAGCACGCCGCAGAAAATGTCCTAACAGTTAATCAACAAAACTAAATGAAAATTGGAGAATGTCAGATACTCGTTTTGCATACAAACCTAAAGATCATAAACAGGAAACTTTATATAACACTTCCTTATGCGTAAGGATGACTCAGATTAAGTTTCAAGAGGCGGAAAATATAGAATTTGATATCAATTTCAGTTAAATAATCTTTTTTTTTTTTGCTTCATTGGTTAAAAAGACTCAATTCAGCATTTCCCCTCAAGCAAGCGTGCCTCCTCTTTCTCTGTCCTCAGTCTCCTGCCCCCATTTAAATCCTCTAGACTGATGAAAAGTGCTTTTGCGGAGAGCTCCACGCCTGATATATACATATTACGCCCAAGTGTTGGTTATATTTGTAAATAAATACTGGTAGAAAGTGTGTCAGAGTGCAGAAGATGGTTTCTTGCAGAAGGAAAGGACATTTTTACCAACCAAATAATCCATTAAGAGCTTGTTCTTGGGAATTCTGAGTTTTATAGCAACGCATCACAAAACGGAAGACAAAATGAATCCAAAACAATTAAAATATACAAAAAATCACTAATTTGGAAGATCAACGATTTGCACAACAGATGAAACAATAACAAGAATATTGATCAAGAGATTCACAACATCTAAATAAATGTCAATGAAAGTGCTAATTGCTTCAGTTAACATTGAAATAGAACAAGATTCTAACAATACTAATCAACAATGAAATCAGTGAGCTCTTTGTTGTAACATCAACATCAAATTGATGTCATTTTTACAACACAAAATGAACAAAACAAGTAATACCCGTTTTCCCCTGTGCAGAGTCATTCATTCGGGGGTCATCGGGGTCACGCTTACAATGGATTAAACAGTCAGCATGTGCTAACAACACCACCGTGCTGAATATAACTGTTAAAGTCATCTAAATCTGAGCATATCACACTTTAGTCATAATAGCAATATATAAATATAGTTACATTTCTATAACAAAACTTACCTGTTTGTTTGTGGTAAAATTCCAAAATGTTGATATGATTTGTCTTTAAAGTGCAATTTCACGCTACTCTGGCGAAAGCGTGATAGTCTCACAATCAAGCACAGCCCAAATATAACATTATTTGGCATCATGACTGGTTATTTTTCATATTAAAAATCAGATTTTTTTTCTTCTCAAACCTGGCTCTCTATGATGCAGGAAGAAGAAATTATGTGATTGTATTGAATTTGTTATTATTTGTATTTTTGTTGTGTTTGATGCTTTGATTTTAGTGTTTGACATCAATTTGATGTCAAGGTTTACATTTTGGATAAGTCTAAACTGTATCAGAGTAATCTATTAGGCCGACAAAATAACCAAAAAACACTAAGATCTATGGGAATAATTACTGGAGTGGAGACAGTTTATAGTAACTGCCACCAAGGTTGAAATAAATAAAAGCACTGTGGTCATAAATCTGCATAAAAGAGGATCATGGTCTCAATTCAAGAGGATCATTATCAATGACTGAAACTTGAAAAAAAATCTTTTTTTTTCTCAACCTTTTTTAAAACAAACATGAAGCCAATAAACTAGTTCTGATGTATTATTGGTCTGGAGGTATCTACATTATGTTTAAAGGATTTAAAATGCCCTCACTGGCTCATGAAATCACAAACTTCATATCTAACTCAAAACATGCAAATACGCATCAATTTTCTATTAGAAAATACTATTACTGTTGATCACCCTTCACATTTCTAAACCTGCACTTTGTCAAAAAGTTTGGTTCCCACATATTTTCAGTCTAGCTTGATCTGGATCTAAAACAAGCTAAACTTCCAGTTGATCATTTATGTGCAAGCCTGCTCACATTCATCATAATCTAATAAAGACGGACCCAAAACACAATACAAAATCAGATAAAACCCACTCAAAAAACTTTTCAGTGAGATTCATATCTCGCTTCATCACATACACATTCACAAATTACCAAAAGCATGAGCTCACACTTCCAGATGATAAATTAATGGATCAATTGTGCAGCAAACACACTGATTTCTCTCAAGACTATGTGTGAATCCCTTTCCCAGGACTAGCTCTGTTATCTACACAGTGCAGACTGCATACAATTTTCCCAGGGTTTAGTTTCAAACAGACATCCTGGTGTATTGATCATCATCAGCGGGCAGCATTAACATGGAAAGAAGAAGCAGGGAGACAATGGGACGATGTTATCGGAAGAGGACACCCTGGAGACAGGCTACAATCTAGTTCAGAAATTAATTGTTGTAAATCATTAAACATGACAGTTTTAACTGCTCTGTTGCACTTTAACCCAAAGCATTAGAGAACAAGAAGAGTGAAGCTAAGATAGTTCTTTTTGTGGACTGATTGACATGAAATGAGCTTTAGTGGACTTTTTAAAATTTTAAATATGATACTGATAGTAAAAGGCTCGTATGATGCTAAATCAATGTGTGCCTGGCTGATGTGAATACACACATATGAGATGTTGTTGTTGTTTTTGTACATTTAGTCAAAAAGTAAAACAGGAAGAAAAACCCAAACTTTTCGCAACAAATCACTTCATATGTAAAAAATTCCTTCTTGCGAACACCGAATATGATTAGCAGACATGCATTACAGTGCATTTGGCAGTTGAAGCAATGCACAAAACTTGCAAATTATATGCAGAAAAAAGTAGAACAATATTGATCTGAATAGACCTGAACACCATAGAAGGGTTATGTCATAAAAATAAAAGATCTAAAACTGTATGAAAAACTGAAGTTTACAGATTTTCACAATTGCTATGACAGTTTTTTTTTCAATACATTTAACAACTTTCCTAAAATCTTAACATGATTAGCACAACATCCTTCTAGGTAGGCGACACAATTAATGCATTTTTTGTTGCTATGATACAAAATGCATACATTTAACACACATTTCAAATACTTGAACTTCTTTTACATTCAAACTCCCCCAACACCAAAACTATTTTAAAACCAAATTTTTTGTATGTTATGATTGACTAAATGTTGCTGTCGGACGAAAACATGTGTTAGTGTTTAAAAAAACTTTATTATTGTACTTTAAAAATGAGTTTTGGAGTTTTGTTTACAATGATGGGGGCCAATTGTGTGTTTTAACTGATTCGGTGTGTTAAGAGTTAAGCAAACTTGTTAAATGTATTGAAAAAACAGTTTTAGTAATTGTAAAAAACTGTAACTTGACACATTCCGGAAACCCACACAATTAATCATCATATAAAAAGGCCTGAAAGGTGCCCTTTGCATGCGTAATTGGCCTTTCAAGCATTTCGATTCTGACAGGTTTGGTTAAACTACAATAAACAATGTTCTGATCTCACTGTTGATGAGGTTGATACATTTTGCATGAAACATGACTTCAAGGACATACACAAACAAACAAAAATGAAGTAATGAAACAAGAACACATAAAAAGCCTCTAATGTAGGCTATAAACAAGAGAAATCATACACAGGGTATTCTTTACATAATCCCCAAAACTGCTTTCCAACTGCTTTCACAATGAAAATGCAAAACAAAGTATATTGTAAGAATAGGTCAATTTTATCCAACATCACTTTAAGCTTAAAAAGTCTTATTAAAATACATCTCTAAAAAAACAAATAAGAGCTTAAAACCAAACAATTTTAACGGCCTTGGCCACCAAAACCTTTTTTGCTAACTCAATCAGTCACATCCAGAAATTGAGACCAAAACATCTCCCTTTATTCTCGTTCTCTTTGTTCAGAATCCCCATGAAGCTCGCTTTCTCTCTGACTCTCTCTCTCTCGCTCGCTCACCTACTGTCGAAGTGCTTGAGTCCAGGCCAGGGGTGATTACAGACGCTTTGAGTGTGGAGAGCTCAGTCTTCCTCTGGCTGTGATCTCCACTTCCATCCCTTTTTGCTTTCTAATCCCGGCCGCAGAGCTGCTTTAATCTACCTGCCAGCAATCAAACACTCCGCCAGACCGTCCAATACCTTGAGCACAGACGGCAGACTTCACAATGAAGGCGGCAGCTAAAAACACAGCCTTTGTCACAGGTGTGAATATACACACTGGAATCAATATCAAGAGTAAAACGTGCATTTTAACAACCTCCCTGACTCATATTAAACGATTTCTGCCAAATTATTTGCTATGCTCTCAAATTTTGTTCACAAACATTTTTACACAAATATACTTTTTTAAATAATATGTTCTACTCTTTTTGGCATTTGGGTTGTCTAAAATTTCACATTGGAAAGCAGTCTTTGTAATTGGACATATTTAATGGCTGATATTAAATTATAAAAACAGCATAACTGCCCCTTGTTTGTTTTTTCTTTACTCAATGAGTAAGATATTGTCACAAACCCCTTGAAATAACCGAGAACCATTAAATATGCCTCTTTTAAATTATTTATAGTAAATAGTTGACTGCTCTAGATTATCACTGCACCCTTGTTAAACTTCAGGCAGAATTTATTGTAAACCATGTCTTTGAATCACCTCAAATAGGTGTGCTCCACAAAACAAGCATGTCATGTTCCTCCCACTCCCAAATATAATCAAGTTTTGGAATTCCAAAACACTTGTTTATCCAAAGTGGTTCTACTACGGTACTACTGCGCAGTCGTTCTTCAATGAGATGCATAAGCGGTTCATCTGGTTGGTTAGTGAGTGGTGCTATGGCCAATGGGCATTATGAGCTCCCAATAAAAGAAAATACGACTCCACAAACATGCATGAACCCATCTGAATATGATTCGGGCAAGTGTGGCAACAATACTAAAAGATGCAAGACATGAAAATTTGAAGTATCAGCAAATTTTAAGTTTCAGAATTACTTTATTGTTAGTCATCTACGTTTAGATTGCAATAGATGTTTTCCATCTCCAAAGATGAACCTCTTAAGTTCTGAATGTCCATTTGCACTATAATTTCACATTATATTCATATGGACATTCAAAAGTACAACAGTGAGAAATCAGATTCAGAGCCAGGATATATTCCACTAAAGAAACAATATGTCTAAAATCCAATTGGTTTGAGTCTCAAGCAGATGTATCCTTTTATTGTTATACAAAAAAAATTTGTTATTCTTATCAGTTATTCTTTTTTCTCTCAATTCCAGCAGACATCCCTCCACTTCCTGGTCCCTATTAGGATAATGTAGTGAAATTGTGTATGCCAGGTTATACACTAGACAAGAAAACATTGGTCAAATTTTGTTTTGGAACTACAGTTTGCAATAGTGTCAATTAATTACAAGTTGTAGTTTTAAAGTACAAAAAATATATCGCACAATAAAAAATAAATCATGTTTAGATTCCAGAGTTATTCACAGCTATATCAATTAAGAGGAAGTCAAATTCCCACTTCTGATTCTTTTAGGCAAATTTTTTCTTCTGAAAGAGGCCGTCAGTTACGCTTAGGGTCTTGAGTTCCACTCCCAGTGGTGGGGCTAAGTGTGTTGTCGTGGTAACAGAGAGGTTCAGGGGTTTAGCATGGGAAAAATGAAACATATAAGCATCTCGCTCCAGTAAAGATATTAGAGTAACTGCTTCGGTCAAACCTCTTCAGGCTGGGTCACTCAGCAGCTGATGGAGCATTACTGAGCCCATGATCACCACTGAGGGCCAGGTCTGTATACCTGCAGGCCGCTACAGCATCAGGGCCTGCATCTCTAATGAGCCAAAGTCATCAGAAAAGCATATGGAGCTGGCTGTTTTCCTCATCCGAACTCACAGTGTGCTCAGGACAGGCAATTAAAGCATTTAAAATGTCGAAGATTCAAGATAAGAATCAATGTGATATTACTGGAAATCTGTAGGATTGGTAAAGTGAACAATTCTACAGAAAAAAATTTGTGTGAATTTTTTTTTATGTTAATGTAAATATTGTATGCAACAAATTCCTTGTTTGTGTGCACATACACACTTGGCAATAAAGATCTTTCTTATTCTGATTGTGATATTGATCTTACAATATCAACACGACACATGCACATGCAAAATCACATTAGAGAAGTGTTAGAAATCTATGAATACATATACTCCAATGTGTATTTTTTCTTCTTTTTTTCCTTACTCCAGCTCTGCGAAATGTTCAGGAAAAAAAGTTCATAAGTGTGAAAACTAAAGGTGTTTAGTAGAAGTTTTTCACATAAAAGCCTTTGAGTACCAAAAAGTCATATAACCACAACAACACATGCAACCCGAGAGAAACGAAAAACCCGCAAACACTCACACACAGACCATCACAAAGTCTGGAGACATGGGAACACAAAGCTTTAAAAAAACAAGATGTGAATGACAGCTTCCTCGAGTCCCTCGACACCAAATTGACCGCAGGAGGGAAAAATTGAGAGGAAAGTGAGAAAGAAAAGAGTGTGGGGGTCTGAAGAGAAAAAGAGAGAAGGAGCGAGACTTTCAGACAGTCCAGGCTAAAGCTCATTGGCACACAAATCCTTTCCACAAACACATCTCCATTCTGCCTCTCTTTTTTCACACTATAAGCTGCCAGGTTGCCCTGCTATTGTACCATCAACATCAGCCCCAGCCTAGAGAATGAAGCCCTTGGACAATGACTGGTCTTTTCCTCTCCCCCTTTTAATCTCTTTCTCTGCCATTTTCCTCTGGCATTTCCCACTAGCCATCAGGATTTAGACAGACTGCACAAAAAGTAAAGCAAAACTTAATCATCCACATGGAATTCCATTAATAATACTGGGCATAGCGGAGTTATGATAACTCAATTATTTAGAATAAATTAAATGCACGAAAAGAAAACAATATAGGTGAATAAGACCTCTACTTCTGTTCTTTTTCTTGGTAAATAAAGTGTACAAAATAGTACAAAAAAAATACAGGAATCATCCCACAATTAAAAAGAAACTGTTGCATTTTAACAAATATATACTATGTTATAATATACACCTGTTTGTCACTGAGCAACTATCAATTTAAAATGATACAAAAATTATTAAATGAATGCATTTCTTAAAATTTTCTATCAAAAAACCCCTGGATTAAATTTTTTTTCTTGTCGGTGGGTTCCTTGTAAAATAGTTGTGCAACTGCACATTCCTGATAACAAGCATAAACATTAAATTGTCATGTTTAGCAAAAATACATCAATTAACTAATTATAAGTTTATTAGTTATTAAATATTAAGAATGAATTAAGGCTGCAATCAGTGATCAAAGGGCTCTCGCACCTCTAGCACTCTAACCCTCGTGGCCTCATTGTTTCAAGAAATCTTTTAACCTAGAACTACTAGTTGAACCATTTTCTTTTTAGAAATAAAATAATAATAATGATAAATAGGTGGCGCTATGACTGATTATGTGCTTTGTAATATCAATGTTTTCAGACCTTGACTCTCGTGAGAATCTGATGTTTCCAAAAGAATTTTTTTTGTCATTTCTGCCTAATGAGAATCGTAACACAAAAAAATAAACAAGTTGTCATTGCTCGTCACTAGGTGGCGCTATGGCTGATTAGGTGCCTTGTTATATGAATATGTTTAGTCTTGGACTACCTTGAGAATGTAAAAATTTTGAGCAAGACAGGACCTTGTTTTCCCAAACTACTCTTCAAAATGAAAATTGGATATTCACCACCGTCTATAACTCCGCCCCGCCCTTTATGGTACCCAAAAAAGCTTCAGTATTTAGCATGGCATATGTCTTGTGATGATACTGATAGAGTTTCAAGATGCTCTGATAAAGTCTGTGTGTGTTAAAATGTAAAAAATTGCTTTAGAATTAAAAAATTAAGTTTTGAATTTAAAAATTAAGTTTAGAATTTTAGTGAAAATTTGTGAAAGTGCACATTTTTATAAAAAATAAATAAATAATAACCTTTGGTGCTCAAAACTTAAAAATTAATAAGAAGATAAAAATCTTACAGTTACAATAGGGTTCTACATTTTTTGCAAGTTCTATTTTTTGCTCAGTTTACTAAATTAAGTGGGGGGGGGGGGGGTTTCTATCTTTCTAATACAACATAATTCAGTTCTTAATCAATGGCACAACAAGAGGGGGAAGAGTACCGGATGCCCCCTAAATCTAAATGATACCCGGAATTACCTTTCACTGCAATCTTCTCCCCAAATCCCAATCCATCCATTTTTAGTCCACTTACTTGTGGCTGCCAATAGTTCTGTGGTACATTATAGTATCACTTTAGCTACTTTCCTACCAAAAAAATCCTCCTATCGCATATTTATAACATCATCGTGTGTATTATTTTCAGTTAAGAGCTGCGTTGCTTAAATTACACCTCTTTCATCACTGTGTGTTGACCATCTAAAGTGCTTTCTCAAAAACCACATAAAACTGGATCGAGTCACAAAGACAGCATGTGATATCAGAGTGACCCTGGTAGCAGCCCGTCCGGAGCAGGATGTTGGTTTTGGCTGGGGAAAAAGAGATGTGCCTTGAGTGGCAAGGTCGCGTTGGATCGAAATCTAAATCCAACCAATGTTTGACCCAGCACACATGGAAGCAGACAAAGATGAGCTAAGCAAACACTCCTCCGTCAGCTCTAACAACAAAAAACAGACTTAAAACATGCTGTTAGGAGGCATTGAGAGATTTTATAAAGTCAATAACACAGCGGAGCGTTCTCAAAAAACTGCTGTTGGTTTAGCACGACAGTGAGCCGACTGCTATCAGAGCTCCGGAAAAAATGGAACTCAAATCCAAAAGACGACAGATGTCTTCAGTTAAACAATTAAAAGGTCAACGCTGGAACCAAGCAAGACCACAAGGAGAGCGAAGCGCACAGTGTGACGTTTGGAGTCAGGCTTCATTGTGTGACAAGCCTGCTAATGAGCTTCCAGTCAGAGAAGCGGTAACAAACAACGAGTGTTCAGACCTGTTCATTTCAAGAACCAGAAAGGATAGAGTGAGAGTTACAAAGAGAAGACAGAACGCCTCATTTGCTCAAGTCAGAAGTAGTTGTAGCTGACAGCACTATGCAGAACACAGGGCCAACCACTGAATACAGGTCAGGAGCCCAGCATGTCAGCGGATGGGTTTCTTTACAAAAACAATAGACTTAGACCAAACAACCATCAGAGTTCAACCAAAACAAAGAACTGATCTCGTAAAATGATTCCCATCTCAATTTAAGTTCAAATACATATCTTTTTAATAAACATTTGATAATCACAACAGCTTCTTTTTCAAAAAACAACTTTTTAAACACAATTTAACTATTTTTTAGTGTTTAAATTGATTATTACAGAAGGTTAAAATAGTACTTCCTTAAAAATGCTACTCTATTGAAAGCTTGTTTAATACAATCATTTCAATGGTTTTAAAACAAAAGGTGACATTTCAACCAACATAAAAAAGGGTTTGGTTTGAGGTAGATTAAAAAGCAGGATCAATAAAAAACTGAACTGTTTAAAAATATATTAAGTTAATGTAATTTTTAATCAAGGTTTCTGGATCTTTAAAATATAAAATACAAGTACTTTACATGATAATTATTTTACTTAATTTTAAAAGATTTAAATTATCTATTTTTTTACATTTTAAGTCAAAAGAAACCAATTTAGCTGAGTCTGAAATGGTTGACAAAACATATTATTAAAATTAAAATTGCAAGAACATCAAAATTGTTTGTAAGTAGGCAAACATGTCAAAACTGGCATTTTGGAGAATATCAAAACCACCAAATGACCGATACCACCTCGTCCCACATTCCTGCTGATTGCCAAATGAAGTTTAATTTGGTTCTGAGACGCCAGACATGACTTCTTGACAGATTGTAAACTGAACTGCAGCTTTCTCTGCGGATTTATACAAAAAAAAGGAGAGCTGAGTTTAACTGACAGGGTGCTTGTAGCCAATCAGAACGAGCTATGAAAATATCAAAGAGACACTGCTGGCGACTAATATTTCCATTAGGAATTTGGAAGTAGGAATTTAAGAATTTCAATCATCAACATCAGATCCCATAAAATCCGTCCCGCTTCTTTGATTTTTATTGTTATTCCATGTTACTTCACATGGTGTGCTCACCTGTTTGTTTGTTTTTTTTTCAGACCAAGCAGATTACAATGTTTAGCCCTGACCATCTCATTTAAACGATGAAGATACTCTTTTTTTTTAGATTCAACCAGAAACTAGAGGCTTTCTCACTTTTTTTAGTTGCTCAGTTTCCCTAAATTTCATAAAACCACAAAAACACAAAACCAAACCTTAAGCAAGTCTCCAAGCCTATTGGTTATCCAAAATGTAAGCCGCATCGAGAAATAGAATCAATACTTATGCATCTGCCAATATCTATTTTAATTATATCGTAAATAACATCAGCAATCGGTCATCTGGCTTGAACCATTATGTGTCCAAAAAAATGATTTGCCTGAAGCCTTTGAGCTTTGCGATGATAAGGTGTGCATGCTAGGAAATTAAGAGGACCTCAAAGGTCTTGTTTTATGATTGAACATTGGTGAGCGACCTGCAGCACAAAGCCATCTGTAATTCCAGTAATAGAGGTGAATCAGAGCAGCGCGGCAGCCAATCAATGCTCACACCAGCTCAAGTTCACGGGCAAAATAATGATGGTGATAAAAGCAATCCAATTACACTGATGTGATTAATCATAAAATAATCTGTATTAGGATCCAAGGGCTGATTATCTAGTTAAACAAGTGCAATCAATAAATAGATCCAACATTTTTCGAGTGAGTGACTCTAGTGATCATAATACATTGGCTCTCGAATGGTTGGAACATATGAAATCATTATATTGGAAAAACTTTTTTGTTTTTAAAGGTTACTAACATCTTGTTGGTTGTTTATTTGGACAGACAGTATTAAAAAAATGAAAACGACGCTTTTGCTTTTACATTTTAATAAAAAAAACGTACTCATTTTGGAAAGGGTTCTTTGGACACTTTTGATTATTTGGCACTCGCCTCCATATCAACAGTGCATTTGTTACGGCTAATGTGAGCATGACTGCTTGATTTTCTTTAAGTCTGGCTCTTTGGCTTGGTTCAGCCGTGGGGTTGGTCCAAAGGGCAGCATAATCTGAGCGGTTTAAACCTGGAGAAAAGGCCTGAGAACAGAGGCTCCTTCACAAACAGAGCCTCTTCCCCTGGGGCGAAGCTGAACCTCTAATCCTACGGTCCAATAAATGAAGGCAAGGAAAAGGGACAGGTCACCCAAACTCCCTCTGAGCAAGAAAGGAGAGCGAGGAATATCAGAGTGGTGGCAAAGGTAGAATACTAATATGGAGCAGAGGAGTTTGCCAGCTCTCCCAGTGCTTGTGTGGGTTTCTCCAGCTCACTTCCACAGTCCAAAAACAATCACTTTACTTTGATTGATTACTCTGGCAAAACAAGCGATTGTTTACTTTTTAGTGGCCTTGAAATCGAAGGCTAGGTGTAACACTCCTTCTTTGTAAGCTCCAGCAGTCCTTGAAGGGATTGATGGATGATCAATTGTGAAATCTCAACAATTTGGGATGAAGCTTAATAACAAGATTCCAAAAGTTCTGTTTTGAAAACCCACAGCACTGTGATTCAACATGCTTCCCAAAAGACCTGATATGCTACAAAGTGCCCTCTGGTGGCCAAATCTCTCCAATCTGAATGTGTTTTTGATGACTTTCACATTTTGGTCCATATGTGCAGAATGACTCTCATGTCATTGTTTGCATTGCTTGAAAGAAACACACCATTGTACTCCCGCGACGGCTTAAAATAACAAACGCTGGCCGGTCTTATGGCTGGCCAAGCAAGCACAGCAGGCGTCCTCCAGATGAGAAGACCTTATTTACAGTTACATGGAGCTAAGCGGCGAGAAAGCAGAAGAGAGCAAGCTTTGGAGGCCACTAGATTGAGTGGTTGCACACTCTGCTAACAAAGGCAGAGAAAAAAAATACACAAGCTACTGCAACTCATAAAAAGCCATGGAGCCGTTGAGAAGTCAACCATTAGTCAGAAATAGGAGGAGAAGGTTCGGAACAAAGCAAAGACTCAGGATAGGAAAAAATATGATGCTAGGGAAAGTTTTATACGAAGAAGAAGAGAGATATTTTTACGAGAAACATGTTTGGTTTCTTTAAGTTGGAAACATTGATTTTACTGTTCAAAAACTCCTTTGTCTCTTCCAACAAAATACTTTTTCTCAATTTTTATTAGCGACAAATGTGCAGATCGTTGCAAATTAACATAAAATAATAATAAAATAGATGATTGTTCCACAGTTTAAGTGATTAGAATTTCCAGTGCTCTTTATCCCGGGACGGAATACAACTGTGAACTGTCATATGCAGCCCTATCTTTGTCTCGCAGCATGGAGAATAATGCGTTTTCTTGCATTTAAATTTTAGTTCTCAACTTTAAAAAAACTGACTTGTACATACAAGTTTTCAACTCCAAGATGTAGACACCTTGTCTGCCAAGGCACATAAAAATGTTCACATTTTTCACCAAAAGCTGGTCTTCAAGCTAAATTTAGACTGCTTTCATATCACCTTTACTGGCCAGATTTTAGCGCTCTCATTCTGTGACAAGATGTGTACTATTTCAGGATTATTTTATTTATTTAACAGACTGTTGAACAGATTTCCCCCTCGCATCGAGAGACTGCTTTACAGACAAGAAGCAGCCACCATTAACAAATCACCTTATGGTCACTGATAAATGATCAGGCTTATAAAGCCTTCAGCTCTCTGTGCCAAGGTGGCCATAAGGCACTTTGAACCCGGGACCCATCATACATGTTTTCCTGAATAACAACATTTCACTCTAAATGTGATAATTTGCTAAATATGTCTTTTATGCTATTTTTAGTGAAGTGATTTAAAGTTCATAATAATACCACTGTGCATTTGAATTCATTGCTGACCTTTAAAACAGCATTCAGTCACTATCTCTTCATCATAGTTTTTTATTATTTGCAATTTAATGTATTTATTTTAATAGCCAAACTGTGACGTTTTGAGTCATAATAATCCGCGTGATTGTGAGCAATGATACTTAATTTTCTTACAAGTTAGAAATGACACGTGCACCAGCCTGCAACAATTTTTGAATAACTGCAAACCTCTGGGATCGCTTCAAAAGCAAGAACACGCACTCAACCTAACATTTCAGCAACCCTTACTTAAAAACACATAAAACTTGCTATTTTATACGAGCCTGGTCCATACGTCCAGCGCGTTATTTACAGAAAGCACGCCATCCAAAGCGCACTTCAGTAAACTGTCTCCCAAACCACAACGGTCAAGTAATCTCTGTCTCTTAATATACACAAAGCCCCCTTACCTTCATTCTCTGGGTAATTCCGTAAGGCTTGGCTCGGTGTGAGGGACGGAAAAAGAAAGAAAAGAAGGGACGGATAAATCCAAAGGGTTGCCATTTTCAGGCTGCGCCGAGCGCGCGCTGCATCCCTCTCGCTGTAGAAAGTTACTGGGGCTCAAGTGAGGAGAGGAGAGCAGAGGAGAGCTCAGGGGAGGGAGGGGCCAGGACCAGCTGTCAATCATCCCGGCTGCCAGGGCAACGGAGGCCAGCGGGAGCGCGCGGGTGCTTTTAAAGGCGCGAACTCATGAAGACCTCAACAAACATTGACCCCGTTTAAATAGTTTAAAGCGTGTTTTTTTAATCTAATTCTAAGCATAGAAATTGCCAACCTTTAGGTAATCATGAGAGACATATTCATTGAGCTGGAGGAAATATACTTTCTAGTGAGGCAACACAAGACAAGTTTATTTGTGTAGCACATTTCGTACACAGGGTAATTCAAAGTGCTTTACATTGGAAACAAAGAATAAAAAAGAAAGTACATTTAATAAAATCAAGGATTTAACAAGTCATCTGAAAGCATATTGATTAAAAACTAAAAATTAAGATATTGATTAGGATAGTGAAGTATTGGGGATTTTGATTATGGTGCGAGAAGATTATGCAGGCTATCAGTGCCAACAATGTAGGCAGAACTTGGCAGAGGCAGCCATATTGTTTTTTACAGAAGTTTACCTGCAGATGTTTTTTTTTTTTATGTTTTTTTCTTTCACTCACTGGGCATATTCTAATCTAAAGCTGAATAATCAGATGCTGCTCGGCACCATTTGTTTATCATTTATTTCAACAAGTTACTTTTCTGGAAGTATTTAGCTTTTCAGAAACATCTGAGTAAGAAGTTTTGTGGTCCTCATTTGCAAATAAATAAACATTTGCATGCTCATCCACTATTTCAGCCTGAGTAACTAGCAACAGCTATAGCATAACCATAATAAAAATGGCAGACTGACCAATTCGACTGCTCACAACCTATACAACGAGCTTAAGAAATTAACAGCAACAATACATGGGCCATTATAAGAAACAGATACAGAGGAAACGTACCATTTAGGATGTTTAAAAAAATTCACAAGAGCCAAAAATTGAACCGCATATGCGAAAATAAAAATCACAATCTACAAATTGAAACTATTTGACAGACAGTACATTGTGTTTGATTATTGACACTGATAGGCTGTCATAACGGATCAGATTGGTAGTATGAAAATCAACTTCCACCACTAAGCACTACAATCACACACAATTGTATGGTTACAAATCACCAATTTAAATAAAAAAAGAAGTAATTAAAAACTGACTGAAGTACCTTTAAACTCTAAGCCAAATTACCCTTATCAACTTCTCATTTGCCATGCTCTTAAGTTATATTATTGTGGCCAACCATTGTGCATAATGGGATTGATAAGTTGAAATTGTTTTAAATACTGTTTTTGCTATTACAGTTTTATTCTTATTTTAATGTATACTGTTTTTTTTTGGTAGATGTATAACATTTGAAAACACACAAAAATGACAAACAAATCAGAGAAGTTCTAAATGTCATCATGTTAACAGGATTATACGTTTTCCAATATATTTTAAGAAATAGAGTACATTTTCAATTTTATTTTCATTTTATTTCAATTTTAAGATGATGACAAGGCAAGAGAGCATAAAATCTGATGATAAAATCAAAATATTTCTTCTTTTTATTTTTGCTTTTTGTTTATAACATATACTTATCTTAAAGCAAGTGGGGAAAAGTTGACCATGATACAAAATGCATCTTAATTTTGATTAATTCAGCAGGCCAACATGGTTCAACTTTCTAGATTATTGAGCATAGTCAACACAGTTCAGAAAACTTTGTAAAAGAATAACAAAGCATGTTGACTCCCCTTCACTCCTTTGTTTTTTTTTTCTGTGCTGTTTTTGTGGTTCTGTAACATCAGTTTGGTCAGAGATTGCCGCAATCAAAATACACTTCAGTTAGTGTCTATATATTTTTTTCAGGCTGTGAAATACAACAAAATAAGAAATGTTTAGGTCCAATATGGTCCCTAATATATAACTGAACTATAATTAATTATTTGAATTGAACTTTTTACTTGGCATTACAATAAAGTAGCCTTTTTCATCTGAAGGAGACACTTTAAATTTACCTTTTTTGTTTGTTTTGGTTTAACTCTAAAGACTGACTACTGTAAAATTAAAAATATTTTCAGAATCCACCTCTGTTTTGTTTTCACCCTAAATCAGTAACAGCCTTTCAGCTAATACAAATACATTATTATTAAGAAGACATGGGTTTAATGTGAAAACATTCAAACAACGAGAAGGAAAAATTGATTGAAACTCTATAGGCTGAAATACAGTGTTTCAAAAATTAAACTTGTCCCACTACACGCAAGAATTAAAAAGTTATGAAAAGTACTTGTGAACTCAACCAGCGCTGCAGCAGTATTTATTTTCAATCAACCAATATCTGTCATCTTTGTCTGTTTCCACTCATCCTTTGCTCCGACTGGGATTTTGCAAGTGCTCAATTAAGACGGCACTTTACATCCCATACAAGCTGAATGTCAATGACCTAATTTCCCCATGGGGTGAAACAAGAAAAGGTTTTTCGAAGACTTCTTTCATCCAGTAACTAAACTCTGTTCCGTCATGGCAACACTATCAATGACATG
Source organism: Danionella dracula (assembly GCA_900490495.1). NCBI lineage: Eukaryota > Metazoa > Chordata > Actinopteri > Cypriniformes > Danionidae > Danionella > Danionella dracula. The sequence goes on from UELW01000633.1 coordinate 599,562, forward strand.
ACTACAGGCACTCAACTCCCACCAACCCCCTCTAAAGCTGTGTGTGGGATGCTTTAAATCACTCTCAATCTCGAGTCATGTCAATTGTCTCTGAATGCCCCAACAAGCTGCGGAGTCAGCTTCTGCTTCTCCATACAACAAACCAAGTTAAGACATATGAAATATGGCAACAATATCCCTCTATTTTCACTTTCATAACAAAAACAGCCATTAGGGGAGGATAGTGAGCCACTGCAGAGAGTCCTCCATTGACTTTCTGACTGCTGCACATCTAGTTTTAGTTCATGTGTTTAGGGCACACACATAGATACCAGCACAAAGCCTGCCTTTTCAGACTGCTTTATTCACCAATTGTACATTTATGCCATTCTAGGTCATTTCCAGCCACATCAAAGCTTAAAGCATAACTTTTTATCCAAAAGAAAATGCTTCATTCTCTACCTTTTTTCAGTTCTTTTCATAAAGGATTGAACTTTGGTCACCTGCTCTCATCCCCCTTTCTCCCTGAAAGGTCAAACAATTATAATGGCTTGGGTTAGAGGCCAAATCCAACTTTCCATACTGCTGTTCAATTTGGCAGTACAAATGTAGATTGTTTAAGACAAAACAGCACAAAAAACCTGAAGCTACAAAAGTGTTTATTTGGTTACAACAACCATTTTATATTTATGATTTCCATCTTTCTATTTTGTGAAAAATACAGTGATTTTCTAAACAAATTTTTTTTTCTATCCAGTATAAATGATAAATCGATGACTTAATTCTGTGCACTAAAAGATCAAGATATTAACTGAAAAAAAGACTATTACAACTAAAAGTTTTTAGTTGAAAACATTTAGCTTGTTTAATTTGGCAATAAATATTGTAATTAAATATAAATTCGAATCAAAATAGGATAAGAGACTCTTCCAAAACTCTGGAAAAAGCACACATCTGAATGGACGGTGACAAAACAGAGGCTTCATAGACAAGGCAAGAGGTCTCCTGTTCAACTTTAGATCCCTTTAACAAAATGCTTTTCAAAGTTTGAAAAAATTATCCTAGAAACTGAGCTGAGCCTAATGTGCAGCTTAACAATCCCCCTGCAACTCAAACATCAATTGCATGAGTTCCTCGAGTAAAATAAAAAAGAACACTATGGTCGTTACGAGGCAGTTTTAGTTGCTTTTAAGATAATTGCTCTATACCTAATCTGGAAAATGTGCAACAGTTGAGGAGTTTGGCTTTCAAAATACAATAAATGGCATTATTTTAGTCACAATTTATAAGACCGTAATTTTTTTTTTATTTTCAAAATACACAATGCTGTATAGTGCAAGTTCTGCTTTTATTCTTAACCCACTTTCTTGATAAAGCATTTGCACTCAAACTTCTTTAAAATAGGTTTATAGTTTTGTAAATAAATTTGTAAATTAGTTTGATATTTGACAAATTTATTTAATCGCTTAGTTTTTAGAGCAACTAATTAAGTAAAGTAAAAAAAGTTAAGCACAGCGATTGTGACAATAAAAGTGTGCTGATTAAACTGGCAAGTCTTTAATCAGCAAATCACATTGTCAGTGAGATGTGGGAAAGCTGCTATTATAAATTTATTTATTTAGCTTTTCTATAACTGAAACAATGTACTGTTTTAGCTTAGTGTCTGGTTTTGAAACTCAAGTGATTAAACTCCGTTCTTAAAATCTGTTCTTGTATAAATACTTTCTTAAACTGTCCTTTTTAAAGCATAAATGAACAGAGATGTCTAGTTTCAGATGAGTGAACAATACATTGGCAGTATATGGCATACTGTTTTAACTTTCAACCTTACAATTAAACTTTCAAACTAGAAACATATTTTGGATTTTGAAGAGAGATCATTTTATTTTAGCTGGCAATAAAGAAATCAAGAACGCATGTCTGCAATTCTAATTGTACTAGTTAGAAAGTTCATTAGAGATATTGTTCACTAAAATTGTGTAAATTGCTTGCCACACAAAGACCCAAATCAAGCACCTTTTCTTGTTTGCTCTTTCACTGGTGATGAAAAATGCTCTTGTGTTGATAAAGACATCCTGAAATAGATCAGCAGTAATGGATATTTATTCTATTCGCTTGTAAACAACATCAGAAGTTACTAATCATCCAACAGGACTGGTGGGGAGTGGAATAGTTCTAAATACATTTCAATCAAAGTTGGTGGGGAGGGATTTTACTTCACATACCGCCAGCACAACGTAAACCAATCGCTCTAAAAAAAGTTCCAATTTTGGTGCAATTTTTTTTACGTTTACTGATTTTTCAAACACAACATAAAGAATTGTACACTAACAGGATTGTAAAACCTTCCAAATGTTGAAGTTTCATAATAGGTACATTTTAATGTGCTCAAGGAAATCTTAAGCGATTTAGAAACACCCTAAACCAGGAAATTTCACTACTGAAATAAATAAGAAGCCATATAATATTAAAACCTTGAAGTAACTTCAAATCTGCACAATATTTTGTTCTCCTATATTATCTCAATCACAAAAGAAGACAACATTACACAGCCAACCAAAGTATTACACATGCAAGAGCTTGAATTATTATACTTTAACAGCCTGAGAGTAAGACGTGTGGCATTCTCTAAAATATTTCCACCTCCTTCTTAATCTTTGACAACATTGGCTGAAGACACAAGCTTTGAAGATCAACAAGTCTCGCTTAAAAGTTCAGCTGCCATGCTGAATCCACTCTCTGAGGCTTTTCACCGCTACTCACTCATGTGTTAATGTCTCTATTGTGGAGAACCAAACATTTAATGGCAAGCAGTTTGGTGCTCGCATTTAGAGGTGAAGAAAGCCTTTTTATGAGAGGTGAGGGCACTGATCCAGAGACCCTCCGGACATCATTGGCCGCCAATGAGGGGAGGGTTGGATGAGGCTAATGGGCAAAGAAAGAGAGAGAAAGTTGAACAGCGTGGGGCCGTGTGCCTCCGTTTCCAAGATAGATCGTTTGGGCGCGCAGAACATAATAGAGGGAGGGAGAGTGATAGTCTGCTCATGGACGGAAGCAAGCAAATTGAGAGATGAACATGGGGCTGGGGGAGGAGGAGGTGTAACCATAGAGCAGCAAAGAAGCTGCGCTTTAGCACTTTAGCAACTCTCATGCAAGCTGACCACATGGCATGCAGCATGCAGCAGGTAATTCATCATGTCAGGACTTTGGAGGAGATTGGACACACAAAAGTGAGAGTGTGGGAAAACTCAGAACAACAAAAGCAAGCTTACAAGCTCCCCTCCATAAACACCCCCTTTCTTTTCCAGCATCTCCTTAGGAATCCCACCATGAACCCAGAACTTCGCCTGCCACCCTGCAGGACAGACAGCCATTCAACCCTTTCCAAACAGAAGAGAATGAGTAAAACTTAGTGCATTGCCAACGACTCTATTTCACTCTTTCTTCTTCTGGGTGCCATTGTATAACAGACGTAGTTGTCAGCTCTCTGATTACTTGATAAGGCCCTAGATAAAAATCAGTTAAATGGCTGAAACCTTTAAAGCTTGAACTGTCTGCCTCCTCTGCTCTTTAAGCTCGGTCACGCTTTCTAAAGCCTTTACAAAGAGGGAGGAAGGTTATGACAGCATATGAATACTTTAACACAGGAAGTAGCTTCAGGATGATGCAAATTTAAGCATTGATTCAAAAGTACTGTTTCCATAAAACATTAACAACACATGTCTTACAAGATCTAAAAAATGCTATTTTCATTGGTTAAATTTTTTTTCTTTAACAGTAATAGTTTTCGTCCCAGTTTTATATACATTCTCAGCAAGCAAGTTGTGCTGTCACTTTGGAGTTCCTGCTACTTGATTGTTTAGTAAACCACTAAGTTGTTTACATCTCAAAGTTTGCATGTCTGAGGCCCTGTCAACTAGTACCCGGTAATTTCGAAAACAGGTATTTTTTTGTACGTTTTCACTGCTCGTCCACAAGTAAACATAGCATCGTTTTCCTGTAACCTTGTTTTTTTTTATGACTGCATCGTTTTCAAACTGCTAGTTCGAGCATTGTCGTGTGGAAAGTGAAAATTGTTTCCTCAATGGAGTTGGAGAGGGGGTTTGTCACAGTCTTGCGTTTGGTGTATTTGTTCAGCGGCTCATTTTTTTAGAAAGACTGATGGCGGAGGAAACAAGGACTGTGTTGTTGTTTACTGTGCTATGATATCTTTACACTCCAGCGACACGTTAAGAATTAATTAAACTTTGTTATCTGTACAGACAAATGATTCAACACGTCCTTTCTGCATCATTGTGGTTGGTCGTATACCGGAAACTTGTTTGGAGGCTTCTGATTGGTTGATATGATTTCAGCATTGTAATTGACTGCCACCTGTTGATTTGGTAGTTTTGTGCAGTTTTTGCATTTTCACCATTTTTTCCGAAAACCAGCATGTGTGGACTTGATTTGTTTGTACATGATGTGAGAAAAAACTTTTTTTTCAAAATAGCATGTGTATTTGTGGACATGGCCTGAGATACAACGCCAGTGCTTTGCTTTCCTTATCCACCTATACCCCAGACTCTCAAGGGAACTTGAAACCTCCCTGTCTCCATACAATCATTACCCTGTCTGCGTGGTAGAAGGGGATGTATGGCTTTTCCCACATCAAGATATAGAGAAAAACAAAAAGAATTACATTATGCTCAGTTTTTAGAACATCCGAATCTAAGCCTGTTGTCAAAACAAACCGACCATTTAGCTATATTATTTTACCCTATTGTGATGTGTAAATCACAAAAACAATGCCATCTCAAAGACATATTAAGTGACTTTGTTTTCATTTATTAAGACCTGAACTTGACTTCTCATTCTTTATAAAAAAAATGAAATAGAAGTCAATGTTCTAAATAACAGAGGACAACTGTCAAAGATGAGCCCTTGGCATGAACAAATCGATTTTGCAGTTAAAAAAAAAAGGTATGTTCTTGACAAGTGCTCCTTGACAGTCTGCAACCTTGGAAAGTACTGCACTGTAAAAAAAAAAAAAAAAAAATTCTAAATCAAACAAAATGTCATGGTAATCCTAGTCTCCATCCACAAGAATGCAAAATTTCACTCCTGAATATTGATGTGGCAAACAAGAAATGGGATATGGACGATTTTAATTAACAAGCTTCTGACTAAAACTGCTTGAAAGAAAGAAAGAAGGTTAATGCTAGTTAAATGTTAGTAAATGTTAGTATGCGAAAACAGTACATGCCATCATTTGATAGAAGCAGATAAAATGAGAAAATGCTAAATTCAAGAGGATAAATTAGCTTTCCTAAACCAAATATCTTGTTTCTGTACACTGCCAGAGATCTACTGAGTGAAAATCCAAGTGTCATTTGTCACAATTTCCACAGATTTAGACTCCCAGGCACACAAACTCCATCCTTAATGGACACTCTGTGCACGCTAAACAAATTAGCCTCATGAATTACAGTCAGAGTGCTAGACAGAGAGAGATAAAGATGCTAAAGCTAATGGCTACCAACACTCTCTTCTAACACCATGATGGATAACCGTCAGTAACGTATTTACGAAACCCCCTGGAGCCACGATCGACAGGCAGCCCTGCAGCTAGTCGTCAAAGGACATCACAAACCCAGAGTGAACGAGAGAAAGCATTACTATCCATCAACGGTCCGACACCTTAACACCATTACAGAGATTCTTTCACTTAACAAAGTCTCGACCTGGCAGAAACACCTCGTCAGCTTCAGCTTCAGATGACGGTGAGATGCCTGTATACACATTTATATTACACACAAGGTGTTCGGGTCTACTGGACCCGGGGCATGTTAAAGTGTGAAAATGGTAGACTCTTTATCTTAATTCTCTCTTTCCACACAAACATAAATCACACATAAACATAACATTTTACATTTTAGAATAAAATTGTGTGATTGTGTGAATTAAAAGCACCAAAATGCAATGGGTCCAGCAGACCCACCAACCCTGCCAAATAATGAGAACACCACACATGGTTCGTGAAGAAATCAGGTTAAAGAACAATAAATAAAGTATATTTGCTGTTTATATCACTTGTTTCTTGGCTAAAGGAAATATTGTTTAAGTTTTTAACATAAAATATTTTGATTGGGTGATTTAAAATCTGCAAAAAGCAATGGGTCCACGAGACCCGCAAACACTGCCTGAGTAACATGAACACCACACAAGGGTTAAATATGCCTAAAAATTGTGAAGCAATTGTTTTATAAGTAAATATCAAAGGCTGGGACATGGCTGATAATTTGCATACCATCTGCATGTTTATTAGAAAAAGTTACATCCTTACAATAAACCTTTCATTACACATGACACCAAGAGTACTGCCACATAATTGCATGACTCAAATAGAGGTAGATAACTCAGATAGAGGTTGATAACGGTACGAGTGGTGTTGGCAGCAATAAGGATCAAGACGGGTGAAGCCCATTACGGTACACTTGTGTGTTGAAAGGGCGAGTGAATCTCTCACACATCAGTGGACCTTAATCAGATCTGGAACCCAGCAGGGTCTCATCTGTAACTTTCATCTTTCCCTCTCCCACTACCTGCTGTCCATCATTTCAACCTAGCTATTTTTGAGCTGATAATGCACACATCACTCGTTTTGCCAGGCTGCATGTGTAGCCAAAGTAACCGGAGCCGGTAAAAAGCTCCTTTGAGCCGTCAGCACCTCTGATAAAGAGACCCAGACAGAGTCCCGCCAGAATTACGAATGAAGAGGAAACTGGAGAGTTGCGATGTGGTTTATTGGTAACGCTGTCATGTAAACAAGCATTACACCCAGTTCCACACACTGGCTCACTGCACAACATCACTCTGACATGTGGCTAGAAGCACAATCATCTTGCCCCCAATTTTGCAGCACATTCTTCATTCCTGCTTGAAACCTGTCATGGTCAGTAGGTTAACCAGCTATGGCGAAGCTCTGACCCGGCTTCAAACTTTGGCAGGGAGATCTGCAGAAAATCATCTGAAGGCCCCCCTCCGAGCTCACACTGTGACTTTGGGGCACAATTATGGCCAGTGTTTCCAAACACAGCAAATGGTCCGTCATGAGTGAGTGAGGTTCACAGTATAATCTGCCCCAACAGAGGGGCCCCCTTTCCAGCATGCAAACCTTTGATTTTGACCTCATTTAACCCCACGAAGTTGGAGGAGATAGGTGGGGGATGGAAGTAGAGGAATTAAAAGTTTCATTACATTCATTATCATTGGCGAATATCTATGTTAGATAACTTTGAGTTTAAAACACACTGAAACTAAAAAGGTAAATCAACCTCTAACCTCCTTATTTTATAAAACGTAAATATTTTGTATAAAAAAGTAGGTCATGAATCTGAGTGTGGTTCTAAATTTGGATTCTGAACAGACCGCAACTTAACAGTACACAGAACTTACAAATGGCATTTTCATGTGTATCATCTACGTCCAAGAGTTTAAGATTTAAAGCACCTTTAAGAAGAGTCTGAATAGTTACTAGCAATAAGCAAGTCAAGCGAGTGATGTTGGTATCCAAAGTAATCATTTCTGGATCAGCTGAGGCTTTCGGTGGCCTTGACCCATGAAATCCGGGGCAAGCGCTCACCAATTTAACTACTTATTGATTTGTGTGTTTCGGCACACTGTTTATAAAGACTCCAAACTACCACAGAGATGTCAAAGATGAGATATTTTAAAGGTGTTCTGAAATGTAGCTAGACAAACAATGTTGAGAAGACCTACAATAAGATGTTTAGCATTTTTTGTTTTATAAGAATTCACCATAAAACTATCACAGGCTCAGGCAAAATATTTAAATGGCCATAAAGTGCCCTGAAGAAAACATGTTGTGCCCTTACAAAAGAGCTAATACATTATCAAGAGGTTTGACTTTAAAGTAAATATCAACTAAAATATCTTCTGTTTCATTTTTGATGGATTACTTAAAAATGTTTTTGAAAAGGCTTTTCAGGTTAATTATGAACAAGGAAATAAACCCCATGTTTGCTTCATTAGAGGCTGAAATTTTCAAATATGTTCAATGAACTGCTTCAAAGACATAATTACAACTTGACTAAGACTTTTTAGTACATTTATTGTCAAGGCTGTGATTCTAGATTAAAAAAAGAAGTTCAGAGGAAACATCACACATTTTTCAGAGGGGAAATTTTTAGAGTAAAAATTGGTGACAGACAAATTAGATATTCTCAAATAATGCGAACTGCAGAATAGATAGACTTCAGATTTCAGAATGAAAAAAGCTTAAAGAGAAATTTTTATTTTAGATCAGTGGCCTTGAAAGGTCTGCAAATCAATTTGAGAAAGTTGTTTATGGTGTATGAAAACAGAGGCGTGGATTTCCGGTCTACTGATGGCTTATATGACCTTCTGGTCCTCAGAGCAAACCATCAACAAAACATTCTCTTTTTTTCAAGCCATCTACTCCTCAAAATCAAAAGTGAGAAACTTCAACCTGATTGAACCTTATTTAAAGGCCTCAAGCCCTCTCCATTCTTACTTGTGAACTGTAATTGGCTCATGTTCCACTGACATGAACCTGTCAGCTTTTTCGTTTGATCGACAGCCAGAATCCCAGAAAGCCTCATTTGTGGAGTTTCCACTTGTAGTGATAACTAGTTCTTTCTCCATCTCCTTGGGTGAAGCAGTGCTTATCATAATATGCTCACTTGAACATACCGGCAGCCACGCACATTCAAGTTCAAGAGTCCAACACTCAAACAGTTGCATTAGACGTTGTCTGTTTTCTGTTATCCAGAAGGTTTTTCTTCAGTGAAAGTCAACCGTGAAAAAGTTAGAGTAGGCTGCTTATACTCTAGGATGTGGATGAGCTGAAAGGTGCTGTATCATGTAAACTCGTCTTTTCAGATATTTCTTGTATGTTGTATTATTGTATTCTCTCATCACATCAGATAAACAGTGAAAAGAAAGGGTTTTGGCTAATCAAAAGTTGAATATATTAATCTGTGCACCAACTAGAAAAACTTATCAGAGGCGTGGAGAATGCATGGTAGTGGGAGGAACAGGGGTAAATGGCACGTTTGACAGAGCACAACCATTTGAGGTATATCAAAGACAAGTTTATGATAAATACTATATTTTAAAAGTTATTAAGCGTGCAGTGATTGTTTAGAGAAGTCACATATTTATAATAAATGATTTACAATTATGTCACCTTTAACTTACTTGGGGCCATCTGAGACATGATTTCATAATTTACTTAATATGGAAGAATTTGGTTTTACAACCTTCAAGACATGACTGGAAGATGTTTCATTTTTCAGGTTTTTACTCATGTTTCTAGTACGCTAAAACAAAAAAGCAAAAACCTTACTACAAGTTTAGGTTTAGGTGGAGGGTGGGGGAAGGGGGGGCAACTCTACCAACAGGTAAACTCCAAATGGCACACTTATTAATCATTTATCATAAGCAGAAATTAAACAAACAAATTACAGCTACAGAGCTTTAAGATTAGCTAAACAACATTCAAATTGATCAGTCAGGCAGCTTTACAACACAGCAAAGCATTTTTACTTGATCTCAAACATATTTCTTACCCTTTTTTTACCTTCATCATAATAATGCATTGTAGACAGCCATGTAGTTTCACATTAAATATGTTATCCACATATGGTGAATGCATTTTGTTCTCAAACACATGTTTTGACATTAATTCAGCCGCACTTCCTTAAACTGGCGCAACTTCCCTAGCACGCACATGCATTCACGTGTTCTCGTTTGTTTACGTTTACTGGAAATAACAGATTCTCGAGGACGTCAAAAACGTCTTTCTTTAGCTCTGGATTGGAATGTGCATGGGAGTGAGTTTCATATATGGTATTGATCAGACAACAAGATTCATTAAATAATAGTTTTTCTTCAATCATTTACCAAAAATAACACGACGAAAAAATGCAACAAATTTCATTTTTTTTGCGTTAAAATACATTAATGTACTCTCCGTACTTGAACAAAAACAGAATAATTTTATTTTGAAAAATGTTTGCATCATTCATAACAAATGGGCTACCAAGTTATAGGCCTATTTGTCTAACCTGGTGTCTTATTCAAATGCCAAAACTGAGATGAAAAAATAATAATTAGTGAATGTGTGTGTATTCAAAAGAACTTGATGAAATCGAATTATACATTCTTGTATTTATTTGTTATTTATTTAGTTTAGCTAAAAAAAATTTCTCTCCTATCTTTGCTTTTGTTGAACAGAGGTCTAATGCAAATCATTCTTCAGCAAACCTGTTGGCAGTGCAGAGCTTCTAATTTAGAGCTTAACCTAAGAGACATTGAAGGATTGATTCGTCTGACACGAGGAGATTATATTCAATGACTTCTGTGTTTGAGACAAGGACACAGACGATCGAAGTGCAATGTCACACCAGGCCTAACCTGCCTCTGCAGTTGCAACTTTACAATTTATTAAAATGCCATGTTTAGAAATCCATTAGGTTGATCTTAACAGACACATTTGATGTCTGTAAGGTGTTGTCTAATGGATTAGGAGGGTCTGAAGGTTTTCTGTAGGTTGCAGGTTCGAGCCTCAGCTCGTTCAGAAATTAACGGTGAGGGATAAACCTCACTCTCAATGCTCAAGATACACAGCTGCGCCCCAGGCTCTGCAGACACGGTTCACGTTATACACTGTGTATGTGCGCAGGATGATGGGTTAAATGCAGAGAACTATTTTCTTATAGCGGTCACCTCAAACTGAGCCATCACAGTTACTTTTTCCATCATGATAAACCCATCAAAACTATTAGAATTACATGACTTCTAAATTGGTTCTGTGTCCACCAATTTATATGGATTAATACTTATTTATGTATTTGCTATTTAGTAAAAATGTTCAAAGGTGAGCATAATGCATCATGTTTTAAGTGAAATTTTGTGAACACAATTTTGGGAGGAGCATTCAGATAGTTAGCGAACAATCTACAGGTGTTTGTAATCCCAGATATAAAACCGTAACCACTCCACTTCCTATTTGACGATTAAATGCAAAACTTCCCCCTCCACCCTTGCCTCGCCCAGTACGCTTATCCTCATCTCGTCACATACGTTTGCGTTTTCTGGACTAATTCTATGTAAGCAAACTTGTGAAATAACTTATCATGACAAAGAACAATGTATTTTAATTTATGTTTTAACTTTTTAATGCAACTTTTGGTTTTTATTGACATTTTCTCAACTACAATAATATGATTGCAGTGAAAATCATTGATTGTTACAGACTGTCCCCTATGCATCATGTCCTAATTTTAATACTAATTGAAATAACTCTGATTGCTGATTGAGTGCAAAATATGGTTTCCACATACTGATTCCAAATTTGAATTCTCAAATTATATCAATTAATTAATAAATCTATTAACCAATCAGCTAATCAATCAATCAATCAAATGTGTTCTTCAAAACATTTTGCAGTTGTTTCAAAGTAGCCTCTGAAACCAGAAACCTATTGTGAATTCACATAATTGCATTTCAATTAATATCCACGTTGCCTAATTGGGTAATACAAATAAAATATATGGTTAACTTAGAAAACATAGAATTTATAAAAAAATCTAATAAATAAAAATCTTCATATATCAATTTCCCTTATTTCCCATATTTCTGTTCATCATATCAGAAGAGCTTGATTGTGATGTGGTCTAATACATATTTAATGGGTCATTCTCAACAACCTGACCCATAATTTCCAATTAATATTCTCAGAGGTGAAAACGCTGTGGAAATAACCACCCTAAGAAGAAAATCCCTTTATGACAAAGCTGCAAAACACAGTAACCCTTTTTGTGTGCCTCTGGATGGGCACTGGGAGTTTGGCTTATTAGTCTGCAATATTATCATATTTCACGGTCGAGCAGGCCAGAGAAGGTAATTACCTGCTCCGTGCTATTAAGCCCTGTTTTATTCCATTCATTCTCGCCTGACCAGCTCAGGCAAAGGGCTCCTGGCATTTATTTCCCGGCTGTAGATTTATGAGGACCTCAACTCAGCAAAGCCATAAAAAATCTGAGGAGAAAAACTGCTCTATGTGTCAACACGTGCTTACCACATAAACACAAAGAGGAGCGCTGTAAATGCTCACACATTTATGAGAGATTTTTCATCGCCATGATATAAACAATATCGATCAGTAATTCCAGACGTGTCCTTCTTGAAAAACAGCTTATTTTATGTGGAAAATATGCCGGGTTTTCTCCAGCTGAAAAGAGAAAGCAGGAATGCCATCGGATCTAAAGCCAGGTGTTTTTGTGAATCCCAGCACCTGCCAGATTTGATCTCAATCAATTCTATTCAATCTTTCCCTCTTGTTTCGAGATCTAAATTAAAGCCTCTCAAGCTTATCAGTGATATCCTCGAGTTTGATAACACCGTGCACCTTCAGTGTAACCATGTTTCCTGTGTTTGAAATGCGTTTTTCTTCTTTAAAAAATACACCCGCTCAATATCGGATGAGCATCTAAAGCCAGGTATCGATTGTAATTTCCTGCATCGTTCATTCCAATCGCAAGGTTTATTAAGAATCTCATCCTTGTCTGCCAAGGGATTAGTGACACAATAAGCATGACTGTCTGCAAACAGAGAACCAAACAATCAAAGATCTACGTTGTTGTGTCTGATTATTTTAATTAATCAAACTCAATAAGGTGTCTAATTGGACTTTTTCGGGGAAAAAAAAGCTGCTATTTTGAAAATTTCAATAAGGATACGTGTAGTCATGTATCTCTGTTTGATTCTGATGTACTCAGATGTAGAATAAATATTTACACACAATAATTGTCATTCCAAATCAATGGATGAATGCAAAAAGAAACTTAGAATATAAATTTGTGTTTAGTTACTGCTTGTTGGCTGTTTTTAACCTTTCTTAGGTAAAGAACGAAGTTTATGTTTGAAAAATAGTGTCCTTTATGTGAGTATAGTTCTGAATAACGTTTATTGATGCAGTTCAACTACAGTTACACTTCAGATCATTGCGGATCCTCTTCATTGAAATGAGCTGCATTAGCAGTTCATCTGATTGGTTAATGGGGGGTTCTATGGCTAATGGGCATGGCTGTGGTCAAATCGTCTTGAGTGCCCCCCCCCAAAAAAAAAGTATTAATACAAACATGCATGAACCAATCTGAATATGACTTGAAGCATGTTTTTGATGAGGTAACAACAAGAAAAATTGCAAGAAATTTCTGAACAGTTCAGGTTAAATGATATGGCACCTTGAAATGTTTTATTATTTGAATGTAAAAAGAAAATGAGAATGTGTTCAGTGTTGTAGTGATTAAATGGAATATTGCTGCTTGCTGAAGGTTGGCTTTCTAGCCTTTCTTAGGTAAGCTTATATTTGAAAAATAGTGTTCTTTATGTAAGTATGTTTCTGAATAATACAACAGTGAGTCAACTCTTGAATAGTCATAAGCACAGATGTTCTTTCCTGACAGTTGATAAAAAATATGGATAATTTCTGTGAAACCTGTATCAGTTAAAGTCATCTATTGTCAACTTTTTAATATCTTGAAGCACACATATACTAACTATAACATCTCCATTATATATATATATATATATATATATATATATATATATATATATATATATATATATATATATATATATATATATATATATATATATAATATATATATATATATATATATATATATATATATATATATATATATATATATATATATATATATATATACTAATCACTAATTAATAAAAAAATATTTTTGCACTTTTTATCTTAAAACTAGTGTAACTACATTTAACGACTGAAAATGCTGAAATTGTTGCAGGGTCTCTGTTCAAAAATCTACTCTCATGGTTTAGCTGTCATCTAGTGGTGAATAATTCACATTACATTATTTTGTTTTAGCAGTTTAAACAATTGTGGCAGGAAACGGAAAATCGGACAAGCTCAAGCAAATTATGCCTTTAGCACAAACAATAGTACAGGTACTGGCCTATCAATACTCTTATGATGCAGTAAAAAAAAAAGAATATGTAAAATGTAGTAAAATAGCAATGTAAACCATTCTATAGAACAATAAAAAATGCCCAAGTGTCTGAAAGCTAGAGCAAATTGTGGGCTTTAAGAACAATGTTATGGTTTTAAATACATCATTTTTATATATCAACCCTTAAATGTAATTATTATTCACAACAGATGATGATTCAATTCACGGTAAAAGTTTCACCTCACTTTTAGAGTTAAAAGCCCATATTTTCCCTTTATTTTTTTTCTGTACAAATTAAAGTTGGTACTCATTGGTGTCTTAGCCCTCTTTTACTATGTTTAATTTGTTATTTAGTATTATATAAGTTGTTTAAGCATTTCTAATTATTATCTGATCTGTTTTTTATTCCGGTGTTCATACTTATTTTTATATATTTTTATCATGGCTCATCTTTTCAGATTTGCTCTGTCAGGAGCTAATGACGATGACTTGACAAACATTCCAATTATTTTAGTCTAGCAATTTAATCATGAATCAATAAAGTGTAAAATGTACATTTATTGAATGATTTATGAATTAAAGGGAAAGCTCTTCACATAAATATTTGATCATCACATCTTTTCAATAAATCAAATAATCACAAACTGTAATCTCAGCAGGAACAAACCAGATTAGTTTAGTTTCACAGTCTTCAACAAAAGAAAATAATTTATAATAACATAAAAATTTCTGTAGTGATTTCACTATTGAGGAGTGTACAGTCTTTTTGCAGTTATTATTATTAATGTGTGTTTACCTAGTTTTCAGTTTCCCCATCTGTAATTTTCGGAGGGGTTTCTTCTTTTTCTTCAACACTTTTAGACGTAACGCTGATGGTTTTGTTCTTTTTTGTTCTTTGTGTGTTTGTGTTGAGCTGGATTCATTTGGTTCACATATCGTCACAGTATTCTGAGAGCTTTCAGTGAAAGTTTTGAATTGTGATGTTTGTCGAGAGGTTCTTCCATTGTTGTCTACCTCCGTTAACGTTTTTATGTCTGTAGTAGTTAAACTTGTCAAGGTTTTGGGTCTAGATGTATCCTCTGTTGCTCTTCCAGGTGCCAGGTGGGCTGTTGTACTCCAACTGGACTTTGGTTCGGATGATTTTGCCCATGTTCTTGTCTTGGTTACAGGTCCTGATGTCTGAGCTTTTGTATTTCTCCTGGTTTCAGGTACTGATTTCTGAGCTTTTGTACTTCTGGTTTCAGGTGCTGGTGTTTCAGGTTGTACAGTACTACATTTCCTGGTCCCAGTCTGTGTTGTCATTGCCTTACCTTGAGCACTGGGATTGGGGGCCATCTTTGTGGGTTCTACCTCTTTTTCCTTACATCTTTTAAGAGCACTCATGGCCCACTCAGTCTTTGGATCTGAACAGATCATTGTGCCATTCTTGTCTAGGAATCTAAAAAAAAACAAAGAACAATTACACATATCGAGTCATTATTTTCTAGTCCATACGTCACTTAATCCGATTCAATAGACTATTGTGGCAAACTTACCTTAGAGCTCTGATTGAACATAGCGGTGTTGGTTGTTCTGAGCAACTCTCTATGTTTTCAATACGAATTTGTGTATTGCTTATTTTAAGACAGCAGTGTGTTAAATGCCCTGGACCTATGGGAGAAACACGTTGCATTTAGTGAAGAAATTAATCCTTTAACAGTAACATAGATTCACATACATAGATTGTCTGATAAAAACACGACAGCATCTCAAACTCTCCACAGATAAACATCTCTATAAGTTCAGCATAACCACAATGTAACCCAAGCAACTATACATTAAGTTGGTTCTCACCTGCTGCCACAAATCTGGTGAACCAAATATAGAATATAGCTGTGAAAACTGTCAGCTTCATCTTGCACCTTTGACTTAATAACTTATTTCTGACTGTCTGAGCTGGTTGAAGGGTCTCAGTGGAAGGAGGTCTTTCAGCCCACAAAGCTCACCACCCTCTGCAGTCAATTTCTTTGTCATCAAGACCACAAACACCTCAGTTAGGGACAGGAAAAGATGAGTGATGAGTGGAAGAGACCAAACTCAAGAGAGGAAGAGATACTTTCGGCCGTGTCTCGGAGAATCAGGTGGTAGAGATTTTTAAATGATCATTAAAAAAAGCTAAATTCAGTTGAGTAAACCATGTCTCAGAGACAGTTCACAATGTTTTTTACGGTTTTAATGTGTTTTAATTATGAAAAATTCATGACACAAATAGTCAGACAGATACATTGATTGATAAACCACACAAAAATGTTGCACATGTTTGTTTTAAAAACACTTTTTTTTTAATGATTTACTTCCATCCATCCATCTTATCTAACCACTATTTTCTTTGTGGTTATGTATATATATATATATGTTTAAGCCTACAATTAACAATGAGGGAGATAAGTATTTGACTCCCTCTTTTTATTGCATTTGGATAAAAATTTCAGGGGGGCATAAAGTCCCTGATTCATCACAGGAAGTACATGGAGACTTAAATATGAAATGGAAGGTAAAGCTTATACTAAATTCTAGTGCTGATGCATGTTTTATAATGTGAGCTAATGATGTTTTTTTTCTGAGCCTTACAAGTATGAGTCTAACAAACCTCTCCGGAAATTAAGAAGGCCTTGAAGGTGCTGAGACTCTGAAACCACATTCCACTCAGAGTCGCATTTACCTTTATGTTTTTAACACACATGAAGCCATTTCGAGGTACAATTGTATACACTATGTCAAACATCATGTATTACAGTTTTTTACAACTGCTATGACAGTTTTTTCAAAACATTTAACAACTTTCCTAAACTCTTAACACGATTAGCACAACATCCGCCTAGGTAGGCGATAAAATTAACACATTTTTTGTTGGTTTGATACAAAATGCATTCAGTTAACACAAAGTTCAAATGGTTGAACTTCTTTTACACTCGAGCTCCACCAACACCAAAACTATGTCATTTTAATGTCAATTGTTTTCATCAATGTGTTATGACTGACTAAATGTTGCTGTTGGAAGATTGTGTTAGTGTTTTGAAAACTGTATTATTGTATTAATGAGTTTCAGAGTTTAGTTTACAATGGGGGGTTTTGAAAATATAATTAACTGTTTTGCCAATTTTGTGTTTTAACTGATTCGGTGCGTTAAGAGTTAAGCAAAGTTTGTAGTGTAGAATAAAAAAAAAAACAACTATGATTATCTGTAACGACTTATAATGTAACAACATGCATTCCTCAGAGTAAAGTTTCAGAGTAAAGTTTATGTGCTGAAGAGTATCGAAACTTGGCTGAGTGTAACATTGCTTTTTTTCTGTTATGAATAACTCAAATCAAATAGTGTATTTGTCACTTGTCAGTAGAGCCGGGACAGGAATCCATTTCATACAGATTACCGGTGTATTTGTTTTTAATTCTATACATTTTTCATATGCTGCAATACCTTTGTGCCTATAAATCATCAACAACAGAGAGCCTGGGCAAAAAGTTGCTTGAGAGACATGTTTGAGAGGGGATTGTTGTGTAGTAGTACCAGGCAGATGCAATGCATTCTAATGATCTCAAGATGGAAACATGGTCAAAATAATAATTTCAGGAAACTTCAATGACACAGAATAGTTTCTTCTGAAAACAGGAGCCATGTCGGTTATGTGGAAATTCTTCAGCTTAAAAATAATCTGACACTGATCAAACGATCATCATAATGGTTAGCGACCAATGCTGCAGTCGTAGGAGACAACACAAAGGAATATGCTTCATCGCCTCAACCACAAACATGTCCTGAAATATAAAACGAAGGTCTGCAGCTTTTCCATGTCTGCAGGTTTACGGTAGCAGTGCAAAGCACGACTGAGACACAACTGCAAAGGGAGAGAGGGCTTCAATTTTATTTTATATTTTAAATACTTGAATACTACCTGCTAAACAATATTATTAATGTTTCATGATGCGCAAAGTTTCACAGCTGTTTCATTTAGCTATTCATTTCAAAATAGTTATTTCTGCCTTAATGAAAGTTCAGCGGATAAAATAAGTTTTCCTTTGAAGTTACAGGGAACACACTGTAACGAGCTTACATTTTTTTACGTTGCATTTTAAAATGTATTTTCACTGCAAGAGTCATCGTTCTGATTTCTTCCCCTCATTACAATTATGAGAGTTACTGTTAGCTCTTTGTGAAAGGCAGCATTCTGTGAGATTCTGTGAGCATTCACCATTCAAACCTGAGTTGACACTAGTCTGCTCATTTTAAGGCACTTTACTGCAGTGATTAATCTCTACATTATGAAGAACTGATGAAGTTATAACAACTTGACATGCATAAAAAAAATACTGTCAAACTGTTTCTTCCCTTTTGGAAGAAACCGCCATGGAAACCGCGGAATGAACCACCAACTCTCTGGCATATGTTTTATGCAGCGGATGCCCTTCCAGCCGCAACCCATCGCTGTGAAACATTCACACGCTCATTCACTATGGACAATTGTTCCTACTCAATTCACTTATAACGCATGTCTTTGGACATGTGGGGAAACCGGAGCACCCGGAGAAAACCCACGCGATCACAGGGAGAACATGCAAACTCCACACAGAAATGCCACCTGCCCCAGCCGAGCCTAGAACCAGCGACCTTCTTGCTGTGAGACGACCGTGCTACCCACTGCGCCATCGTGACAGCTCGCACAAAATATCGATCATCATAAATAAAAAAAACTCTGTGAAATATATTTTTGGTCATACTGCCACTATACAAAACGGGCAGTTTTGAACATTTGCTCTACATAACAACTTTTGATTATGAATGTTCTAACAGGTTAAAGTCTGTCAAAGACCGCATTTTAGCCCACAATGCTCACCACAGTCACTTTTTTGCCATGGCCCACACACACACACACCTTAGAGAGGGCAAGGAAAAGATGGGTGACAGCTATTATTATAAATCAAGAGAGTCTGCTTTAGAATCAATGCCGTACCGTTAAGTTTGAGTCTATTTCAAGTTACATTTAAGTCTGAAGGAAAGTTATTCATGCCCATTTAAAGCCATATACTGTATTTAAGTATATTAAATATAATTTAAGATTTTTCACTTTAGCTTATAAAGGGATACCAAGCACACTTAAAGTAACATGATTGTTGGTGTTTTGAAAACTCTATTGTTGTGTTTTGAATATGAGTTTTGGAATTTTGTTTACAATGTAGGTTTTGAGAATAAAATTAACAATTGCTAAAAAAAAACTTTCTGAGCAAGTGTAAAAAAAACTGCAATAGATTTTAAAGATATAGTAAATGGTTAAAAGTTCAACCAATAATCATATTTGCACACATCAAAGGAAGCAATTACAGCAACAAATAACAATCAACAGTACAGTATTCATATACTTCAAAAAAGAGTTCATCAGCAGCTATTTTTAGAGAGCTTGCATGATCTAAGAACGGAAACTTTGTGTGCTTTTCTGACCAATAGTGAGAAACAAAAGTACAAGCCTGCATGGAAACTACAGAGGCCTCGAAGGGTCTGGATCTCAATTTATACAGTGTTAATGGGATCTTCCACCTCCACCAGAACCTTAAAACGAAACCAGAAACCACCTACTTCTTCAACAGACGTGAAGCTGTTTCAAGATGTAGTTCAACATACAATATTCAGAATGAGATTAAGGATTCTGAAAGTTTTTTAGTTCTTCCTTCATAGGAGGCTGGTTCTTTTTTTCAAGCTTTTCCTGTTTCGATATCGTACAGATCAGAAAGAGTTTGCATGGTTTCCTCTGAGCTATTTGTAGAGATACAGACGAGCATCTCTGACATGTCTGAGGAAATAGTGACAGCTTTTCACAGTCTCTACAGTAAGTGTTAAGTAAACCAAAGGCTGCAGCTAAACCACACTTTCATCTCTTACCTTTGTTATATTTTGACCAGAATTTTAAAAAGTTGAACAAATTATTTGACAAATATTAAACTGTAAAATTAGGCCTAAGCTATTTATGCTAACTTGTAGAAAACTAATATAACCTGCTAAAGCTGTGTTTCACAACATGGTTGTTGATTTGAGCAGTTTAAACTAGCTTTGATCCACTAAAACCAGCTATAATGATCCAAAATACAGTTTCAGCTGGTGATGTTGGTTTTCTGCAATACTTCTGCAAGACATATCCATTCAAACCACTAGACAGTATGTATTGTTATAAATAATTCACATATTTTTCAAATATAAGATTTCCATGCTCTAAAACTAAAATAAAAATCAATACACTGCAATAATTGATATGAAGGAAGCATGCATGAGTATGTTTGATATTTTCAGGTTTGAGCAAGGTTCTGTTGACCCCTAGAGGCAAATGAAAACACTGCAGCTGCATTCAGTGATGTAGTAAAAAAAAAACAGTTAAAAGGGTATCATCCTCATCCAATTGGCTCTCAGCCATGCTATCCTGATTTTTACAAAACTTTAAAGAACAGATTTATTTATTATTTATGTTTTAGTTTGTTTTTGCATAACTGTTCTCTACTCAAGTTACTCAAAACACAGGTTTTTGTTAGGGTGGGTTGTCTTGTACAGATTTAAAAAATAACTAATATAGAAGACATATGTTTTTGTTATTGTTGTTGTTGTTGTTTTTGTTAAGAATACGAGTGACATTCATTGAGTTTGACTGTGCATGTGCATCTGACATTTAAAATTTAAAAAATATTTAGTCAAGAACACACAAAGTCCAAACGATCTCCAATAACTATACCTTTACAAAGAACGTGAGTTGTTAAGAACTTCTGTAGTTGACAATCTTTTCTAAATCTTTGTTTTGTGGCCTGTTGGTTGAAGACAGGAACTCAAATGCTGCAGTAGATCCAAACATTAGATTTCACCTATCGTATCGTACACCTATCATATGTTCACAAAGTTCAGTGGAGCAGAGTGAAAGCATTGAAAACCACATCTACACCAGCTTTAACTTTCACTGTACTTCACACCAAACCACTCTTCAAGTCACGAGGGTAACTCTACAAACGCATAGAAGATTACAAGTAAAACATTCATGTTTAAATCCCTAAAGTTGTATTACCCAAATTATGTACCAAAAATGTACATACTTGTCTAGAGTGCTTCAAGGCAACCAATTCTGTGTCATTTGAGAATAGTAAGTTGTAGAAATTGTAGAGACCTTGTGCTCCAGCACATGACTGGTAAGTTAAATAAAGAGAGAAGGAAATGAAAAATGACCTGTTTTCAGAGATACGAAATGGAATCTGGCAGAAAGATGCCTTCATTAGATATTAAATTCCTTGGTGATATATTTAATGGCATAAAACATTCACTTTATGTGTACCAAAACAATCACAACAAATGTTCAAATAGCTGTATAAAAATATCAAAAGTTCTTTGGACATTACATTTTGTGAACTCTGCTTTGATGAAGTTTTACAAAATAAAATAGACCCTGGAAAAGGTTAATGTACACATATGCACCAACATATGGAACTAAAATAGCAATTTTCTGTGAAGAATTATACAATTTACAGTGGCACAACCCTTTATTTTACCGCCACTTACATGAGTCCTATGTAGAAAGCCTGCAAAAATGTATTCACCTACTGAAGTGAAAGTAAAAGTAAAAAAAATACAATAAAATGCATTAAAAGTTTAATTAAATGCAAGTAACAGAACACGTGGTGAATTATTCTAACCATGTTAATTCCTCAACCCCCCCCCCCCCCAAGTTGCACTTAAACTAGGTTAGGAGCCCTTACCTTTCACAAAAGAAAAGAAAAGCAAGTTGGATAGACTCAAAAGAAAAGCAGATGAAATCTATTTTTAGAAGACAGATCCCATGGGTTGAGTTATTACGGTTATTTGAGGGCCAGTAAGATGAATGAGTCCATGTTCAAGAACGAGAAACTGAGACCACGTGATAAACCACATGCAAACGTTTAATCCGTTCATTAATTGGTGAACTACTAGATTCACCTCACTCCAGTTTATCTCTCATCTACAGTAGTCCTATCTTGAGATGTGAAATTGCCACTGGGCTTATCTACACGTCAATTTACTTCCAGCATCAAAGCATCAAAACAGCATCAAAGTTAAGCCTCCCTTCCGCTGTGCCCCTATAGAAAAAAGTGTTCAGCTGAAAGAAAGGGCTTAAGCATGACTCAGAAGTAAAACTAGAAATGGGAAAACCCCTTCTAAACCAAAGGAAGCTCAGATATTAGCAGGCCTTGTGTCTCTTCCTACAAAAAAGTCTGCAACATTAATGCAGTGAAAGTTACTCATCCCACACGTAGCAGCTCTCACGCAGCTTACAGATGACAAATATGGGCAGCAGTTACAGATAAGGACAGAACTTGGAACAAATTAAATTTACCCTCTTTTTTAAAATGCTCATTAATTGGCTTCTGTAGTTTATTTGATCTTTTTTCAAACTAAAGAAATGTCAGCTTCTGACTGACTGTTTTATATTCCTAGTCTCTGTGGCTTCACAGTCACTATAGGTGTTTATTCATTGCTTTTTTCCCCTTTTGTATTTCTCCCACTGCCTACAATACCCCATCAATTATCCAGTTAACTAGTTTTGAACCAAAATACATCATATAGAAACAATATGGTAATAAAAATATGCTATCGTACTAGGCTTTTGAAAGACATGACCTCCCTGGGCAGTCACTTCTATATTAGCCTCAGCCTCAGAGCTCACACCGAAGCAACGTTGTCGAAAGGTCTGGTGGGTTTGGTGCTTTTTATTGGCAGGTACTTAGAGAATCCTAAAGTCGTTATCTGATTGGTTGAATTTCTCCAGAGAATCGAATGACACATTTGTTTTTGTTCAGCTCAGAATCTAAATTCAACCATATGACCAAGAAAAGATGATTTTATAGAACATGTTTGTTCTATTCTTGTAACTTTGTGTTATCTCTCGTCTTCTGTGACTTAATAATTGTCTTTTTTAAATAACAGGTAGTATTATCTAACTGTCTATTCATGAGAAAAGTGCATTCTGGGATACCTGCACAGGAGACGGACAATATTAGTCACAAACCTTTTCCTCACATTGTGTTTCAGCCCAAGTAATTATAATAATATATGTAAAATGTGAATGTTGGCAAATATTAATGTTATAAACTAGGATACATCTCAAATGTTAAAATTTTCCTGTGAAGTCAAATCAAGAGGTCCACATTTGTCATTTACAAACAGCCATTTATTTTGCAGATCAGATATTACTAATATTTTAAACTTGTAAGTATAATGACATAAATGGGATTTATTTATGAAAAGGACAGGACTTCTCATTTAGCACACACAAAGCTCTGAATAAAACTGCAGTTAAATTTTCATTCATTTTTATACATTGAGTAATTCTTGGCCTCGACATTTCAACAACTTAACATGTGAATAGCATATGTCTGTGGGTCTATCCGGGGCTTTATTTGTGGTAAATGAGAAGACGTATTTCCTTTTCCCCAAGCGTGGGGGCACTGGGTTGGTTGTTACCAAGTATCGGTTGTTTATTGGTTAATCGGTTGTTACCTATCATTCCCTCATAGAAATATTTCCTTTCAAGCTTTCTTGGCAGCGAGGGTACCAGGCTTGGCAGAGTGGGCCGTTCCATCTATTGAATGTTAGGGGAAACACTTCTAACGAATACAGAGCTGGCGTTTACAGAGTTTAGCAACAAACATTTCCCTCCTGAAAAACAATCAAAAGAAGACACAAAAGAAAAATGCATTGTAGAATGGAATTTTTTTTAAATAACCTTGTCAAGTTTTCTAAATTTACTCTTGACTTAAATAAAAAAAGAATACTTTCTGTGATTATATCTTTGACATTTTCTCCAAAGGTCATGGAATCATAATTTAGATTCACAATTCCTGCACTGCAACATATTTTTATTTTATTTTATATTTTATTAATAAAAATACAATAATTAAGTGTCCATTATTATTATTTTACTAAATTAACTTAAAACCTTTTCTCTAAAACAGGAATGCAACCGCAATAAAACTCAAATAGAAATACATAATACAATTAAATGAATGATGTTTAATTTATTGATATTCACAAATATGAAATGCAAAAGAACAGTTTATATTTTTACAAGTTTAACTTAAAAGTTATTGACATTCAGTTTATTATTGGTTTTAAAAATTTTTTGCAAATATATGCCAGTCTGCAGTATAAAGTGCACTTAATAAGAGAGAGATAAATGGTTCATGAAAATAAAAAAGTTGTCTTTTTTCATTCATTCCAATGAATGAAATAGTTAATCAGTTCCTGATGTCATACGTGAACACGCTGAATTCTTCAATCCCAAGTTATGTTGCTTCTTCTTTTCATCCAGATATTTCATTGCTTTAATAGCCCAAGCTGAAGAAGGATATGAGCAGATTGTGGCTCCTTTGCATGTGAGGAATCTACAGAGTATAAAAATACACACAATTAGAACAGAGCATTCTGCCATGTTAAAATTCAAAATCAGTAAAATAAATCAAATGTACTGTTTAGTTTAGTGAATAGTTTGATCCAAAATTCAAAACATCCAATAATCGTTTCACATTCTTACCTCACTGCGTTCACTGAGAACAAAGGTTTGTACTGGATTGTGTAGCTGCGCAGATTTCTCAGTGGAACTTTAGTTTCACTAGTAGTTAGACAGGCGTGTGCAATAGGAGAATTCCCTGCAAACAAAAATTAAAATGAATACCATCAAATACCATCAGACATCTGTTATATTGATGAGGAGCCCACCTTGCACTGATGGCACGCTCAGAAGACCCAGCAGTAGAATAGTAGAGAATCCTTGCACAAACAGCTTCATTCTCTTGCTTTGATGCCACCTCTAATGCTACCCTCAAGATGATCTTTAGCTATTTAAGCTCAGTCCTGAACTGGGACACATGGAACAACCACCCACTAGCATGAACAGCTTGACTCGTTTACCACCACAGTCAGAAAACTGGGTTAATGAAACCACAACCCAGAAGACTGGTCAGTGTTTCTGTAACAAGTCACTTAATGGTATGAACCTATGCTATGACATAATCATTCTTTCTAAATTTGTTTGATATAGAAGACAATGAATTTTGCCTTTCTCACAGTAATATTTGCATTTTCTTTATTGAAGTAAAGCAACTTAAACAAGGAAGTAATAACTTTAAAGGTTATTAAAGTGTGAAGGGAGCAAAGAATAAAGGGCTATGAAATCAAAGTTTGTCCGTGGCCCATACACACAAGAAAATCATCCATTAGAGGAGACAGTGAGAAAAAAAAGTAGCTTGTGGGTTTGATTTTTAAATTAAACTTTTTCAGCGTGTTTAACCCTTTTCATTGTTGCGTAATAGTTATGTTTTTTTTTCTCCAATCACGAAGTGAGTAGCTTTACCGTGAAGTAAACTTAAAGTACACTCAATTTTATGTGTTTGTGTAATGGCTTTGAAAGCTGTGACAGAGACCAAAAAATATGACATGATCCATCATAAAAGTTTATTCTGAACTGCATTAAGTTTAATTAAATAAATATAATAAATAAATAACTGTTATATTTATTTATTTATTTATTTATTTATTTATTTATTTATTTATTTATTTATTTATTTATTTATTTATTTATTTATTTATTTATTTATTTATTTATTTATTTATTTATAAGCAAAATGCTTGTGGAAATAGCTCCCAAAAGTGCAGAGATGCAGATGCATCGAACTGCAATCCTGTAAAATTGTTAAATATTTTAGTTTAATGTGATTAACGTTTTTTTTTTTGTCTGTGGTCTGTATTTTGTCCATGGTCTGTAGGTGTTCAGTTATATATTTTACAGTCTTGGCTTCTAGGTTGTATTGTGTGCCCTTTGTCTGTTCCCTTTTTGCTTTAACCAGTCATGTGGTCATAATCCCATGACTGGCACATGGTCCCTTGTTTTTGTGTCTATAGTATCACCACCCTCTTCGTTTTCTCGTTACAGTTCATTTAGCTGGTTTTTCAGTAATTATGTTTGATTGTTTTTTTTTTTGTATTGCCCCTTTTGAGTTCTGCTCTCTGCAGGAACATTACTCATTTCTTGTTGAATGCTCATTTTGTTTGATGCAGTGAGTGGTGTTTGATAGTTTTGTAATATTAATAATTTCTCTTAGAATGATTGTTTCTCCGCCTCATGGGATGTTTGAGTTTTTTCCCCTTAGGTTTGTTATGTGTTTAATTTGATAAATGATTATCTCGCGCTGTTATAAAATCTTTGCCGGCTGGGGCCGACTTAATTGGAGTTTTAAATGTAAGAGTACAAAATAAAAATAATGAAGGTCATTTAAGGGTCGAGGGTAACAAAACCCATCAGTAACAGTTTTTACTATAAGCATGTTAACAGTACACAATAAATGTTTCAAATGTTTTGTTATTGATAAAAATTTCTCTGTCCTTAGTATGCTCACTTACTGAGCATAAAACAACATGATGTATACAAAAAATGCTTAAGAGGGTATATTAATAGTAGATTATAGAAATGAGGGTCCTCTTATCACATTGCTGTAAAAGTCAGCAAATGTAACATCAGAAAACAGTAACATCATGCTGGTTTATTAAAGAAACTGCATCACAAAAGAAGCCACTGGAAAAAGTGTACTGTTTTAATTCTTGGGAAAGATGTTCAAAATGTCTCGGTTGAAGTACTTCCTGGTTTTCTAGGTCACAGTGCTTTTTTCTCCAACCACATCTGTGAGTCTGGTCCAAGTTGCAGCTACACAGAAGTCACATCAGGGGTCTGTCATTCAAAGCTGTGGTGATCATAAGAATGGATAAGTTTTATACAATATGTTTTTCTTTTCCTTTACCCCTGGTTCTTAAATCATGCCTAAGTTATTGAGTGATGAAACTAAAATACTGGTTTGTCTTCTCAACTAAAGGTTGAAATATCTGAATTTAAAAACCCATTAAAAAAAACTTGGGGCAGAGATGAAAGTAGAAGTTGTTTTCACCACATATTTGCCAAAGCTCATCATCTTTCTGAAATCAAACTTTCACTGGTTCAGTTGGGTTTTAAAGTCAAATTCTGAAAAGAGAGAATAGGTTAAACAATCCTGAAATAAAATGTTAAAATGAAGTTAAAATTTAGCTTGTCAGTTAGAAACCCCCTGGAGGTCCTTAGCAAATTAAATGAATTTATTCATTTATTTTTATAGAGTAGAAGAGTGTAGTTCTCAGATGTTTTTTAGTCTGGGGCAAGCTTCACCTTCATTGACACTCTAAAGGCTATTCCTCACAGTTACATGACAACAGCTAATTTAAATTCAGTTTTTACTAATAAATGATTCCCAAAGCATTTGGTTATCTTATAAACATACTTATACAATTTTATCTTATAAATAAAGTTTGTGCTATTTAGCTATATATTTAGCTTTGTAAACCAACGGAGAAAAAAACCATGACATTGATGGAACATGTAAAAATAATATATGTCTATAAGATGGATTTTCCACTTTAATAGTGAAATTTTACCGCTCGGGTTTCACATCCTCGTTTAATGAATGAATCCCCGGACGGGGTTTGCTCGGAAACAGAAGCTGTGGTTTCCTTTCAGACTATCCATCACCAAATCACATATATCGTACATTAAAATATATAAATAATATCGTTTGATCTTTGATCATTAATTAAAATGGTGTGTGATCCAACATAGAACATTAACAGATGGTGAAGTTTGAGGGAATGTCCAAAAGAAAGTTATGTTTGCAAATAAGTGTGCAATTTTCTAACTGACTTTGAGGAAAGAAAGCGCATGGTTTTAGGTCATGTGAGGACTAATAGTGTAGAACTGACTGAATGTCTTGTGCAACACTTGGGCCATCGAGGTCGAGCTTTACTGTGGTGGCACATGATGCCTTTCTTGGTAAGGTAAAGACTAAATATAAAACCACTTTGTGTTTTTAGCTTTTTTTTTGTTAATGAAAGCTATGTGAACTTTTGGTTTGCTCAGCTTTTTTGGAACACTTCACTTTTTTTAAACAGTGGACCATTTTGCATTCCTCTTGGAGTTAATAAATAGTGCATTTCCAATGTGGGATCTATTCAGCTGCTATCCAGATATGGCTATAGCACCTTCTAGCATAGCTTAGCATAGATCATTGATTCAGATGGCATTAATAGCATTGTAGTCCCACAGGTAGGAACAGACTGATCCAAAAAAAATTTTTTATCTAAACCTTGACTCTTTTGTAGTTGTTTTGTGTAATAAGACCAGCAGAAACTACATTATCAAACCTTTCTGAGCTGATGTTACATGGAATAAAACTCAGTTTTGTTAACACAGCAACAGCTTTTATAACACAACAGTGCCACAGTGGTCACAGAGCTGTAGTGCTTGAATGAGGTCTCGAGTGAGATACATTTCTTCTTGTGATCGGCACTTTTATTTTTAGAAGCCAAAAATAAAGTGAAGTGCAAATTGGCTTTGCCTTGGGTTTGTCATTGCCCTGCAACCTTTGCAGCACTGTTGAGCTTTCATAGTTTTAGGACTGATACAGAACATTTAATTTTAATAAAAACAATGTAATTTAATTAAATGATAAACTATATGATATGAAAACTATAAACAATTTTAACTTTAAACATTTTGTGTATAAATGTTTATAGTACATACTATAAATTCGATAGAAAACTAATCAACACTAAAATTGCCAAAAATCTAATATAAAATGTATATGTATATATATATATATATATATATATATATATATATATATATATATATATATATATATGTATATATATATATATATAAAGATTATTAAAACTGAAAACTGTGTTCTCAAGGCTGTAAAAGTATGTAACACTTAGTTACTTACGAAGATGTTTATTAGCCCTGCTATTAAAATCCAATTCCTAGTCGGTAAAAGCTATTTTGAAATACTTCCACACAAATTATATGTTTGGAAAGATTAGTTTGGACTAGTCTGTGCTCCAAGATGCACTTCTGAAAAAAAAATAACAGTTTGCAAAAGATCTTTAAAAAGAAATTGTGTCAGAAGCAATATAGGCTCCAATATATGGCCGATCAACCAGTGGTACCCACCCTAGTTTTAACCAAGATGGGTATTGGGATAGTTTTTTTAATTACTGTTACATAAACATATACAGGCAATCCTTCAGTTTAGTACATTCAGTTTATTCCCATTAATTCCTGTTATTTATCATATATTCCTATGTCTTCCCATTAATCTCCAATGAAAGTGTCCAGTCTTGAAAATTCCAGAAATTTTACTACCCTAAATACACTAGTTAATTTATTGTATTACGATGTAAACTGAGCCTATAAATGAAAAAGTGCAGCGTTCCTCTAAATCTTCCTTTTTTTTGCTCATTTTTTTGCCAGTGATATAATGAAGGAATGATTTCTAGTTGGGGATAGCAGAGGGTATTTTTTCTCATTTCTAAATGCTGTTTTACTTTGTGCAAATGAGATACATTTAAAGATGTAATTGTGCAGGTGCTGCTACCTCCATTCGTTTATTCTTTAATTGATTACGTCACAACACAAAACCTTTCAGCCTGTAATTATTTATAGATTTTAAAACATTCCTGAGTCTGTAGAATCCAGTACTCTCTTTCAGAATGTTACCCTGAAACTTTATAAACTCTTTATTTGGTGTAAGAAATAAAAGTGCAAATGTGTTCCAGATACGAGTGACTCATAGAAAACTGAAGCGTTCACTTTCCGGGAGCTTCGCATCCTTCCTCTTTTGATCTTCTCCGGCAGCAGGAAGCAGCGAATGTAGCGTCAAATCCATATTTCCACATTCTTTTATGTCACTCATTCGATAAGTTGAAGATTTCATCACAAATTGGCTGGAACAAAACCGTGAATAGGAACCAACGGGGGTGTTTCTCCAAAAAATCTTACTGGAAAAAACTCTTAATGACAAATCCGCTTCCTCTTTTTGAGGATTTAAAATGATCAAGCTGAGTGAGGAGTTACTAAACGTCTCACAGAGGAATCCCCAAGACATCACAGAAGAAATCATGAAGCTCTCCCAGAATTTGATGATGTTGGGCGTTGCAACCACTGTTCTCATTTCACTAATGGTCATGGGAACAAGTGAGTGTCTACATTTTGAATACATAATTTGTATCTTTATCTTAGACTTCTAAAACAACTCCTTTTTTATCAGATGGACAGAACCGGTTCATTCAGTGCTGCACCAGTGTCTCTACAAAGGAAGTCACGTTACCTATCACCGGCTTCAGACTCCAGAAGAGAAATCCTCCTTGTGTGAAAGCAGTGATGTAAGTATTCCTGTCCGATGAAAAACTTCTCAAAACCTCAAACTTTTGTAATGAAATCAATCTCAGTAGTTTATCTCTTTACACAGTTTCTTCACAACAGACGGTGAAAAATGCTCTCACTGGAACCAGACCTGGGTTTGGGAAAAGATCCAAAACCTTGTCAAGCTTAAAGGGTAAGAATTGGAAATTAATTTGTAAAACTGAACACTACAATGACAAAAACAAATCAAACTTTTAACAATATATTTAGAAGATAGTTTCCTAAATGTATACTTATTCATAATTTACATTTTCCGCAGATTGGAGAGGATGAACAGCACTGTCTCTACACCTCTGTCAAACTCAACTACAGCTTAAGGGTGAACTGATCCCGATCTAGATGCACTGAAATCATTTTTTCACTTGGTTATGACTTGTTATTTATGGTAATTTATCATTAATGTAGGATTTTTTACGAGTTATTTATTTATGAGCAATTCTCATTGAATTTGTATAAATCAAAGCTCTATTTACTGAGATTCTATGTGGTCAAATAAAGTGATAAATAAATCTATCACTGTCCTTATGTTTTATACTATATATATATATATATATATATATATATATATATATATATATATATATATATATATATATATATATATATGTGTGTGTGTGTAGTATAACTTTATATATGATGTAGTCAGTCTATCCCGGTGACCAAAAATGTAAGCGGTGAAAGGTGTTTCTTCAGAAAATCATACATGTGAGAGAATAATGGTGAATCTGACTCACTTTTTTTTATAAAAAAGAAATAAATAAATGGATACATCTTAAGCAAAGTCAAGCTAAACATATAAAACAGTTAAGAAAATCATTTTATTTATTATATTTTACTCATACAAATGCTCAGTATTTTTTCCGTGATTTAAACAAGAAAAATCACAGTGTTAAATTAACACTGCTAGTGTGGACCTATTTAAGCACTGCCTCAGTGTTAAATCTAACACTGTGAGTTAAATTGAAACATGACTCATTGTATTTAACTGGAGAAGATATTTTGCTGTGTATGTTTAAGTGTGGTTTAATAAATTAATTGATGAATCTGTATAAGTTTCATTATTTATTCAGGATAATTTAAGATTAGATGTTTACTCTTATACTATCTAAATATTTTACTTCACAAATTAATGTATTTAGGGCCAGACTGCAAAACGCAATGTGGTCATTTTAGGCAGACCTAAATTAACACCGACCAATATGTTAAATTAACTGCCATAGAGTTACATTTAGCACCCGGGAAGTGTTTATGTATGTCCCCACCGTTAGTGTTGATTTAACACTGTTAATGTTGCTGTGTACTTATTGATCTTTAAGTTTGGTGAACTCCCGTTTAACCTTAACCATGTTTTGTCATACAGTTTCTTTGAGAGGTCATTTGTGGATTTGAAGATAATATTGTCTTATACTCAATAGGGGAAAAACATTTACAGTTTTTTTTTTACTTTGTTGAATTCAAGGCAGCTAATGAAAGTATCTGTGAAACCATACAGTCAGACACCGGCCACGTCTGATAATAAACTCATATAAGATTTTAGAATAATTATACAGACAATTCTCTACCGTCTCAAAAGCATGCCTTTCCATGAGACATGACTGAAATTAAATGTTTGCAAAGTTATCAAAACAAACCTTGAATGTTAAATATCAATTCGAGGTTCTGCACAAAAACTGTTGATCTTCCCCAACTTGTAAGTTATTTTTTGTAGCTTCAAGAAGTACAATAAATTTGTAACATAACTTTTCCACCACTAGGTGGCGCTTTGGCCTAACATAATACCCCTGTCTTTTCTTCAGCAAGGTCTACGTCTTCATAAAGATGATAGCAGCCAATCTAATGTAATCAACTGCATTCTTCTTCTTCGTTTGAACATTCAAACTTAATGAAATAAAATGAAACCTGATTAGATTTTGGATATGAGTATGTTTTCTTTAATTTTATAATAGAATAAACTCAATAGAAAGCTAATCATTTTACTTAGAAAACGTCCGTGCAAATGTAAGATTTTAAATCATTAATCATCTCATCTCTGTTTTCCACAGAAACAAAGTCAAAATACCTGCAATGGGGCGCATTAGTATTATTTGTATTTTTACCCTCATGCCAACTTTATTTTTCATCTTGCTTTCATTTCATCTAATGTTTTACTCTCATCAGACATAAATGTTTTCTCACTGCTGATCAGTTTATAGTTTAAATCAAAGATAGTTTATTATTACATTTGAAGTATTCTATTAAGGGAAGTCATCAGTAAGCAAAAAATGGTTAATTATATATATTTATATATATATATTTTTTTTTATTATTTATTATTTTTTTTTTTCACGGACGTTTTCGAACTAAAATTAATAGCTTTCTTTTGACTTTATTCTATTATAAAAGTAAAGAAAACAAACTCATATCCAAAATCTAATCAAGTTTCATTTTATTTCATTCAGTTTGAATGTTCAAAGAAATATTCATGACATAAAAGACTCAAGTTACTTAAAGTTATTTAAAAAAAATATAGGAACTCAACAGTTTATTGAGTTTAATGCATAACAAATAATCAGCTAACTGAATCCAAAATATGGTTTTCCAAAGCCAGGTTCATTGGTTGCCTCTTGTGCGATTGGTGGTGGTTTGGTTTATTCTGTTAATGCCAACTCTGGCTTTTCCTTGTGATGCCCTGCTCTCCAGCGTAGCTATTTTGGACCTTTAAAAGAAAACACAAATCCAAATAATGGCTGCATAAACAACATGTGGTCAAATGGTCTTGTCATAAACCACTCAGTTGTAAATAATGCCATGGGGGACATTTAACTTGGCTAAACTCTTTATACTTACCTCAAGCGGACCAGGGCTGCTCTCACCCACTGATCTTGAACACTCGCACATATCTTCCTATTGCTTCTGGTGAAGAAACTGAAAGAGAAAGAGATATAATAACAGCAAGTGATCTGCATTTTAAGTTGATGAATATCATTTACTTACAAACTGAAAAAAGAGAATGTAGCATTTTAAAACAAATAAATATAATATATAGTAAACACTCTATTTGACTTAAAAATATTTTTGACTCCAAAGTGGTCCCTTATATTAAAATGTGTGCTTAAAATAGTCTGTTTTGATGTTCTGCTATTAGTGAGATTATCAACGAACCATGCTTGGGGCCAAATTTCAGTGACTTACATGATAGCATCGAGGCGACACACCTCAAGGGAGCTCTGCTCGATGAAACCCTTGATCACAGCGAAGGGCAAAGGTTTACGAGTGTACTTCAGACAGCAGGCAAAGTTCTGTGGGCCATCTAACATGAGGAAAAACATCTATTTTATGCAATATCTTACATCTTCTACTGTATGCAGTGCTGGTTCAGCTGCAAACAGACAAACCAATTTAATGTGTTCAAAACTTACAAGCTTCTGTAGAGTGAGGAAACAGGCTCAGGAGAACGCTGCCGATGAGAGTGATTGTAATCAGAGACATAACTAAAAGCACTTTAGTCACGCGAAGAACGGGAGTGTCCGTTATGACACTGCTGGCACTTTTTTATGAGAAAACGATAAGATCGGTGGCATGTGATACATCAACTCAAATCAGATGCTGGTTACAAAACGGGGACAACAGCAACCACAGAAACAGAGGACAGGAAAGCAAAGATACACAGAGTACAAAGCATGAATCAGAGATGTGTACTGCATAAAAGTGTATTCTTGGTAATGATGAGATGCTCCTCTACATGGGTACATGCTGTTTTAGCGTTATTTTTTGCTTTTATTATTTATTATATACTTTTTACAGTCAATGGTTGTTATATTTAGATTTATTGTGAATCACTTTGTGAGCTTTGTGAAGGGTGCACATTAAACTACTGATACTATTACTACTGTATGTACTAGAACCCTGTTAGTGCAAATCTAGTTTTTCAAACGTTTTCAGGCATTTGATATAGAATTCTTTTCGGATGACGTATGTCGTGTCATGTGCTGATTCGATCGGGACTAATGCTGGGCAGACACTTTGGCAGTTTCAGTTGAATGAGTCAGGACCTGCTTTTACTGCACGAGTAAATGGCAGGGTATAAAAATTCAAAACACTCAGTTTATATTCACACACTCTTTGAGCCGCTGCTCAACCTGTGGAGTATTGTAGTGACATATCGTATTGTGGCACATCGGTTTTGAGATTGGGAAAATCATCAAGTAAAATTACTTTTTTACTTTTTTGGGAAATTTACCGTCATGTAAACCAATCAGGAGCTTCCTGGACAGGTCATGTGAGGGAAAGCCACGAACCAGCAATTGCAGAGGGTGGCTTTTGTTTATGAGTAAAAAATGAATTGCGTCCATTCAGAAACGTTTTCCAGGAAGTTTTTCACGAATGACGTGTTCCAGTATGACAACGTTGGGAGAAAACATCGATCATTGGCTTTTTTTTGTATTTCCTGCCATATTGCCCCAACGTCATAAAAGTCAGTGGTCAGTCTATGGAAGTAGAAAAATCTTTAAAGCTAAAGGGAGTGTAAGAGAAAAACCTCAAAAACCTAAAAATGGACACAGCAAAGTGTGCTCAAAAATCAGAAATATATCTCCACAATTTTAAATGCAGCAGCAGGCACATGGCTGTGAATTTCTAAGTATACCCGAGTGCACAGTCGAATCTCGCATCTAGTTTCCCCTTAAACCTGTGGTACTACAGGGATTACAGGCTAAACAATCTCCAGGGGTCTAATTGTCACTATGCACAGGAAAATATAGCTTTTGTGATTATTTATCAAATGTGTGGCTTCTCATGAGCAAGCCCATCTCTTTATGTCCCACTCTCTTAATCTCAAGCTAGCTCAAGTAGTAAAAGTTAATGCATCACTGTCTGCTGTTTGAAGAAGAACGTCGTTTTGGTAAAGTTGGCTATAGTTTTTTGTTTTAACTCATAGTTGTCAGGTTTTAACAAATAATTTCACAATTAAATGGGTTTGATAGTTCATCTACGGTTTATGCTCCACACTGGGTGTTTGCTAAGTCGCACCAGGACCTCTGTGAACTTCAAATATTAAAGAAATTAGTTCTTAAGTGAAAAATGACCCCAAAAATCCTTTAAATTTAGTAAATAATTAATGTTATTTTTATTTAGATTCATCCTTCAGTTTTGATGTGACAAACAAAACCTGGCATATTCAAATTGCTAGAAAATTCTGAAATCAGTTTGTTTTGCAGTAGCCTTTACTAACAAATGTGTTGAGTGGGAAAGTTGCTTGTTATGCAACGTGAGCGTTAGCTAATCTTCTTCTTTACCATGACCCATTTAGTGGTGAGAATGACAAGTTCCCCCTCTGAGCTACAGTGCAAATTAACATGCAGAGCTTCCGCGACCTAGAAAACATCTCAATCCAGAAGCCAAATTGACAAGGCAAAGTGGCAGTTACTGTACTGTAAAAAATTAACACAATGTTAATTATGAAGCAGGCCGATTTTTACATGTGTCATAAGAAGCGAATCAGGGTTTTTGTTATCTCTGATGAGCTCATGAAGTGTTGGATGTTTGTGTTTAGTAAACACCTCAGGAAGGTGCGAGCTGTCTGTTTTGAGCAGGTTCTATTTCTATAAGCTGATAAATCATTTATGCTGTATTTCCAGGAAATTGCACCCAGACTCAATATCTAATCCTATTGGTAGCTGGTGTGATTGGTTTCTGTAATAATTTCTCTATTGTATTGTCCCAAAATGCACTCTCAACACCGACAAAGGGCTTTTCTTGATATTTCTATTAAAACATTAAGTGTTTTTTTCTTATTCTTTTTTGCTACAAGTTGATAGATTGTTTGATGCTGATAATTAAAAGAGGGTAGGTGATTTAAAAGATTGGTGTTTTTGAGTAGTTTATAGATGGTTGGAACGATATAGCATTAGAAGAGTAAATTAAAAGACTGTGAAGAAATAATTAGACTAGATATTTCTTGATGAAAATGTGATATTTGGGCTAAAAAAGTTTGCTTTGGCTAAGACAAGCTTGAGAGTCAAACTAGGTAAATCCAGATTTGAATTGTGTATATATACATACATATTTTTAAATAGGTTTTTAGGGTAACAGACTTGGATTCCAGGGAGTGGTGTGTGATGTATAAATTTATACATATGACCTGTCAACTCATGATTGGTTTCCCAATTAATTGAAGCAGGTCTTAGACTTATTATTACCTGGAAAGGAAACAACCAAAATGCTGTGGGAAGTGGTGTTTGTGAGGCCAACAGGGGGAGCTCATCATTTGGTCTCTGTGGGTCCTAGTATTCTGTGGGTCCTCAGTATTGTAAAAGAGAATCCGTCTTCGGCATTTTCTTCATAAGGCATAAGGTTGTGGTCAGGTGGATGATGAGATCTACTTGTGATCGGAAGGTTGCCGGTTCGATCCCCAGCTCCACTGACTTGAAGGTGGTGTGAATGATGAAACGCTTGCTCTCCATCTTCAACAACCACAGCTGTGGAGCCCTCGAGCAAGGCACCAGGTTCCCGACTGCTCCCCGGGGGCTGCAGCCATGGCTTCCCACTGCTCTGGGTGTGTGTTGACAGTGTGTTTGTTCACTGCTGTGTGGGTACACTGGAATGGGTTCAATGCTGGAGCACAAATTCTGGGTATGGGTCATTCCATATCTTGTCAACTGATTACTTTCACTTCACTTTCTTTAGAGGAGTTCTCTGATGATTCAACCCTGGAAGGTGTAATCCTGAAATTGCTGGCCAAATTCTTAATAATTCCTGTATTCTAGTGTGCTGCCCATATCTCTTGCTCTCCCTTTAACAGTGTTGGTGAATGATCTGGCAGCAGTTACATTATTAAGGTGGATGTTGATCACAGGTGCTGAATTCAGAGACATTTATTATAATAATAAATAATAATAAGTCAGAATGGGCTAGTTCCTAACATTATCAGCAATGGTTGATGTTCCCCTTTGTACAAAACTAAAAAAGTGTCACCTTTTAAATTGGAACAATATACTGGTGGTTCTTCTACTGGTATGCAAATTTCACTGTTGTGTAAAAACTGTGACTTACATAGCGCATCAAACTATACTGGTGCATAATACATTTAGAAGTATGATAGCAAGACGAGTATAAAGTTAAGGAGAATAAAATAAAGAGTGATTTTAAATTGTCACAATTATTGTAGGGTTAAATGGAATGACAGAAATAGCAAAGTCTGATTGTCTGAAGGCATAAATCTTAAAATATCTTAAACAAACAAATAAAAAAATTATTCACAACCCTTTGAGTGTTCTTGAAAGTCAAAACTAGCAGTCTGAAACTAAAAACATTGCTGCACCAGGGATGTAAACATGTTCATCTCAGCTCCAAAGTGAAGCAGTTTTAATATGGGAGTGAATGAGAACCTGCTCACTCCTGCTGGTCGAGGTACTATTTTTATTTACTTCCTAATACGCATCGACAAGGAGAGCAGGAGCTTGCTGCTTGGTTAGCTTCCACTACTAACCTGCTTACACACTAATGGAGTAAGCATTTATAGAGCACCCTACTACCCCTAGGGTTCAGGATCAATGTATTAAGTTATCTAATTCAACTTATATCTAAACATGATTTCGTGATCAGTTGTAATGTTTAGTATGCTATCTAAAATCATGTACTTTTTGGAATGGAAGTCTATCTGTGTCGTATGACTGACACTGTTGACACTACATGGATTCCTAATTCGAGTTCCAGGTAGGATGCCGAAACAACTTTCTTCTGTTTGAGTTTCTTTAGGTTTTTCTTTACAGTCTGTACATTATATGTACATAATATATGTAGCTCTAATGAACTGGCTACTCTAGAAAAGCTGGATATAGTTCTATAAGTGACTTCTATGAAAGCAACAGTCTGGGTTTTTCTTTACCGCATACTTGAATTAATGATTACTCTGACACCTCACTCTGTGTCCACTTTTCTCTTGTTTTATTGAAACCTTTCTTTCTGCCTCTGTCTCCTCTCTCCCCCGCATTCTGCTCTGCAACACACGTGCATCATGTCGTACGCCTCCTCTCGTCTGTGCCAGAGCCAGTGGGACTTTCAGCTCTCGCTCCTCAATCTTTCACATGCTCGCTCTCAGTCTGAATAATTACGGAATGTGGGTGGATGTAAGCTTCTCTCATTCTGATTCCTTTATAATGACCCAGTGGGAGGTTAACAAATTAATACTTCAAATGATGAATCTGGAGAGAGGGAGAGAGAAAATCTGACAGAATACTTGTCAAATCACCAGCTCTACTCTGCATTGCTCTCCTGTGATAAATATTTGATTCAGAGATTAAAATGCATGGGCTAAATGTTACACCTGAGCCTTCTGAAGCCTAAGACTGCAGATATAGATCAGCTGTCAGAGTGAGCATGATAACTCAGGCCATCGCATTTGTTGACTTTAAGTGTGAAGCATCTGGGTACATTCCCTAGTACTATTTCACCTGTCTGACCTTTAGTTCAGAGGTGAGACAGCTATAGATCTTGGCTTTATTTTTCTTATAAACACATTCTACATTCCTATCTTTAGAATATTTTTTTTTATTCTATACCTTTTAGTTTGACCTGGTTATAATTAGTGCATTAACAACAATTTTTATGGAAAGCCTTCTGTTTTTAATTTGTTTGCTTTTTCTTTAAATGTCGCCATTATCAGAAAAAAGTAGAAGATCAGAAATTGGCAATGTTAAAACAAATCAAACTGAAAGTTACATATTAGCAGTGATTCTAAACTCTAAAAGAAAGTATTGGCTATTACTTTGGATGACTATTCCATTTCTATAAACACAAAACATTTATGATAATGATAAGAAAATTAAATAATAAATTAGTCAGTTACTAGTGATTGAGGTAAAAGTTAGATTCCATTACAAAATTATTTTTAATACAAATTATTTTCCTTCCATATGCATTTTGTTAGAAAACAGTAGACTTCTTAATTTTAATATTTTTACTGTAATTGTATAGATATTTAACAAACAGATTTTACTGCTGTTTGTGTGTTAGAAAATTAGTAAATTAATGCAAAATAAAAATACAAGTTGAAACTAAAAAACAATCTGTACTTTGTAGTAAAGTCTGTACATTGTGGTACATTTCTGAAAGCATGTCTACATAGTTGTGATTAAAACTACAAGAAGATGTGATTAAACGAATGCAATGAAATGTGGTAATTAGCCCTTCCCAATGCAAACTAAAACTCAATCCAATGTCGACCCAATAAAAATTAATTATTGGTACAAATAGTATATTGTTTACTTCTGTGACTTTGTTAACATTATCTTGATTATTAGCATTTTTTCTGCACGTCTACCATAGAGTTTTGAAAATATGTTCCTACAGGGGGCGCCAGAGGATATGCAAGTAAATTTTTTGACAGTCCTTTTCTGTATTGTTTTTCATTTTTGATTTAAAGTTAAATGGTATAATTAAAATTAATGTGACTTTCAGGAAGTCTTCATCTTATTTAGACCTCATTTGTCACACAGCCAAGTTTTGGTCATGTCTTGGTTCCATTAGTTCACTCTTGACAATCTATATGAATGTTTTTTACATTAAAACCACCAGAACGGTACTGGCCAGACAACTGCCTGCGTAAGTGGTAGATTTGTCACAGAGGACACGAGCCATAAATCTGAGGATGAATATTACTGATGAAATAATGTTCCTTTCAATGACACAATATATACCTTCTCCTTTCTTTGGGACATGTTCTAGTTTTAATGTAATCAAATAGTTCTCATTCAACGTGTCTCATTCACTTTTTGATCAATTATTTTCCGCATTGCAGTGAGATTTCAGCTTCAAGGATGAAAAGAACACCAAACTGAATTAATGATTGTTTAAGGCCTGGCTTGCTTGACAGGAACAGTACAGTCTAACTTTATGAAATTGAAAGAGTGAAGGGATTCAGGGAACAGGAAGTTCCTGTCCCAAATGTTTTAGAATTTGATGAGGACAGGACAGTGTTTTTAATTTTTCATGTTATCGCGTTACACAACAACTTACTTAGTGCACTACTCATTTTTGCTAATTTTGTAGAATTAATGAACAGTTTTGACAAAAAAATTACATGACTTGACTCATGTAAAATGACCATATGAGGGAGTTATGTCAAAGTACTTAACTTATACATTTTGTTTATGCATTACTGTTACTACGAACTTGTTCAAGCAAATGTTTTAACACTTTGTACAGCCTGCCACCATTTGTTCAACAATGTCCTCCTGTGCAACAGAAAACAAACACACACTGCAGGCCCAGAGGAGCTTGAGCCAGAGTGCCACAATAAATCAAAAGTGCCAGCTCCAAAAAACACACACATGCACACACAGAGAGAGAGCGAGAGAGAGAGAGAGAGAGAGAGAGAGAGAGGCTTCTGGACACCGGTGCTTTGTGTCTTTTGGTGTCGGGAGCTGAGCAGTAACACAGATAACAGATGGATTTATGACAGAGCTCAGGCAAGGATTAGGGCACCTCAGACCTAGATGATTGCACAGCTTATCATGTCACCTTAAGCATTATCACAGACATTTGCTTTAAACCGCCAGAGAAACCCCGATCGAAGCTGCTTCAGGTGGGTTAGACAAAGATGTGTAATGTTGGCTATGAAGACCAGAAAAAGCACTGCAGAAACTGAGCTTTTGGTTAACTTTAATTTTTGGAGTAGAATGAGAACGGAACGGATGTTTGTGTATTTATATTTATTGATAAATAAATCTATCGCTGTTCTTACATTTTATACTATATATATATAATTATGCTAAGATAATGCGCATTATAAATAAACTTTGATTTGATTTAACTATATGACCCAAAAGATATCTTATATACTTGATGTACAGTGTATGTCTTTGTAATGTCATGTTTTACTGGGTTACAAAAACAGAAACTCTATGTTAAAAGGTTTGGAATGCTGAACTTATTAGCTCATGTGGGGGAAAGTAGCGAGTGAGGAGGATAGTGCAGTTGATGAATTGAACATCTAGTCTAAAAAGCCGGAGAAACGAGCTCTGCTTTAAGAGATGG
The DNA here is from genome assembly GCA_900490495.1 of Danionella dracula. Classification (NCBI taxonomy): domain Eukaryota; kingdom Metazoa; phylum Chordata; class Actinopteri; order Cypriniformes; family Danionidae; genus Danionella; species Danionella dracula. The sequence continues at coordinate 640,888 of UELW01000633.1, forward strand.
TCATCAAGGCCAAGCGATCACTCAACTGTTAATATGTTTGTTAAAGTTATCATTTTCACATCTACTTCGGTAGGTTTTAAACCCATAAATAAACTTTGTGGCGATTACTTGATTACATATCGGTGTGCTTTCATTATGTTTTATAACTCAAAGCTCTCAGCGTGTGCATGAATGCACCAAGACTTTATGTTGGACGGAGTTTATAGCTGATTTACTTTAACCTGCTGAGACATTTCCCATGGAGAGGCCAAGATGTATTTTTTAAGGGCTTTTCTTCACTTATTTCTTTTAGTTGGGGTTTCATGGGGAATAGTGGTTGATGGATTTAAGAATTGTGTTAAACAGAGCACCATAATAGATCTGAAGGCATTATTAATACAGTGCAGACTAATGTCAAAGAGTCATTATCATTTTTAAAAGTAATTAAAAAGGAGTTTTGCTCGGTCTTGTTTGTGAAAGGTACAATTGTGTTTTGAGTTGTATCATTTATAATGTTTGAATTAAACGCTTATTTATTGAATAAGTATACTTATTAGATAAATAAGATACAATAGATAAAACAGAGATCAATTCAACACCGAATGTTGCCATGTTAGCAGAGAACTTTATAAATAAGATTTAATAAGATCGGAGAAGTCTTTGAAATGAAAGCCTTTTATTCCATATTCTCAAGTGGACTAGACTATTTCAACGTGGATGGCATTTGCAGATGAGTAAATAACAGACGTTAAAAAATCTGCTGTAGAAGTACAGGACACATTACAGTGATTTCTCACACAGAATACATGCTGGAAGCTTCTGAGCATCCTGTCAGTCTGGAAGAGTCCATGAGTGTTTGTCATTGTGTGTGTATGGCAAAGAAACAAAAAGAGCCTGCGAAGTGAGAGACACACAGCAGGAATTCCACAGCTAACTGTCACTTCCTCCCACTCCTGCTCCGAGTGTGGGCGGCAGCTCCGAATCTCTGCCTATGTGTATGTACATGTATTTGGTGAAAATACACTTTTGTTTGTGTATGAAAGGTTGTGGCAGAATTTACAGTGTTCGATTGTGCTCCATCATGTTTTGACAACAAAAAGTGATGGTTTATGAGCCATACAGTTAATGTTCTATCTCTGTCTTTGTGTGTCGTCTGCTCACAGGCTCAATTGTGTCTGTGTGGTGCTTTAAAAGCTTTTGTCTTTGACAGTTGGATGTCTCAAATCTAGTTTGCAAATCTAGTTGCATAGAATGCATTTTTATTATTCATGTTTTTCTGTTTTTAATGTAAAAAGTTTGTTGGTATTATACTTTTTCTTATTTTCCACAAGAGGGTTAAGCTCATATTTATAGTTTCCAAAAATAATTCAGTTGATCTTTTTTTTTACTTACTGTAATGGAATGAGGAGCCTTAATTTTATGTCAATGATCACCAAATGGCGGCCCTCGAGCCAGATTCGCCCAATTTAAGGGGTTCTAACTGGTCCCTCACAAAAGCTGTACTGCTGAAGCTCGCTCCTCTGAGCTTCCTTCTCTCTCTCTCTCTCTCTCTCTCTCTCTCTCTCTCATCTCTCCTCTCTCTCTCTCTCTCTCTCTCTCTCTCTTTCTCTCTCTCCTTTATATTTATTTCCTCTCTTTCCCTATCTACCCTCTCTATCTCTCTTTTCTCTCCTGTCTATTTCCCCTATCTCCTTCCTTACTTTCTTTCTTTCTTCCTTTCTTTCTTTCTCCTCTCTTCGTCTCTCTCTCTCTCTCTCTATCTCCACAAAATATCCACTCTCTCTCTCTCTTTTACCCCTATCTTTTCTTTCTGTCTGTCTTTCTGTTTTTCTTTCTTTCTTCTCTCCTCTCTCTCTATGTATATAATTACTTTATAACATAAAATATGTTCATAACATAAATATGTTGCTTTTGTTGAATAAGGTTGATAAAAGATTAAGGAGTATATATTTTAAAATAGTTTTGTGCTGTATTGCTTTAATTGTCTTTATACTAAATTTCTTTGACGGAGGGGATATTTTTTTTTTACCTCAGAGAGGGAAAAGGGGTCAGTGGTGTCTTGTAAAATTGGCTCCTGGGTAAAAAATAATTGGATCAAACCTTAATAATATAAAATAGTTTGGTTTAAATATGGAAGGTATTTTTATTTTTGTTTGTTTTTTTTGTTTGCTTTGTTTGTCATTCTAGCAGTGAACTCTCATTCGCAGTCACAGGAAGTGACAGTGGGTTGATGTTACGGCCTTGCAATCTGTCTGTTTGTCAATAGGTCGTCCTGTGAACAAACACTGGAGCTTAATGATATTCTTCAGGGTTAGAGGATGGACTGTGCATTAGAGCCTGATGCTGATTACACATGCATTGAAAAGGGACTGTAATCTGCTTGTAACTCCTGTTTGCTCTTCGCAGATGTGCCCCTATTGTCATGGAAGATGAGACCACCCTGTGTTCGAGAGTGCATGACAATCTTCTGAAGCCAATTGAGAGATTACAGTGGCTTAATTGTGTGAGAAATGTGCATGTAAGAGACTACATTTTCCTTCTTGATGCTTTGTGTGTTCATCCTCAGAAACTCAGCTTTCAGCTCACGTCAGGCTGATGAAGAAATAAAACAGAGCTGATGGTTGAAAATACCTGAAACTGTTTTGTTACACGATGTGAAACATTAAAAAAACGAGTCTAAAATGAATAAACCCTTGCTAACGTCATGCTGCTCCTTGGCACCATCAGGGTTATTCTATATACCAAGTCACAAAATATTGCCTTTGTACACACACAAACCTAGCATTTAGAGGTATTTGCATTCTGGCAAAATGTAGTTTTTTAGCTGCGTTTTCCCCCAAAATAATCGGATTAAATTTCACACCTAAGCTACTCCCGCAAAATGGATTGACTTAATAGACCCTTCCTCCTTTCTTTATGCTCAAGCCACTCCCACAAAACTCTGTGGGGATTAGATCACAAAACTAGCCCCTCTGTTATAACTGGAACCCCTGCTGAACCCCTTGTTCCAATTTTCTGAAGGAGTGTCGGATCATTATCTTGGTGTAGGATAAACCTAGCTAAGTTCTCTCTCAAAAGCTACTCTCGATGCTGCATGAAACACTTTTTGTTCGACTGATTTTGAAGCATGTCTGGTGCAAACGCGCTAAACTTTTGGCTTATATAACCTCAGTCAGGTGACCTCATGTTTACTGAAATTGTGGTAAATACAATTAAGTTTTAAAAGCTAAAAGACAACCCACCCTTTTATTCCTAAACAACCCCACTGGAGCATAAATAAATGAAACCTTCATACCTTGTTTTGTTAGTTATCATACATTGCACCTAAAATGCCAATAGGGGCCTGCATGGGAAAAACATAAAGGGTTTGCCTAGGTAAGGTCAACTAGTGGTTATAAGATTGACCTAGTAACGTCCCCCATAGCTTTTAGCAGAAATAACCAATCGAGCCAGGTTCATGAATATGTTTTATAGCTTTGAAGGTGATCATTTTAACACACTGTCAATGAAAACCTGCTCACTTCTGGAGTCAGCCTCAAGTGGTGAGACATCTAACTGCAGTTTACCTGTGTGTTTTAGTTTGGGGATTGCAGCCTTGACAACAGCAAAGCACTAAAGAAACCCTGCATGAGTTTAAATGTGAACAAACTCATTGTACAAGACAAACAACCTTGCAGTCTACCTGTATGTGAGTTTTGGCTGTTGACTTTAAAAAGTAAATATTTTCTATGTGGATAGGATATCGATGTGTGTCACCTGGCCAACAGTGCAGGTAAAACCAAAATGAACTGAAAAATAGTCTGAACACATAAGACTGGCTAATGGAAGCAGTGTGACAAGTGTTTAGAGTTTAATGTCCATATTATTTTGGTAGTTTAACATACCAGTATGCCAAACGTTTGCTAATTTGGTGTTTAACTTCTTCTGGCTTAAAGATTGGACACCAAGTGTTCATTTAGCTCACTTTCTATTGATTTTACAGATTGCTTTTCTCTAAGATTTGCAAATAAAAATGTTATTTGATTGTTGTAATTCATTTCCTTGTTATTACACTCAAGCCTGCTGGAAGTGTACAAATAAGCAGAAGCACTCTATGTACTTTCAGTAGGCATATAAAAATGTAAAATATTATATTTTAGTTGCATAAATTCTTATTGATTAAAAGTATTGATTTCCAGTACATAATTTTTTTTTAAATGGGTTTGTAATGTCTTTGGGTTTTAATATTTCTCAATGTACTGTACGATTGAGTTTTTTTTGGATGTGTGCTATGTGGTTTGTGTGTTCCTCTCAGACCACATTCCAGTTTTCAAGCGCTTGCCAGCTTTAGTCAAGCTGGAAGTGGTTCTTGGTAAGAGTAGAAATGTTGGAGTGTGTTTGTGTGCATGTGTATGTTTTGGCCCCCACATTAAAAAAAAAGTTAGTAGCACCACCAGTGCATTTTGTGCTTATAATTCAGCTGTAGGAGTGTGTTTGTGCTCTGGTCAGAGAGTTGTTGCGAGTGCCTGTGACTCAGTTTGAATCTCCATATGGAGCTATTTACTCAGATGTCATGACACAGCTGTGGAAAAATTCATCAGTAGACCTGAAAGTAGAGATCTGTGCTGAGTCAAGCGCAGGTACTCCCACGTCCCCCGAAGAGAACTGCAGGGGGGACGGGACACTCTTTGTTACCCGCGTCCGTTCAGGAAGAGCTGGGACAGGGAGTGGGAGGACAACTGAAAAACCCTTCTTTCCCCAAATTGAGTTGAGAGTAAAGCTTCAAACTCTCACTTTAGAACAAAACCACCCTGCAGCGTACCATCTATGTTGCTCTAGCTCTCGTTCGCTTTGTGTATGGCGAGCAGGTTTAAAACTTTTTGAGGGCATGGTTTTTCCTAATTTTACATCTTTTATTTTATTTTATTTTATGTATAAATGTATACTTATTTAGCATTAATAAATACTATGTCCACTCATGTTTGATGGCATACACAAAGTGTAGTAAAAAAATTATTGGACAGTCAATTGGAATATTTTTTGTATTTGTTTTTTATGTGTGTGTGTTTAAAACCAACCATTATAAGTTTGTATCCTTTTAATATAAAAAAGGCATGTTTTATCAAATTCATTTTAAACCATTAACGTTTTTATTAATTATCTGATCTAAAACAACTGAGCAATGTTATTTGATCAAGCTTCAAAAATTCAATGCTGCATATTCTTAGAATTAGAATTGTAGAATAGAATATTAAACAGAAATCGTACAAATCATAACAGCAAGTATATGCAATGTCCCAGTACAGTCAAAAATGTATGACGAACTTAAAAAATAAAGTTAGTCTCAACTTATTTTAAATCTTTTCCTAAGCTAAAAATACTTCCAATCACTTACATAAATACAGTTCTTCAATCCTTTTGACAAAAATGTGTTTACCTGTTGATGGTAAAACTATAAACAAAATAAGTTGAGTGACATTTAAGGATGAGTGCTAAAAGTAACAGCTCACCAAAAAATATATGTAAAGATCTGAAATAAACAAAACATGATTTTATATAAGAAAAAAAAGTGTGAAGAAACTGTTAAAAACCACAAAAAAAGAATTAGAAAAAAAAATTGGAAAGAAGCAAAAAAGTTGGAACTGATGCAAAAAAAAAAAAAGGTATTTGGCACTCGGTAACAAAGGTCTATTTATTAAATTAAACAACTGCTTACATCCTTACATACTCCCATACTTAAAATACTCCATTAGACCTGACATTCAGCAGGGAATCAAGGTACCAGACAAGGGTGTGGATTGAATTGAAGGTACCCGCTGAAAAACAAACACTGACCCTTAGACCACAACTCCCCACACCCATCCACAGATTACAAGCCCCTCTGTGGCCAGGGCATGCCATGAACATTATTAATGGCTGCTAAAATGTGGCTACCTCAAGGTCCTGAGCAGAATAAATATCATTCATCACCGGCACAATTCAAACAAGCTAGACAGATGAGTATTAAAGTACATTCTTTCAGCCAGTGGGGATGAATGCTCAGTGTGTGTGAGTGTTGTACTTGGAAGGGAGATGTGTAACAAGAGAGGAAAGTGAAATGTTTGACTTCAGGAGTAGAACTGTGCGAACACTGCACTAGAGGAGAACAATTCAGCATTGGAGTATATATCTATTACAAATAGCCTATCTCTAGCTGGTGTATATGCTACTCAGGGATCCTAGAGGTCTATAACTCTTACAGAGAGGTCATTTAATCTTTGATTGATTCAACAAAGTTGTTTAAAACATCTAGAAAAGGTTAACCTTAGGACACCAATACATTGTGAACTGTTTGATTTGTAAAATGTGAGTGAGGTTTTATTGGTGTAAAAATTTAATCCAATTATTTTACTGAACCTGTTTATTTCCTTAATATTTCCCTTTTATTCCTAATTATTTAATGCCATAGAGTAATTCATTGGTTTCCTTACAAAACCATCTACTGGAGCCTCCCTAAAAGAAGGAATTATCTGAAAAATGTAAAGGTAGCTGTTGTTTTGCTTCCAAAGGGACAGTTTTTGTTTGCAACATTGAACAAGGTAGACAGAGCATTGGAGAGTCAGAAAAAAAACATAGTAAATGCAGATATAATTCAATACAGGATCAATAATTTAAAAAGTAACTATGCAAGCAATAAACTAATAAAATATAAGTTTTTTTTAACAGCGAAACGGTTAAAATTTTTAATTCAACATGGAAACGGATCGGTAGCCAGTGAAGCGATTTAAGATCAGGTGTGATGTGTTCATGTTTTCTGATCCCGGACAAAACATGAACATACTGTAACCTGTCCAGAGTAGACCTAGAAACCCCGGCCAGGAGAGCATTAGAGTATCCCAGACGCGAAACGACAAACTCTCTGATTCGACCTCTTTTAGAGAACTGCAGCATAGGACACAATCTAGCTAAATTTCTCAGGTATTAAAAAAATCTAAACGCTGAGGTAGATATATGTGATATATAATAACTTCACATTTAAATCCATTTCAAAATGGCAAAATCGTTACAAAAAATGTATTGTATACCCTCATAAAATCACATAATTTAGTAAATGTCCACACATATTGTACTTACTGTTAGAGGCAGGTGTTTAATGAACTAAAATGTAAAATAAATGGCATACAGCCCTGTTGTGTCAAGTTTTTGTTATCAGTTTACGTCATAAAATAATGAGTAACCTTGTGTGTAAATGTAGCTTTTGTTTGCTTCTATAAGGAGAGTATTTGTTTGTAAAATTTACAAAGTCATGTCTCCACAGAAGTGTGTCAGAGTACCTGGAAGAAAGTCTTTCACTGTGGAGCATTCACCCAAAATTGGACTAAAGAATTTTAATGGTTTCAGGCAATGGGAGCTAATTGGAGCAAAGTCGAGGTAAGGATAGGTGGAGGGAAAACAAATGGCCCGCAGAAAGAGTCATGTTTCAAGAGGGGCACTCTGAGAAGGACAGACACTATAGCAATTAAATGGAAAGCAACCTTAAGAGAGCCAAAAGGAAAGAGGCTATGAGAAACAGAGGAACCTGGAGTCCTAGTCAAGGGAATAAAGCATTCCTTTGGTAAATTGCTAGTGGTAAATAAAAGTAATGAAAAAATGAACTTAAGCAAACGAATCCTGTTGAGTTTGGAATTTTTAACTAGAAATATTTGTATATGCAGTCATGCAGAATTGTCTGTTTTGAGTGAGTTATGTATTTCTTTTTTAACCGGCTTAGACAGGATAAAAAGCTTGACATTGTTAGATTGACATTTGATTGTTGATGCTAAAGCAGTCCCATACAGTAAAGTACCGTAATGTATCATTCCAATAAAAAAAAACCTAAATGCAGTGGAAAAAAGGTAAACCACATTTTTCATTTATTTTATCTAAATTGAAACATTTCACATTTAAATCTGTTTAAAAAAGACAAAAAGATTTTTCTCAAAAAAATTAATTGTAGACCCTCAAAACTCAAAAAGTTAGAAAATGCCCATACAAATTGTACTTTATGTTACAAGTATGTGTTAATAAAACATAAAATAAAAAAGCTTTATTTTGTGTATAAAATAAATAAAATTGAAAAAAAAAAATAGAAATCTAAACGTGTGGGGAAAAGCCCTTCTTTGTGTCTATTATGGACAGTGTTTTTTGCAAGAATGATTTCCTGGTTTTAGGGGACACATGGGACAGAAGGCTCTCCAGGGCTGTTGAGGTTATTTTTAGAGACAGGTCTTATCTAAACTCCCAGTGGCCTGAATCTCAGTCCTTCACCTTGGCAGGTCAGTGGTTAAAGGGAATCAGTGGGCATCATGGGAAGCGAGCAAGTGCTGGAGCCCGAGGGGTCGAAGAGTGACCTCACGGTGGCGGCGGGCGGGGCTGCTGACAGACAGACAAAACCAAGACCACAACAAGTCTATTTTCAAAAGTACTTCTCGAGCTTTCCCTCAGTCACACTCACTTGAACAAGAATTTACTTCTGAATTTCATGGACACGTTCTTTACTTACTTTTAAAGATTTACTTAACCGAACCTTTCTATACAGGGAATATCAGAGATGGAGAAAATGCTCCTAAAACAAAACAAAAAATTAAGATGCTAAAAAGTCATAGTTAGGGTTGCCCGAGAAGACTCAAAAACATAAAAATTATTTTGCGGAAACACTCGTGAACACTCATAAATACTCAAAATTTTAACAGTGATTGTAAGGGTTTCCAGATAATTGACATTAGACTCATACATTTTTATTTAACGCAAATGTATTCTCAGACATTGAGAAAATGCTCCTAAATGTTAAAAGTTGTAAAAATAACTGTTAGGGTTGCCAGAGTTTCAGAAAATGCTTAGAAATGCTCAGCTTTGTAAAATGCATGGTAGGGTTGCCAGAGTTTGAGAAAACATTTGTAAATGCTCAAAAAACTTTAAAGCGATGGTTAGAGGTTCAAACAATGTATTTTAAGGTCTTTCAAAAGGTCTTAATTTTAGGCTTATGAAACCTGCAGAAACCCTGCATTAGCAGGCTGTTCAAACCTGTTTTTCCAAACATCTATTCCTGACTTTAATTAAAAAAAAAGAAAAACAATTATGACTAACAATTTTTGCCAATAAAATTTCAATAACAATCAAACAAAAAAAGAACCCTTCAATTTTTGTTATGCCGAGTCTCTTAGACGCATCACAGGCTCGATGCAATACATGGTTTTACACTAAATAATTTGCATGTTCATTAATTAGCAAACCATCACAATTAACACACAATAACTGTTGAACACTGTGTAAAATATTTGCTATGGTGTAAGATGTTTAACTAGCACTAGTATAATCATGTTATTACTGTAAGCGGTGGGTGACCATTATGAAGCGGTAATTAAACTGGCTCTGATTATTGGAGGTATCAGTGGAAGCTTAGCTCCTCCATACTGTCTGTCATTAACGCTGTCACCTCAATCTCTCACTGTCCTAATGAAGTTGCTCAGACTTTACTCTGTCATTGTTGCAGCCGGCACAGGCCACAGATACTTAATCAGATCCGCTAGGGAAATTGTCTGTAACTCATTGAGTTTTATTGGGGGATTATTGGATTATTGCTTAAAAATTGAGAAAGAGAACTTTTGAATAGCAATTATTTGGCTAGAACGATAATTACTGCAGCATAGGAAGAGGTTGATTTGTTTGGAGTACAGAGGCATTTGCATGTTAGTTTCTTTGTATTGTAAATTTATCTTATATTTCTGATGTTCATGTAAAGCTCATTGATATGTGGTGATGTTGTTGTTATTGTTGTTGCTAAAGTTGAGAAAATGCGCCTAAATCTCCAAAAATGTAAAAAATGGTGGTTTGGATTGCCAGAGTTTGAGAAAATGCTCCTAAAAGTAAAAAAAAATGTAAATGAAGATTTGGGTGGCCAGAGTTTTAGAACATGCTCATAAATGTAAAAAAAAAATGTAACCGTGGTTTGGGTTGTAAGAGTTACTCCTAAACACTCGACTTTGTAAAAGGCATGGTTAGGTTTGCCTTTTAAGAAAACCTTCATGTGAAAATGTTCAAAAGTATAAAGAAGTGATGGTTTCAAACAATGTATTTGAAGCATATTGTTTAGTATGCAAAAAAGTGTTTTTTATGTGCTTTTGATGTTATGATATGGGTCATAAATTTGATTCTAAACGGTCTTAAAAAGGTCTTAAAGATGACCGTGCAAAACTTCTGATTATAAAAACGAAAGCTTTTTAATTATGTGTAAAGTTAAGGGCTTAAAAACCTTGAGAGCAGAATGATCCATGAATTGTTTGCCCAGAGGAGATATTGTAGTTTCTGCCACATGATTTGGAAAGCTGGACGCTTCTCCGTGTTCCAAGCCCTGCTTTAAAATCGATATGCCAGGAGGAACAGATGGAGAAGGCATTGTGGATGGAATTCTTCATGAGATATTTACATATCTAACTAGGCAAATGACGGTCCAAGATCAAGTCAACTGCTGTCTTAAGACCTCAGGCCTCACATTTGATGATTTATTAGGCTTCTGGCACTGCTGAAACTCACTACCTGGCTGCCTTCCGGCCTTCTCTGCGGGTGTCTATGTTGTGTGACAGTTTTGCTGCTTGGCATATGTGTCTGGTTTTATGTTCATTTCCATATGTCTGTGTTTGTTTGTCTGGGTTGCTACACGGGAGGGAAAAGTCCTACAGGAATAATTTTTTGTCATTTTAAGAACATGGATCAAGCTTGTGTTCATTTTATTTTCTGAACCTAGAACTAATATACTAATTATCATTAGAATGGTGCCAAAATAGGTTCTAAATATTGACAGATTTATTTTAAACTATTAACATTTAAAACAATTGATTCATGCATTATTGCATTTACACATTTTTTTATAACTCTGAATCTTCAATTGGATCAATAACATTTCAATGACTTGGCTTCATACGTCTAAACATCTCATTTTAAACTGAATAAAAAAATACATCCAACTTATAATGTACTCTGTACGTTTCCCTTCATGGTCCCAGAAGAATTCTAACTGAAAAACCAAGTTAAAAAGTAGTATTTCTGAAATAATCTGAAATAAGCACATCTAATGCTTGATCACAGTTTTTGTTTTTAATTTACACTGCTAATTTTGCCCTTTATGAGGCGGGATGATTTTTTTTGGCAATGCTGTCACCAGCACTGAAGTCTTGTTATCATCTTTTTTTCGTTTGCCAATTTTTGTCTCTCTGGTAGTAATGCTTTGTCAAGACAAATGTTGCAGATTATCTAAACTCCTCGCCCCAAACTACGTGAGCCTAATTTGCTTTAAGTTTAAACCTAAAGGTGACTTCACACATGTTACATCCATCTTACATAGTCAATGATCTGCCTCCCAAAATTGGTCCCAAACTCGATTCCTGAAGGGCTGCAGACCTGCATAGTGTTGCTCCAACCTTAACTGAACACACTGATTAAGCTCCTCTGAGTTTGGTTGAAGCTACTGGTTTGTCTCCTAAAACAGAGTTGGAACAAAAACCTGCAGGGTCTGCGGCCCTCCAGGAATTGACTTTGAGACCCCTGTTGTAAAGGTATATGACCAGGTCATAAACTGAAATAAGTTTCACTTTTTACATTTGAAATTAATAAAGTATCCGCTAGCACAGGGGAGAGCAAAGTCATTTCTAAAAGACCAGAAAACACAGCTTTAGAATAAACAAGGCAGGAGGAGCTTAGTGTAATCAGGTGTTTAGTTAAAGATGGGGCCAAACTGTGCTGAGCTGCTGCCCTCAGGGAATGACTTCGCCACCCTTGAGCTAGCATCATGCTACTTCCTCTTTACCATCTACAGAAGGTCAGGTGACAGGATGTAAAAAGAGCATCTTGTCAAAGGAGCTCATGTCGACTTGTCAAATAACTAACAGTGCTTGTTTGTTTCAGACATGTCACCAATGATGGCAATAAAAGCCTGAAAAGCTGGTTTCGAAAAGCCCGAATAGTGATCTGTTTTATATTGAATGTATTTGTCTTAACACGTGCCAGATTGAGGTGTACAAAACAACTGAGAGTCTGACTTACTTCCTGTCTGTGTGCCTACAACTCCAACCTGGGTCTCTGTTGTTCTGTCACTCTTTAACTCTCAGCGCCACTGACATCCAGACAAACAGCAGAGGACGTTTAAACAAAGCAATATGAGGCTGCTCTCAAATAATTCAAGGTTAGACTTACAAACCGTCACAGCATTTAGCTACGTCATATGACTAAAGGCAGAGCACACTCCTGCATGACGGATCAGATGTCTCACCCTTTGAGCGATGCTATACATAAGTCACAGAGGTTTTGGAGCTTTATGGAGTATTGACATATTATAATGAGTTTTACAGTCTTGCATGGTTCTCTCTTTCCTCATTCTTCCTCATTTATCTTGTTTTTGTTCCATTGATTTGCGACAGCTGTTTGGCGTAATGGAACTGACTAAGACTCAGACTAAGACATTTTAATCCTCAAAGTGAAAATATGGGCTAATGCAAATAATTTATACAACGCAGTGTAATTCCATGCAACAGCGTATTTAAGATTGTAACCATGTTGTTTAATGTAGTTGTTGTGTAATATTATATGCAAGAAATTAGATAAAACTAGATGCATTAAAAGGTTTTGCCCCTTAATGCACAGTGTTAATGCATTGGCCGTTCTAAAAAGGCCCCTTAGTTTTTGAAGTGCTACATGACACTGTACTTTTACACCACCCATCCGTCTTCACCAAACAGCCGCTATGCCACATCTGAAGCATGCTTTACTGCTGTGGGGTTGTGGCTGGCACTGGGTTGTCATTTAAAACCCTTAAGAGAAGTAGAATTAGCAAATAGAAGTCACGCTTCTCCAAACTTTAAGCCGTGTGGCATTCAATCAACACCGCTGTGGGATGTTTGCCAAGGGTGGTCTTGAGAAAAAGTCACAGTGTGAGATCGTTTCCACATCTTCACTGGCCACACTTCAGGGTTGTTTATTTCCATATTTCGGACAGGTTTTACATCAAACTTTCTTTATTTAGGAACAATATTACATTTGTTGGGTTGAATTATTTGTCAAAGTTTTAATTTTGGAGGGAATTTCATAGCTTTTGAAAATGAATGGAGGAGTGCCATTTAAATATATCTTTTTGTATTAGCTACAAATGTACATACATGATACTTTTGATACAAACGCGCATACAAATACATTTATTTTATGTTTTTACTTTCAAAGTCTTTGTTGGGTGGTACAAGTACTCACAATAGCTTCACAGACACATTTCCCATAAGAATCACTTTTCTCTACATTTGCACTTTGAAAACTTGTGGTTTGGGACCAATACACAAAAAAAGTAAACAATGTTGTTTAACCTTAAGAATTTGCCATTCTACTTCCTTTTGTAATTGTACTTGTGTGCCTATTGTATAGTGATTTGCAAAGCTCATTAGAGCAACCTTGCACGAATGTATTTGAATTACATTCGAAGAAGATATAAGTGAAAGTCTGCTACGGATACCTTAGAGATTGCTCGAGGGATAGAGGGTGAGCTTTGCATGCACTGGACACTCATTGACATCATCTGATGAACGAGCACAGGCCCCTCTTGAGTTTACTAGAGTTCACAAAAACAACCACACTGGGGAATTGTGGGGAGTTTTTGCTGAATTTGACAGAAAACCGAGTTTTCTTAGTTATAGTTTATGTCATCAGGAATATTAAAGTTAAAGAAAGAGTAGATATTCAGACAAGAGGAGCAATAGCTCTCGTCTCTTCTCCAGAGAGAGATCTCATCCCTAAGATGAAAAAGCTTTGAATAAAATAAAAGGCGTGTGCTTTAAGGCAGCAACAAACTTTATTATACATTGGTTGAGTGCTGTTTTACTTTATGGGGGATTTTATGGTTGGTTATATAAAAAGTTAACATTCAAAAGAAATATAATTGATAGCAATTACTGGCTGCTACATTTTTTAACTAAAATGTTTCAAGACTGAGTTTTTTGACAATTACTTAAGACATAGGGCAGATACCACTTATCTAACTGAAAATAATAAATAAAAAGGATGAAGGTGTAAGGAATGAAGTGGACGCCATCAAAAACATATATGCGAGAGAATGAATGTGACAAACTGGCGAAAGTCGGCTTTAGAGTTTTATTGCTTTTAGAGTGTTAGACTAGCACTGTTGTTCATAGACGCCACTGCTTCTTTTTTATTCTAAATTCCAAATGTTGCATAATGTTGCTTTAAATTGTTTCAATGGGTTTAAACAGGATTAGGAAAAGATTGAATCAACTAAAAGTTGCAGCGTCCTCTAAATCGTCCTTTTTTTGCTCATTTTTGCCAGTGATTATAATGAAGAATGATTCTAGTTGGATAGCAGAGGGTTATTCTTTCTCATTTCTAAATGCTGTTTTACTTTGGCAAATGCAGATAATTTAAAGATGTAATTGTGCCAGGTGCTGCTACCGTACATTCGTTTATTTTTTAATTGATGACGTACAACACAAAAACCCTTTCAGACTAAATTATTTATAGATTTTAAAAAAAATTCCTGAGTCGTAGATCCAGTATCTCTCTCAGAATGTTACCCTGAAACTTTATAAAACTCTTGTTATGTGGTGTAAGAAATAAAAGTGCAAAGCTGTCCAGAGATACGAGGGACTATAGAAAACTGAAGCGTTCACTTTCGGGAGTTCGCATCCTTTCCTTTTGATTCTTTCGGCAGCCAGGAACAGCGAATGTGCGTCAAAATCCATATTCACATTTGTATTACTCATTCGATAAGTTGAAGATTTCATTACAATTGGCTGGAACAAAACCGTGAATAAAGGAACAACGGGGTGTCTCCAAAAAATCTTACTGAAAAAACTCTTAATGACAATCCGCTTTCCCTTTTGAGGATTTAAAATGATCAAGGAGTGAGGAGTTACTAACGTCACGAGGATCCCCAAGACATCACATAAGAAAAGCATGAAGTCTCCCAGAATTTGAGTGTTGGGCGTTGCAACCACTGTTCTCATTTCACTAATGGTCATGGGAACAAGTGAGTGTCTACAATTTTGAATAAAATTTGTACCGGTATCTTAGAAGACTTCTAAAATCCTTTTTGTTTTAAAATTTTAAAGATGGACGAAACGGTCATTCAGTGCTGCACCAGTGTCTCTAACAAGGAAGTCACCTTCCTATCCACCGGGTTCAGACTCCAGAGAGAAAATCCTCCTTGTGTGAACAGACAGTGATGTAAGTATTCCTGTCCGATGAAAACACTTCTCAAAACCTCAACTTTTGTAATGAAAATCAATCTCAGTAGGTTTATCTCTTAACAGTTTCTTCAAAACAGACGGTGGTGAAAAATGACTTCTCACTGGAACCAGACCTGGGTTTGGGAAAAGATCCCAAAACCTTGTCAGCTAAAGGGTAATGAATGGAAATTTATTTGGAAAACTCGAACACTACAATGACAAAACACAAATCAACTTTTAACAAATATTTGAAAAGTTTCCTCAATGTTATATTTCATTAATTTACTTTCCGCAGATTTGGAGAGGATATGAACGCCACTTGTCTCTACACTCGGTCAAATCAACTACCCTAAGGGTGAAACTGATCACGATCTAGATGCACTGAATCATTTGTTCACTTGGTATGATGAGATTTATGGAATGATACTTAATGTAGGATTTTACGAGTTATTTTATTTAGTGAGCAATTCCTCATTGAATTGTATAAAATCAAAGCTTCCTTTATGAGATTCTATGTGGTCAAATAAAGTGATAAATACAATATATCACGGTCTATGTTTATGACTTATTATATATGATATATTATATATAGATGAGGTAATATATATATATATTAATATAGATCATATATATATATATATATGTGTGTGTGTGTAGTATAATTTATATTGAGTAGTCAGTCATCCCGTGACCAAAATGTAAGCGGTGATGAAGGAATGAAAGTGTTTTTCAGAAAATCATACAGTGAGAGAATAATGGTGAATCTGACTCCTTTTTTATAAAAAAGAATAAATAAATGGATTAATCTTTAGCAAAGTTAAGCATAACATATAAAAACAGTTAAGAAAATCATTTTATTTATTAGTATGTTACTCATACAAATGCTCAGTCTTTTTTCCGTGTGATTATTTTTAAAAAGAAAAATCACAGGTTAAAATTAACACTGCTAGTGTGGACCTATTACAGCACTGCTCAGTGTTAATTAACATGTAGATAAATTGACACATGACTCATTGTATTTAACTGGAGAAGATATTTTGCTGTGTATGTTTAAGGGTGGTTTCAGAAATTAATTGATGAATCTGTATAAGTTTCATTATTTATTCAGGATTAATTTAAGATTAGATGTTGTATCTTTTATACTATCTAAATATTTTACTTCACAAATTAATGTATTTAGGGCCAGACTGCAAAACGACAATGTGGCCTTTTAGGCAGACCCCTAAATACCACCGCCAATATGTTAAATTAAATGCCTAGAGTTACCATTTTAGCCCCGGGAAGTGTTTATGCTGTCCCCACCGTAGTGTTGTGATTTAAACACTGTGTAATGTTGCGTGTACTTATTGATCTTAAGTTTGGTGAACTCCCGTTAACCTTAACCATGTTTTGTCATACAGTTCTGTTGAGGGTCATTTGTCGGATTGAAGATAAATATTGCTTATACCCATAGGGAAAAAACATTTACAGTTTTTTTTTTTTACTTTGTGAATTCAAGGCAGCGAATGAAAGTATCTGTGAAACCATACAGTCAGACACGGCCACGTATGATAATAAAACTCATATAAGGATTTTAGAATATTATACGAATTTCTACCGTCTCACAGCATGCCGTTCCATGAGACATGGACGAATAAATGTTTGCAAAGTATCCAAAACCCACCGTGAATGTTTAATATCAATTCGAGTTTGCACAACAAAACTGTTGATCTTCCCAACTTAATTGGACGGTATTGGTCGCTTCAGAAGTACAATAAGGTAATTTGGAACATAACTTTTCCAACACTAGGTGGCGCTGTGGCCTAACATAAATGACCCCTGTCTTTCGTCCGCAAGGTCTACGTTTCATCAAAGATGATAGCAGCCATCTAATAGTAACAACTGCATTTCTTCTTTTCCGTTTGAACATTCAAACTAATGAAATAAAATGAAATCCTGATTTAGATTTGGATATGCGTAGGTTTTCTTTAATTGTATAATAGAATAAACTAAATAGAAGCTAATTATTTTACTTAGAAAAACGTCCGTGCAATGTAAGATTTTAAATCATATCATCTCATCTTGTTATCACAGAAACAAAGTCAAAATTAACCTGCAATGGGGCGCATTAGTATTATTTGTATTTTTACCTCAGCCAACTTTATTGCATATGCTTCTTCATCTAATGTTTTACTTCATCAGACATAAAGGTTTTCTCACTGCTGATCAGTTTCTAGTTTAAACAAAGAAGTTTATTATTACATTTGACAGTATATATTAAGGGAAGTCATTCAGTAAGCAAAAATGGTTAATTATATATATGTATTATATATAGTTTTTTTATTATTAATTGATTTTTTTTTTTTTTCACGGACGTTTTCGAACTAAAATTAATAGCTTTCTATTGACTCTTCTATTAAAAGTAAAGAAAACAAACTCATATCCAAATCTCATCCAAGTTCATTTTTTCATTCAGTTGCTGTTCAAAGAAATATTCATGACATAAAAAGACTCAGTTACTTAACGGTATTTAAAAAAAATATAGGAAAACTCACAGTTTATGCGTTTAATGCATAACACATAGACGGCAATAATCAAAAATATGGTTTTTACCCAAGCCAGGTTCATTGGTGTGCCTCTGTGCGCTGGTGGTGTTGGTTTATTCTGTTAATGCAAAACATCTGGCTTTTCCTGTGATGCCATGCTCTCCAGCGTAGCTATGTTGGACTTTAAAAGAAAACACAAACCCAACTACTGGCGCATAAACAACGGGTGGTACAATGGTTTGTTCATAAACACTCAGTTTTGTACATAATGCCATGGGGGAAACTTACCTGGGCTAAACTCTTAGACTAACCTCAAGGGACAGGGCGGCTGCTCGCATACACACCCTTGTCAATTATAATTTAAACATCTCTGTCTGATCGAACCATCGACATATCTTCATATTGCTTTGGTGAAGAAACTGAAAGAAAAGAGATATCATGACAGCAAGTGATCTGCATTTTAAGTTGAGAATATCATTTACTTACAAAAAATGAAAAAGAGAATGTAGCATTTAAAAACAAAAAATATAAATATAGTAAATACTCATTGACTAAAACAATTTTTTGACTCCAAAGTGGTCCCTTAATTAAAAATGTGTGCTTAAAATAGGTGGTTGATGTTCTGCTATTAGGGAGAATCCCAACGAAACATGCTTGGGGCCAAAATTTCAGTGACTACATGATAGCATCGAAGGCGACCCTAAGGGAGTCTGTCGATGAACCCGTGTCACAGCGAAGGGCAAAGGTTACGAGGTACTTCCGACAGCAGGCAAGTCTGTGGGCATCTAACATGAGGAAAAAACATCTATTTTATGCATTCTACATCTTTACTTGTATGCAGTTTGCTGGTTCAGCTGCAAAAGACAAACCCCCCCCCCCCCCCCCCCCCAATTAATAGTGTTCAAAAACTACAAGCTTCGTTAGAGGGAGGAAACGGTAGGAGACGCTGCCCGATGAGAGTGAGTGTAATCAGAGACATAACTAAAAAGCACTTTAGTCCCGGAAGAAACCCGGGAGTGTCCGTATGACACTGCTGCACTTTTTAGAGAAAAACGATAAGAATCCGGTGGAATGTGATACATCAAAATCAATCAGAGGCTGGTTACAAAAGGGGACAACAGCAACCACAGGACACATGGAGGCCAGGAAAGCAAAGATACACAGAGTACAAAGCATGAATCAGGGGTACTGCATTAAAAGGTCTTTTGGAATGATGAGATGCTATCTACATGGTACAGGCTGTTTTTGAGCGTGTTTAGTTTTTTGCTTTTTATTTATTATATACTTTTTTACAGTCAAATGGTGTTATATTTAGATTATTGTGAATCACTTTGTGCGCTTTGTGACGGGTGTTGCACATAAAAAAACTCACTGATAAATATGACTATGTAGTCTAGAACCATGTTAGTGGCAAATTAGTTTTCAAACGTTTTCAGGCATTGATATAGAATTCTTATGGATGACGTATGTCGTGTCATGTGTGATTCGATGGAACATCTGGGCAGCACTTGGCAAGTTCTAGTTGATGAGTCAGGACATGCTTTACTGCACGAGTAAAGGCAGTGTATTATAAAAATTCAAAACAATAGTTTATTCACAACTCTTTGAGCCGCGCTTAACCTGTGGAGTATTGTAGTGACAGAGCGTATTTGTGGCATATCGGTTTTGAGATTGGGGAAAAGATCCTCACGTTTAAAATTCCTCTTTTTACATTTTTGGGAACATTTACGTATCGTCAACCAATTAGGAGCTCCGGGACAGGTATTGTGAGGGAACGCCACGAAACACAATTGCCGAGGGTGTGGCTTTGTTTATGCGTAAAAAATGAATTGCTCCATTCGAAACAACGTTTGTCCAGGAAAAGTCTTTCACGGACTTGACGTGTCCAGATGACACGTTGGGAGAAGAAAAATTGACATTGGCTTTTTTTGTATTCCTGCCATATTGCCCAACGTCATAAAGTCAGGTCAGTCTATGGCAAGTAGAAAATCTTTTAAGCTAAAGGAGTACTGTAGAGAAAAACCTCAAAAACCTAAAAATGGGGACACAGCAAAGGTGTGCTCAAAAATCAGGAAATTATATCTCCCACAATTTTAAAGCCGCAGCGGGCAAGGCTGTGAATTTCTAAGTATACCGGCGTGAACAAGTCGAATCTCGCATCAGTTCCCCTTAAACCTGTGGTACTACAGGGATTACAGGCTAACTAAACACTCTCCAGGGTTAATTGTCACCAGCACAGGAAAATATAGCTTTTGTGATTCTTTATCAAATGTGTGGGCTTATCATGAGCAAGCCCATCTCTTTATGTCCACTCTCTTAATCTCAAGCTAGCTCAAGTATTAACGTTAATGGCATCACTGTCTGCTGTTTGAAGAAGAAGTCGTTGGTAGTTGGCTATAGGTTTGTGTTTTGAACTCATAGTTGTCAAGGTGTTTAACAATAATTCACAATTAAATGGGTTGGTTTGAAGTTCATCTAGGTTTATGCCTCCACACTGGGTTTGCAAGTCGCACCAGGAATCTGTGAACTTAAATATTAAGAAATTAGTTCTTAAGTGAAAAATGACCCCCAAAATCCTTTAAATTTAGTAAATAATTAATGTTATTTGTATTTCGAGTAAATCCTTTCAGTTTTCATGTGACAAAAACCACAACCTGGCATATTCAAATTGCTAGAAACTTCTGGAAATCAGTTTGTTTTGCCGAGCCTGTGTAACAAATGGTTGAGTGGGAAGTTGCTTGTTATGCAACGGAGCGTTTAGTTAGCTTATCTCTATTCTTTAAAACATGACCCATTTAGTGGGAGAATGAACAAGTTCCCCTCTGGCTACAGTGCAAAATTAACATGCAGAGCTTCCGCGACTAAGCAAAACATCTCAATCCAGAAGCCAATGACAAGGCACGTGCAGTTAATGTACTGTAAAAAATAACACAATGTAATTATGAAGGGCAGGCCGATTTTTACATGTGTCCAACTAAAGAAGCGAATCAGGTTTTTTTGTATCTCTGATGAGCTCATGCAGGTGGATGTTTGTGTAGTTAACAACACCTCCGGAAGGTGCGAGCTGTCTGTTTTGAGAGGCTTCTATTTCTATAAGCTGAATAATCAATGTATGCTGTATTTCCAGGAAATTTCACCCAGATCAATAGCTAATCCTATGGTAGCTGGGTTTTGTTGTGTGATTGGTTCTGTAATAATTTCTCTATTGTATTGTCCCAAAATGGCACTCTCAACACTGACAAAGGGCTTTTCTTGTAATTCTATTAAACATTAAGTGTGTTTCTTATTCTTTTTTGCTACCAGTTGCTAGATTTTTGATGTGATCATAAAAGAGGGTAGGTGATTCAAAAGATTGTGTTGAGTTAGTTTATAGATGTTGGGGAACGATAAATTAGAAGAGTAAATTTAAAAGACGGTGAAGAAATAACAAAATTTTAAGGGGGTCACTTAAAAACCGATATGTATTGATGACAATGTGATATTTGGGCTAAAAAAGTTTGCTTTGGCTAAGAAAAGCTGAGAAGTCCCCCCAACTCGTAATCCAGATTGAATTGTGTATATATACATAATATTTTTAAAGGAGGTTTTTAGGGTAACAGACGTGGAGTCCCAGGAGTGGTGTGTGATGTAAAATTTATACATAGACCTGTCAATCATGATTGGTTCCAATTCATTGAAGCAGTCTTAGACTTATTAGTACCGGAAGGAACAACCAAAATGCTGTGGGAAGTGGGTTTTTGTTTGTGAGGCAACAGGGGAGCTCATCATTGGTTTCTCTGTGGGTCCTAGTATTTGTGGGTCCTCAGTATGGAAAAGAGAATCCGTGCTTTCGGCATTTTCTTCATAAGGCATAAGGTGTGGTAGGGATGATGAGATCTACTTGTGATCGGAAGGTTGCGGTTCGATCCCCCCCAGTCCACGAGTGTGAAGGTGGTGTGAAGGATGAAAAACGCTTGCCTCATCTTAAACAACCACAGCTGTGGAGCCCTAGAGAAATGGCACCAGGTTCCCGGACTGCCTCCACGGGGCTGCAGCATGCTCCCATGCTTGGTGTGGTGGGGACAGTGTGTTGTTCATGCTGTGTGGGTACACTGGAATGGGTTCAAGCTGGGGCACCAAATTCTGGGTATGGGTCATTCCATATCTGTCAATGATTACTTTCACTTCATTATTTAGAGGAGTTCTCTGATGATTTCAACCTGGAAGGTGTATGTAATCCTGAAATTGCTGGGCCAACTTCTTAATAATCCTGTATTTCTAGTGTGCTGCCCATATCCTGCTCTCCCATTTAACAGTGTTGGTGAAATGATCTGGCAGCAGTTACATTTATTAAGGTGGTTTGATCACAGGTGCTGAATTCAGAGCCATTTATTATAAAATAAATAATAATAAAGTCGAATGGGTAGTCCTAACATTATCACAATGGTTGATGTCCCCTTGTACAAACCTAAAAAAGTGTCCCTTTAAATGGGAAAATTATGGTGGTTCTTCTTACTGGTATGCAAATTTCACTGGTGTGTAAAAACTGTGACTTACATAGGCAGTAAACTATATGAACGGGGATAATACAGTTAGAGTATGATGCAAGATGAGTATAAGTTAAGGGAGAATAAAATAAGAGTGATTTTAAATTGTCACCAATTATGTAGGTTTTAATGGAATGACAAGAAACTAGCAAAGTTGATGTCTTGAAGGCATAAATCTTAAAATATCTTAAACAAACAATAAAAAATTAATTCACCACCCTTTGAAGTGTTCTTGAAAGTCAAAACTAGCCAGTCTGATCTGAATAAAAAAACATTGCGCACCCGGGATGATGTAAACATGTTCATCTCAGCATCCAAAGTGAAGCAGTTTTAATCTGGGGGGAATGAGTGAGAAACCTGCTCACTCCTGCTGGCGAGGTTTGGGGTTACTATTTTATTTAATTCTATACGCATCGACAAGGAGAGAAGGAGCTTGCTGCTTGGTAGCTTCCACTACTACTGCTTAACACTAATTGGAAGTAAGCAAATTTATAGAGCACCCTATTACCTAGGGTCAGGATAACTGTATTGAGTATCTAATTCCAACTTTATCTAAACATGATTCGTGATCCAGTGAAGTTAGTCTGCTCATCTAAAATCATGTACTTTTTGAATGTAGTTATCTGTGCGTATGAGCCATGTGACACTCATGGATGCTAAATTCGAGTTCCAGTGGATGCCGAAACAACTTCTGCTGTTTGAGTTCTTTAGTTTTTCTTTAAAGTCTGTACATTATATGTACATATTATATGTAGCTGCATGGGGGGAACTGGTACTCTAGAAGAAAGTGGATTATAGTTCTATAAGTACTCTATGAAAGCAACAGTCTGGGTTTTCTTTACCGCATACTTGAATAATGATTACTCTGACAACCTCACTCTGTGTCCACTTTTCTTTGTTTATTGAAACCTTTCTTTCTGCCCTCGTCTCCTCCCCCAGCATTCTGTCTGCAACACACGCATGCATCATGTCGTTACGGATCCTCTCGTCTGTGCAGAGGCCAGTGGGACTTTCAGCTTCGCTTCCTCAATCTTTCACATGCTGTCGCTTCTCAGTCTGAATATTACGGAATTGGTGTGATGTAAGCTTCTCTCATCTGATTCCTTTATAATGACCCAGTGGGAGTTAACAAATTAATACTTCAATGATGAATCTGGAGGAGAGGGAGAGAGAAATCTGCAGAATACTTGTCCAAACAACCAGCTCTACTCTGCATTGTCTCTGTGATAAAATATTTGATCAGAGATAAAATGCTATGGGCTAAAGGTACACTGGGCCTTCTGAAGCCTCAGACTGCAGATATAGTCAGCGTGTCAGAGTGAGATGATAACTCAGGCCATCGCTTGTTGGACTTTAAGTGTGAAGCATGGGTATTCCTAGTACTATTTCACCTGTCTGACCTTTAGTTCAGAGGTTGAGACAGCTATAGAGCTTGCTTTATTTTTCTTTATAAACACATTCTACATTCTATCTTAGAAAGTTTTTTTTATTCTATACCTTTTAGTTTGACCTGGTTATAATAGTGCATTACAAACAATTTTTATGTGAACAGCCTTCTGTTTAAATTTGTTTGCTTTTTCTTAAATGTCGCCATTATCAGAAAAAAGTAAGAAGATCAGAAAAGTGGCAATGTTAAAACAAAATCAAAACTGAAAGTACCTATTAGAGTGATTCTAAACCTCTAAAAGGAAGTATTGGTATACTTGGATGACTCTATTCATTATATAAACACAAAACATTTAGGAAATGATAAGAAAAAATTAAATAATAAATTAGTACCCAGTGACTAGTGCTTGAGGTCAAAGAGATTCCATTACAAATTATTTTAATACAATTATTTTCCTCCATATGCATTTGTTAGAAACAGTGGACTCTTCCTTTTAATATTTTTACTGAATTGTATAGATATTTAACCCCCCCAAACAGATTTTCTGCGTTTGTTGTGTTAGAAAATTAGTAAAGTTAATGCAAATAACAAATACACGTTGAAACTAAAAAACAATCTGTACTTTGTAGTAAAGTTGTAATTGTGGACATTCTGACAGCATGTCTACATAGTTGTGATAAAACTAAAGAAGATGTGATTAAACGACGCAATGAAATGTGGTAATTAGCCCTTCCCCCACTTCAAACTAAACTCAATCCAATGTCGACCAATAAAAAAAATTCATTATTGGTACCAAATATTCATATTGTTAACTGCTGTGACTTGTGACAGATCTTGATTATTCGCAATTTTTTCTGCACGTCTACAAGAGTTTTGGAACAATGTTCCTACCAGGGGGGGCGCCAGAGGATATGCAAGTAACTTTTTTGACAGTCCTTTTCTGTATGGTTGTCATTTTTGATTTAAAGTTAAATGGTAGTAATTAAAATTAATGTGAAATTTCAGGGAAGTCTTCCTATGATTAGACCTCATTTGTCACACAGCAAGTTTTGGTCATGTCTGGGTTCCATTTGATTACTCTTGACAATCTATATGAATGTTTTACATTAAAAACCACCAGACGGTACTGGCAGACAACTGCATGCGTAAGTGGTAAGATTGGTCCAGCGGACACGAGCCCATAATCTGAGGATGAATATTACGTGAAATAATGTCCTTTCACTGCCACAATATATACCTTCTCCTTCTTGGACAGTTCCAGTTTTAATGTAATTAAAAGTCTCATTCAACGTGTCTCATTCCTTTTTGATCATTATTTTCGCCTGCAGTGAGATTTCAACTTCAGATGAAAGAACACCAAATGACTTAATGATTGTTAGGCCTGGCGCTGGCAGGAACAGTACAGTCTACAAACTTTATGAAATTGAAAGAGTGAAGGGATTCAGGGAACAGGAAAGTTCCTGTCCACACTGTTTTAGAATTGATGAGGCAGGACAAGGGTGTTTTCATTTTCATGTTAGCGGTACACACAACTTCTTAGTGCAACTACTCATTTTTTGCTACATTTTGTAGAATTAATGAACAGTTTGCACAAAAAAATTACAGTGAATTGACTCATGTAAAATTGACATATGAGGGAGTTATGTCAAAGATTAACTTATATTTGTTTGTTAGCATTACTGTTACTACGACTGTTAAGCCAAATGTTTTTTACACACTTGTACAGCCTGCCACCATTTGTTCAACAATTGTCTCTTGTGCCAACGGAAAAACAAACCACACTGCAGGCCAGAGGCGAGTGAAGCCAGAGTGCCACACTAAATCAATGAGTGCCGCTCCAAACCAACACAACATGCACACCAGAGAGAGAGCGAGAGAGGATGAGAGAGAGAGAGAGCGAGAGGCTTATGGACACCGGTTGCCTTGGTCTTTTGCGAGTGATGGCGGGAGATGAGCAAGTACCACAGATAACAGATGGATATGACAGAGTCAAGGCAAAGGATTAGGGCCACCTCAGACTAGATGATTGCACAGTTATCAGTTCACCTAAGCATTCTTCACAGACATTCTTTAAACGCCCGAGAAACCCCGGATCGATGAAGCGCTTCAGGTGGGTTAGACAAAGATGTGTAATGTTGGCTATGAGACCCAGAAAAAGACTGCAGGAAACTGCAGCTTTTGGTTAACTTAATTTTGGGAGTAGAATGAGAACGGAACGGAGGTTTGTGATATACTTTATTGATAAATAATCTATCGCTGTTCTTTACATTATATACGATATATATATAATATGCTAAAATATGGCATTAAAATAAACTTTGATGTGATTTAACATATGACCCAAAAGAATCTTATATACTGATGTACAGTGTAGTTTGGTAATGTCATGTTTTACTTGGTTCAACAAAAAACAGAAACCTCTATGTAAAAGGTTGGAATGCTGAACTTATTAGCTATGTGGGGGAAGTAGCGAGTGAGGAGGAAGTGAGTGATGGAATGAATTGAAAATCTAGTCTAAAAAGCGGAGGAAACGAGCTATGCTTTAAGGAGATGTCATCAAGGCCAAGCGACACTCAACTGTTATAGTTGTAAAGTTCATCATTTCACATTACTTCGGTAGTTTTAAAACCCATTAAATAAACTTTGTGGCGATTACTTGATTACATATCGGTGTATTGCGTTCATTATTGTTTTATAACTCAAGCTCCAGGTGGCATGACGTGCCCAAGCATTTAGTGGACGGAGTTATAGCTGATTTACTTGAACTGCTGGAGACATTCCCATGGAGAGGCCAAGGGGGGGGGAAAATGTATTTTTTTAAGGGATTTTCTTCACTAGTCTTTTAGTGGGTTTAATGGGGAATAGTGTTGATGGATTTAGACTGTGGTTAAACAGAGCACCATAATAGATCTGAGGCATTATTAATACAGTGAACAGATAATGTCACAAAGAGGTCATTATCATTTTAAAGTAATTAAAAGGATTTTGCTCGGTCTTGTTTGTTGCAAAAGGTACAATTGTGTTTTGAGTTGTATCTTAGAATGTTTGCAGTAAACGTATGTATTAATAAGTATACTTAGTAGCTACAAGATACCCATAGATAAAACAGATGTATCAATTCAACACCTAATGTGCCATGTGAGCAGAGAACTTTATAAATAGATTTAATAAGATCGGGGAAGTCTTGAAATGAAAGCCCTTTTATTCCATATTCTCAAGTGGACGGCCATCTCAACCGTGGATGGCATTGGCAGATGAGTAAATAACAGACGTTAAACAATCTGCTGTAGAAGTCCAGGCACCATTACAGTGATGTTCAACAGAAACATGCTGGAAGCTTCTGAGCATTGTCAGTCTGGAAGAGTCCCTGAGGTTGTCATGGTGTCGTGTATGGCACAGCCCCCCAACAGAGCTGCGACAGGGCGAGACACACAGCAGGGAATTCCACAGCGTAAATGTCATTCCTCCCAACTCCTGCTCGGTGTGGGCGGCAGTCCGAATCTCTGCCTATGTGTATGTACATGTATTTGGTGTGAAATACACTTTGTTGTGTATGAAAGGTTGTGGCCAGAATTACATGTGCGATTGTGGCCACTAGTTTTTGACAAAAAAAAAGTGATGGTATGACGCATACAGTTAATGTTCTATCTCGTCATTGTGTGTCGTCTGCTCAACAGGCCAATTGGGTCTGTGTGGTGCTTTAATAATAGCTTTGTATTGCGTGGAGGTCTCAAATCTAGTTGCAAAATCTAGTTGCTAGAATGCATTTTATTCTTCATGTTTTTCTGTTTTTAATGTAAAAAGTTGTGGTATTATACTTTTCCTTATTTTCCCACAAGAGGGGTTTAAGTAATATTTATAGTTTCCAAAAAATTACTCAGTGTGTGATTTTTGTTTTACTTCTAATGGAATGAGGGCCTTAATTTTATGTCAATGATCACCAAATGGCGGGCCTGAGCCAGATTCGCCAATTTAAGGGGTTCTAACTGGTCCTCACAAAAGATGTACGTGAAACTCGCTCATCTGAGATCCTTCCTCTCTCTCTCTCTCTCTCTCTCTCTATCTCTATCTCGCATCTCCTCTCTCTCTTCTCTCTCTCTCATCTTTTCTCTCTACTTATATTTGTTCTATCTTTCCCTATCTACCCTCTCTATCTCTATATTTCTCTCCTGTCTATTTCCCCTATCTCCTTCCTTACTTCTTTCTTTCTTCCTTTCTTTCTTTCCTCTCTTCGTCTCCTCTCTCTCTCTTCTATATCCACAAACTATCCCCCTCTCTCTCTCTCTTTTAACCCTATTTCTTTCTGTCTGTCTTTCTTTCTTCTTCTTTCTTCTCTATTCTCTATCTATGTAATAATTACTTTTATTAACATAAAATATGTTAAACATAAATATGTGCTTTTTGTTTGAATAAGTTGATAAAAGATTAAGGAGTATATCTTTTTAAAATAGTTTGGGCGTGTATTGCTTGAATTGTTTATACTAACTTTTTTTGACGGAGGGGATATTTTTTTTTACCGCAGAGAGGGAAAAGGGGTCCGTGTGTCTTGTAAAAATTGGTCCTGGGTTTAAAAAATAATGGATCAAACCTTAATAATATAAAACTAGTTGGTTTTTAAATATGAAGGTATTTTTATTTTTTTGTTTTTGTGTGTGCTTTGGTTGTCAAGTCTAGCGTGAACTCTCTCCGCTTTTGTACAGTACAGGAAGGGGACAGTGGGTTGATGTTACGGCCCTTGCAATCTGTCGTTGTCAATAGGTCGTCGCCTGTGAACAAACACTGGAGTTATGCTATTCTTCAGGGTTTAGAGGATGGCCTGTGCATTAGGAGCCTGGATGATGATTTACACAGCATTGAAAGGGACTGTAATATGCTGTAACTCCTGTTTGCTTCGCAGATGTGCCCCTATGTCATGAAAGATGGAGACCACCCTGTGTCGAGAGTGCATGACAATCTTTGAAGCCATTGAGGAGATTACAGTGGCTAATGGGTGAGAAATGTGCATGGAAGAGACACATTCTTCTTGATGCTTTGTGTGTTATCATCAAGGAAACTCAGCTTTCAGCTCACGTCAGGCTGATGAGAAATAAAACAGAGATGATGGTTTAAAAATACCTGGAAACTGTTCTGTTACACGATGTGAAACATTAAAAAAACGAGTCTGTAAAATGAATAAACCCTGCTAACGTCCTTGTGCTCCTGGCACCATCAGGGTTTATTCATATACTCAAGTCACAAAATATTGCCTTTGGGGACCAAACACAAACCTAGATTTAGAGGTATTTGCATTCTGGCAAAATGTAGTTTTTTAGCTGGTTTTCCCCAAAAATATCGGATTATTAAATTGCCAACCTAAAGCTACTCCCGCAAAATGGATATGACTTAATAGACCCTTCCCCTTCTTTATGCTAAGCACTCACAAAATCTGTGGGGTAGATCACAAACTAGCCCCTCTGTTATAACTGGAAAACCCCTGCTGTGAACCCTTGTTCCAATTTCTGAAGGAGTGTCGGTCATTATTTGGGGTAGGATAAAAACTAGCTAAGTTCTATCTCAAAAGCTTACTCTCGATGCTGCATGACACTTTTTGTTTCGACTGATTTGAAGCTTGTCTGGGTGCAACGCGTTACACTTTTGTGGCTTAATAACCTCAGTCAGTGACATCTGTTTCTAAATTGTGGTCAAATACAATTAAGTTTTAAAAGCTCTAAAAGACAACCACCCTTTTATCCTAAAAAACAACCCCTGGAGCATAAATAAATGTAAACCTTCATACCGTGTTTTGTTAGTTATCATTACATTTGCCACCTAAATGCCACTAGGGGCCCTGCATGGGAAAAAACATTAAGGGTTGGCTAGGTAAGTAACTAGTTGGTTATAGATTGACAATAGTAAACCGTACCCCATGCTTTTAGCAGAAATAACCAATCGAGCCAGGTTCAGGATATGTTTTATAGCTTTGAAGGTGATCATCTTTAACACACTGTCAATGAATGAAAACCTGCTCATTCTGAAGTCAGCCTCAAGATGGTTGAGACATCTAATGCAGTTTACCTGTGGTTTTAGTTTGGGGATGCAGCCTTGACCAACAGCAAGGCACTAAAGAACCTGCATGAGTTTAAATGGTGAACAAACTATTGTACAAGACAAACAACTTGCAGTCTACTGTTATGTGAGTGTGGCTGTGACGTTGACTTTAAAAAAGTAAATATTTCTATGTGGATAGGATACGATGTGTGTCAACCTGGCCAACAGTGCAGGTTAAAACCAAAATGAAATGAAACATAGTTGAACACATAAGATGGCTAATCGGAAGCAGTGTGACAAGTGTTTAGAGTTAAGGTCCATATTATTTGGTGTTTAGTGACTTACAGTATGCCAAAGTTTGTAATTTGGTGTTTAATTCTTCGGGCTTAAAGATGGACCACCAAGTGTTCATTAGCTCATTTTATTGATTTTTACAGATTTGCTTTTCTCTAAAGAGATTGCACATATAAAAATGTTATTGTGTTGTAATTCATTCCTTGTGAGACACTCAAGCCTGCTGGAAGGTACAAATAAGCAGAAGCACTCTATGTACTTTCAGAGGCATATAAAAATGTAAAAATATTATATTTTAGTTGCATAAAATTCGTATTGCTTAAAAGTATTGGATTCGTACATTCATTTTTTTAAATGGGTTTGTAATGTCTTCTGGGTTTTAAATTTTCAATGTACTGTACGATGAGTGGGGTTTTTTTGGAGTGTGCTATGTGGTGGTGTGTCCTCCAGACACCTTCCAGTTTCAAGCGCTTGCCCAGCTTAGTCAAGTCGGGGACGTGTGGTTATGGTTAAGAGGAGAAAGTGGAGTGTGTTTGTGTGCATGGTGTATGTTTGGGCCCCACATTAAAAAAAAAAGTTAGTTAGCACAACAGTGCATTTTGTTGCTTAATTCAGCTGTAGGAGTGTGTTTGTGGCTTGGTCAAGAGAGTTGTTGCGAGTGCTGTGACTCAGTTTGAATTCCATATGGAGCTTTTACTCAGATTGTCTGGACACCAAGCTGTGGAGCATCATCAGTGACCTGAAAGAGAGATATGTGCTGAGTCAAGCGCAGGTACTCCCACGTCCCCAGAAGAGAAAACTGCTAGGGGGGACGGGACACTCTTTGGTACCGACCGTCCGTTCAGAAAGTGGGACAGGGAGTGGGATGAGGAAACTGAAAACCCCTTCTTCCACAAATTGAGCTATTGAGAGTAATAAAGCTTCCAAAACTCTCACTTTAAACAAAACCACCCTGCAGGTCACCATCTATGTTGCTCTAGTCTCGTTCGCTTTGTGTATGGCGAGCAGGTTAAAACCTTTTGATGGGCCAACTAGGTTTTTCTAATTTACATCCTTTTATTTTATTTTTTTAGTTTATGTTAAATGTATACTTATTAGCATTAATAATTATATGTCCACTCATGTTTGATGGCATACAACAAGGGTAGTAAAAAAATTATTGGACAGTCAATGGAATATTTTTTGTATTTGTTTTTATGTGTGAAGGTGTGTTAAAACCAACATTATAAGTTTGATCCTTTTAATATAAAAAGGCATGTTTTCAAATTCTTTTAAACATTAACGTTTTTATTAATAATTGATCTAAAAATGAGCAATGTTATTTGATCAGCTTAAACCATCAATGCTGCATATCTAGAATTAGAATTGTAGAATAGAATATTAAACAGAAATCGGTACAAATCAGAACAGCAAGTATATGCAATGTCCCAGTACAGTTCAAAAATGTATGACGAACTTAAAAAAATAAAGTTAGTCTCAACTTATTTAAATCTTGTCCTAAGCTAAAAATCTTCCAATCACTTAATAAATACAAGTTTCTTGCAATCATTTGACACAAAAAAGGTTTACTGTTGATGGTAAAAACTATAAACAAAATAAAGTTGAGTGAAGAGGATGAGTGCTAAAAGTAACAGTCACCAAAAAATATACTGTAAAGATCTGAAATAAACAAAAACAGATATCTAAGAAAAAAAGTGTGAAGAAACTGTTAAAAAACCAAAAAAAGAATTAGAAAAAAAATTGGAAGAAGCAAAAAAGTTGGAAACTGTTTTGATGCAAAAAAAAAAAAGGTATGTTGCACTCGGTAACACAAGGCTATTATTAAATTAACAACTGCTTACCAATCCCTGACTACTCCCTCCTTAAAATATCCATTAGACCTGACATTCAGCAGGGAATCAAGGTTACCAGACAAGGGTGTGGATGAATGAAGGGACCCCGCTGAAAAACAAACATGACCCTTAGGCCACAACTCCCCACACCCTCACAGATTGTACAGCCCTCTGTGGCCAGGGCCTTCCATGGAACATTATTAATGGCTGCTTAAAATGTGGCTACCTTTCAAGGTCCTGAGCAGAATAAATATATTCTCACCGGGCACCAATTCAAACAAGCTAGGACAGATGAGTATTAATTATTAAAAGTACATTCTTTCAGCCAGTGGGGATGAAGATCAGTGTGTGTGGTGTGTTACTTGGAAGGGAGATGTGTAACAAGGGAGAGGAAAGTGAAATGTTTGGACCTCAGGAGTTATGAACTGTGCGAAAACATGCACTAGAGGAGAACAATTCGCATTGGAGTATATTATCTATTAAAATAGCCTATCTCTAGTGGGTGTATATGCTATCAGGGGATCCTAGAGGTCTATAACTCTTACAGAGAGGTCATTCATCTTTGAATTGCATTCAACAAAAGGTTGTTTAAACTCTAGACAAGGTTAACCTTAGGACACCAATACATGTGAATGTTTGATTTGTAAAATGTGAGTGAGGTTTTATGGTTGTATTCGTAAAAATGAATCCAGTTATTTTACTGAACTGTTTAATTCCTATATTTCCCTTTGACTTTATTCCTAAAATTTAATGCTCGAGTAATTCATTGGTTTCCTTACCCCCCTCCCAAAACCACTACCTGGAGCCTCCTACAAGAAGGAAGGAAGTTAGGAATTATCTGAAAATGTAAAGGTAGCTTTTTGTTTGCTTTCTAAAGGTGACAGTTTGTTGAACATTGAACCAGGTAGAAGAGCATTTGGAGAGTCAGAAAAAAAACATAGTAAATGCCGCTATTAACAAAATACAGGATCAATAATTTAAAAAGTAATAGGCAAGCATAAACTAATAAAACTATATAGTTTTTTAACAGCGAAACGGTGTTAAAAAGTTTAATTCAACCTGGAAACGGATCGGCTAGCAGTGAAGCGATTTAAGATCAGGTGTTGTGATGTGTTCATGTTTTCTGACCCCGGACAAAACAGGAACATACTGTACCGTCCCGCGTAGACTAGAACCCAGGCCAGGAGAGCATATTAGAGTTATCCCAGACGCGAAACCGACAAATCTTCTGATTCGACCTCTTTTAGAGAAATGCAAGCAAGGGACACAATTGGTAAATTTCAGGGTATTAACAAAATCTAAAACGTGAGGTAATATATGTGATATATAATAACTTCAACATGTAAATCCACTTTCAAAATTGGGAAAATCGTACAAAAAAGTATTGTATACCCTCATAAAATCACATAATTAGTAAAGTCACAATATTGTACTTACTGTTAGAGGGCAGGTGTTAATGAAACCTAAAGGACAATAACTGGATACAGCCCTGTTGTGTCAAGTTTTTTGTGATCAGTTACGTCATAATACGGAGAACCTGTGTGTAATATGTAGCTTGGTTGGCTTCTATAAGGAGAGTATTGTTTGTAAATACAAAGTCATGTCTCCCAGAAGTTGTGTCAGAGTAGTACCTGGAAGAAAGTCTTTCCCTGTGGAGATCACCCAAATTGTGGACTAAAGGGAATTTTAATGGTTTCAGGCAAAATGGGAGACTCATTGGGCAAGTAGAGGGTAAGGATAGGGTGGAGGGAAAAAACAAAATTGGCCAGCAGGAAAGAGTCAGGTTCAAGAGGGGCACTCTGAGAAGGAAGACCCTATAGCAATCAAATGGAAAGCAAACCTTAAGAGAGCCAAAAGGAAGAGGCTATGAGAAACAGAGAACTGGAGTCATAGTCAAGGGATAAGCATTCCTTTGGATAAATTGCTAGTGTGTAAATAAAAGTAATGAAAAAATGAAACTTAAGCAAACGAATCCTGTTTGAGTTTGGAATTTTAAACTAGAACTATTTGTATCTGCAGTCATGCAGAATTGTCTGTTTGAGGGGGATGTATTTCTTTTTAAACTGCTGAGACAGGATAAAAAGTTGAAATGGTAGATGACATTGATGGGTTGATGTAAAAGCAGTTCCCATACAGTAAAGTACCGTAAGTATCATTCAATTAAAAAAAAAAAAACACCTAAATTGCAGTGGAAACAAATGTTAAAACCCAATTTTCTTTTTTTATCTAAATTTAACATTTCACATTTAAATCTGTTTAAAAAAGACAAAAGATTTTTCTCGAAAAAAATTAATTGTAGACCCTCAAAACTCAAAAAGTTAGAAAAGGCCCATACAAATTGTACTGTTGTTAAAAGTATGTGTGAATAAAACATAAAATAAAAAAAGCACGTGATTTTGGGTATAAAATAAATAAAATTGCAAAAAAAAAAAAATAGGAAATCTAAAACGTGGGGTGAAAAGCCTTCTTGGTGTTATTTGGACAGTGTTTTGCAAAAGAATGATTTCCTGGTTTTGAGGGGACACATGGGAAGAAGGCTCTCTCAGGGCTGTGAGGGTTATTTTAGAGAAAGGTCTTATCTAAACTCCAAGTGGCCTGAATCGCAGTCCTTCAGCCTGGCAGGTCAGTGGTTAAAGGACTCAGTGGGCATCATGGGAAGGAGCAAAGTGGCTTGGAGCCGAGGGGTCGAAAGAGGACCTCACGGTGCGGCGGGAGGGCTGCGGACAGACAGACAAACCCAAGAGCACACACAAGTCTATTTCAAAAGTATTTCGAGCTTCCCTCAGTCACACCCACTTGAACAAGAAATTATTCGGGATCATGGACCACGTTCGGACTTACTTTAAAGATGTACTTACCGAACCCTTTCTCTAAGGGAATCTCAAGAGATGGAGAAAAATGCTCTAAAAACAAAACAAAAAAATTAAAGATGCTAAAAAGTCATAGTTGGGTTGGCCCGAGAAGCTCAACATAAAAATTATTTTGCGGAAACACTCGTGAACACTCATTAATATCAAAATTTAAATGATTGTAAGGGTTCAGATAATTGACTTAGGACTCATACATTTGTAGTTAACGCAAATGATTCTCAGACATGAGAAAATGCGCCTAATTGTTAAAAGTTGTAAAAAATAATGTAGGGTTGCCAGAGTTCAGAAAATGCTTAGAAATGCTCAGCTTGTAAAATGCAGGTTAGGGGTTGCCCGAGTTTGAGAAAACATTGTAAAGCTAAAAAACTTAAAGGATGGCTTAGAGGTTCCAAACAATGTATTTTAAGGCTTTCAAAAGGTCTTAATTTTAGCTTGATGAAACCTGCCGCAACCGGCATAGCGGCTGTTCAAAACCGGTTTTTCCAACACATTCGTTCCTGCCTGTAATAAAAAAAAAAAGAAAAAACATTATGATAAAACATTTTTGCCAAGAAATTTCAAAACCATCAAACAAAAAAAGAACCCTTCAAATTGTGATGCCGAGTCTCTTAGACGCATCACAGGCTCGATGCAATACAGTGGTTTTACAGCTAAAACTAATTGCATGTTCATTAATAGCAAACAATCACAATTAACAACACAAATAACTGGTGAAAATGTGTGTAAAATAGCTTTGGGTAAGATGTTTAACTAGCCACTGTATAATCATGTTATTACTGTAAGCGTGGTGACATTTTTATGAGAGCGGTAATTAAAACTGGCTCTGATTATTGGAGGTATCAGTTGGAAGCTTAGCTCTCCATATTGTCTGTAATTAACCTGTCACTCATATTCACTGTCCTAATGAAGTTTGCTCGACTTTACTCTGTCATTGTTGCAGCCGGCACATGGGGCACGATACTTATCAGAGCCAAGCTAGGGAAAATTGTCTGTTAATCATTGCAGTTTTATTGGGGATTATTGGATTATTGGCTTAAACAATGAGAAACGAACCGAACTTTGATAGCAAATTATTTGGCGTAGACGATAATTACTAGCAGCATAGGAAGAGGTTGGATTATGTTTGGAGTAACAGAGGCCTTTGCATGTTTGTTTTTTGTATGGTAAAATTTATTTCTATTTTATGTTCATTGTAAGCTCATTTGATATGTGTGAGGTTGTTGTTATTGTTGTTGCTAACGTTTGAGAAAATGCTCCTAAATCTCCAAAAATGTTAAAAATGGTTGGTTTTGGATTGCCAGATTTTGAGGAAAAAATGCTCCTAAAGTAAAAAAAAATGTAAAATAAATGAAGATTTGGGTGGCCAGAGTTTTAGCAACATGCTCATAAAGTAATAAAAAAAAAATGTAACGGGTGTGGGTTGTTCAGAGTTACTCCTAAAACCGATTGTAAAAGGCTGGTTCGGTTTGCCTTTAAGAACACCTTCATGTGAAAGTTCAAAAGTATAAAGACGTGATGTTTAACAATGTATTGAAGAATATTTGTTAGTATGCAAAACAGTGTTTTTTATGTGCTTTGAGTTATGATATGGGTCATTAAAATTTGATTCTAAACGGTCTAAACCGGTCTAAGATGGCGTTGCAAAACTTCTGCTTATACCACACAACGAAAGCCTTTGACTATGTTGTAAAGTCATACCAATGCTTAACAAAACTTGAGAGCAGAAGGATCCCCCGAATTGTTTGCCCAGAGGAAGATATGTAGTTTTTCTGCCACTGATTGGAACGCGGGGGGACGCTTCTCCGTGCTTCCACAAGCCTGCTTTTAAAATCGTTTAGCAGGAGGGGAAAAGAGGAGAAGGCATTGGGATGGAATGCTTATGAGATATTTACAATCTAAACAGGCAAATGCGGTCCAGATCAATGTCAACTGCTGTTTAAACTCAGGCCTCACATTTGATGATTTATTAGGCTTCGGCACTGCGAAACTACTACTGGCTGCATCCGGCTTCTTGCGGGTTTTTGGTGTTGCTATGTGTGTGACAGTTCAGTTTGCTGCGTGGCATATGTGTGGTTTTAGGTCATTTCCATATGTCTGGTTGTTTGTTGGGTTGTACACGGGAGGGAAAGTCCTACAGGAATAATTTTTGTCATTTTAAGACCATGGATCAAGCTTAAGCTGTGTCAGTTGTTTATTTTCTGAACCGAGACGATATACTAATTATCATTAGAATGGTGCCAAAATAGGTTCTAAATATTGACAGATTATTTAATATTAACATTTAATTACAACATTGATTAAGATTTATTGCATTACCACATTTTTTATAACTTGAATCTTTCAATTGGATTCAATACCCATTTCAATGATTGGTCATACGTTCTCAACACTATCATTTTAAAATGAAAAAAAAACTACATCCAACTTATATGTACTCTGTACGTTTCCTTCATGGTCCAAGAAGAATTCTAAATGAAAACCAAGTAAAAAGTAGTATTTCTGAAATAATCTGAATAAGCACATTATAAGCTTGATCACAAGTTTTTTGTTTTAATTTACACGCTAATTTTGCCCTTTATGAGGCGGGGCTGAATTTTTGTTTGCAATGCTGTCACAGCACTGAAGTCGTGTTAATCATCTTTTTTCGTTTGCAATTTTGTACTGCTCTGGTTAGTAATTGTTTGTAAGACAAAGTTGTCAGATTATCTAAAACTCCTCAGACCAAACTACGTGAGCCTAATTGCTTTAGTTTAAACCTAAAGTGACTTCACCACCATGTTCCATCCAGCTACTAGTCAATGACTGCTCCAAATGGTCCAAACTCGATCCTGGAAGGGGCTGCAGACCTGCATAGTGTTGCTCCAAACTTAATGAACACCACGATAGAGCTCTCTGAGTTTGGTTGAAGCTAATGGTTTGCTCTTAAAAACAGAGTTGGAACAAAAACCTGAGGGTCTGCGGGCCCTCCAGGAATGACTTGAGACCCATGATTGTAAGGATATGCCACAGGTCATAAAACTGAATAATTTCACTTTGTAATTTGAAATAATAAAGTATCCGCTAGCACAGTGGAGAGCAAAGTCTTCAACAGACCAGAAAACAAAGCTTTAGAAATAAACAAGGAGGAGGAGCTTAGTGTACCAGGGGTTTAGTAAAGATGGGCCAAATGTGCTGAGCTGTGCCCTCAGGGAACTGACTTCGCCCACCAGTGAGTAGCATATATGTTTTTCTTTTCCTTTACCCCTGGTTCTTAAATCATGCCTAAGTTATTGAGTGATGAAACTAAAATACTGGTTTGTCTTCTCAACTAAAGGTTGAAAGGTTTAAAAACCCATTAAAAAAAACTTGGGGCAGAGATGAAAGTAGAAGTTGTTTTCACCACATATTTGCCAAAGCTCATCATCTTTCTGAAATCAAACTTTCACTGGTTCAGTTGGGTTTTAAAGTCAAATTCTGAAAAGAGAGAATAGGTTAAACAATCCTGAAATAAAATGTTAAAATGAAGTTAAAATTTAGCTTGTCAGTTAGAAACCCCCTGGAGGTCCTTAGCAAATTAAATGAATTTATTCATTTATTTTTATAGAGTAGAAGAGTGTAGTTCTCAGATGTTTTTTAGTCTGGGGCAAGCTTCATCTTCATTGACACTCTAAAGGCTATTCCTCACAGTTACATGACAACAGCTAATTTAAATTCAGTTTTTACTAATAAATGATTCCCAAAGCATTTGGTTATCTTATAAACATACTTATACAATTTTATCTTATAAATAAGTTTGTGCTATTTAGCTATATATTTAGCTTTGTAAACCAACGGAGAAAAAACCATGACATTGATGGAACATGTAAAAATAATATATGTCTATAAGATGGATTTTCCACTTTAATAGTGAAATTTTACCGCTCGGGTTTCACATCCTCGTTTAATGAATGAATCCCCGGACGGGGTTTGCTCGGAAACAGAAGCTGTGGTTTCCTTTCAGACTATCCATCACCAAATCACATATATCGTACATTAAAATATATAAATAATATCGTTTGATCTTTGATCATTAATTAAAATGGTGTGTGATCCAACATAGAACATTAACAGATGGTGAAGTTTGAGGGAATGTCCAAAAGAAAGTTATGTTTGCAAATAAGTGTGCAATTTTCTAACTGACTTTGAGGAAAGAAAGCGCATGGTTTTAGGTCATGTGAGGACTAATAGTGTAGAACTGACTGAATGTCTTGTGCAACACTTGGGCCATCGAGGTCGAGCTTTACTGTGGTGGCACATGATGCCTTTCTTGGTAAGGTAAAGACTAAATATAAACCACTTTGTGTTTTAGCTTTTTTTTTTTGTTAATGAAAGCTATGTGAACTTTTGGTTTGCTCAGCTTTTTTGGAACACTTCACTTTTTTTAAACAGTGGACCATTTTGCATTCCTCTTGGAGTTAATAATAGTGCATTTCCAATGTGGGATCTATTCAGCTGCTATCCAGATATGGCTATAGCACCTTCTAGCATAGCTTAGCATAGATCATTGATTCAGATGGCATTAATAGCATTGTAGTCCCACAGGTAGGAACAGACTGATCCAAAAAAAATTTTTTATCTAAACCTTGACTTTTGTAGTTGTTTTGTGTAATAAGACCAGCAGAAACTACATTATCAAACCTTTCTGAGCTGATGTTACATGGAATAAAACTCAGTTTTGTTAACACAGCAACAGCTTTTATAACACAACAGTGCCACAGTGGTCACAGAGCTGTAGTGCTTGAATGAGGTCTCGAGTGAGACATTTCTTCTTGTGATCGGCACTTTTATTTTTAGAACCAAAAATAAAGTGAAGTGCAAATTGGCTTTGCCTTGGGTTTGTCATTGCCCTGCAACCTTTCCAGCACTGTTGAGCTTTCATAGTTTAGGACTGATACAGAACATTTAATTTTAATAAAAACAATGTAATTTAATTAAATGATAAACTATATGATATGAAACTATAAACACTTTTAACTTTAAACATTTTGTGATAAATGTTTATTAGTACTACTATAAATTCGATAGAAAACGAATCAACCTAAAAATTGCCAAAAATAATATAATAATGAATATATATATATATAGATATATATATATATAGAGATATATATATATATATATAATAGATATATATATATATATAAATTATTAAAACTGAAAACTGTGTCTCAAGGCTGTAAAGTATGTAACACTTAGTTACTTACGAAGATGTTTATTAGCCCTGCTATTAAAATCCAATTCCTAGTCGGTAAAAGCTATTTTGAAATACTTCCACACAAATTATATGTTTGGAAAGATTAGTTTGGACTAGTCTGTGCTCCAAGATGCACTTCTGAAAAAAAAATAACAGTTTGCAAAAGATCTTTAAAAAGAAATTGTGTCAGAAGCAATATAGGCTCCAATATATGGCCGATCAACCAGTGGTACCCACCCTAGTTTTAACCAAGATGGGTATTGGGATAGTTTTTTAATTACTGTTACATAAACATATACAGGCAATCCTTCAGTTTAGTACATTCAGTTTATTCCCATTAATTCCTGTTATTTATCATATATTCCTATGCCTTCCCATTAATCTCCAATGAAAGTGTCCAGTCTTGAAAATTCCAGAAATTTTACTACCCTAAATACACTAGTTAATTTATTGTATTACGATGTAAACTGAGCCTATAAATGAAAAAGTGCAGCGTTCCTCTAAATCTTCATTTTTTTGCTAATTTTTTTGCCAGTGATATAATGAAGGAATGATTTCTAGTTGGGGATAGCAGAGGGTATTTTTTCTCATTTCTAAATGCTGTTTTACTTTGTGCAAATGAGATACATTTAAAGATGTAATTGTGCAGGTGCTGCTACCTCCATTCGTTTATTCTTTAATTGATTACGTCACAACACAAAACCTTTCAGCCTGTAATTATTTATAGATTTTAAAACATTCCTGAGTCTGTAGAATCCAGTACTCTCTTTCAGAATGTTACCCTGAAACTTTATAAACTCTTTATTTGGTGTAAGAAATAAAAGTGCAAATGTGTTCCAGATACGAGTGACTCATAGAAAACTGAAGCGTTCACTTTCCGGGAGCTTCGCATCCTTCCTCTTTTGATCTTCTCCGGCAGCAGGAAGCAGCGAATGTAGCGTCAAATCCATATTTCCACATTTTATGTCACTCATTCGATAAGTTGAAGATTTCATCACAAATTGGCTGGAACAAA
The DNA here is from genome assembly GCA_900490495.1 of Danionella dracula. Lineage (NCBI taxonomy): Eukaryota > Metazoa > Chordata > Actinopteri > Cypriniformes > Danionidae > Danionella > Danionella dracula. The sequence continues at coordinate 681,770 of UELW01000633.1, forward strand.
ACCGTGAATAGGAACCAACGGGGGTGTTTCTCCAAAAAATCTTACTGGAAAAAACTCTTAATGACAAATCCGCTTCCTCTTTTTGAGGATTTAAAATGATCAAGCTGAGTGAGGAGTTACTAAACGTCTCACAGAGGAATCCCCAAGACATCACATAAGAAATCATGAAGCTCTCCCAGAATTTGATGTTGGGCGTTGCAACCACTGTTCTCATTTCACTAATGGTCATGGGAACAAGTGAGTGTCTACATTTTGAATACATAATTTGTATCTTTATCTTAGACTTCTAAAACAACTCCTTTTTTATCAGATGGACAGAACCGGTTCATTCAGTGCTGCACCAGTGTCTCTACAAAGGAAGTCACGTTACCTATCACCGGCTTCAGACTCCAGAAGAGAAATCCTCCTTGTGTGAAAGCAGTGATGTAAGTATTCCTGTCCGATGAAAAACTTCTCAAAACCTCAAACTTTTGTAATGAAATCAATCTCAGTAGTTTATCTCTTTACACAGTTTCTTCACAACAGACGGTGAAAAATGCTCTCACTGGAACCAGACCTGGGTTTGGGAAAAGATCCAAAACCTTGTCAAGCTTAAAGGGTAAGAATTGGAAATTAATTTGTAAAACTGAACACTACAATGACAAAAACAAATCAAACTTTTAACAATATATTTAGAAGATAGTTTCCTAAATGTATATTTCATAATTTACATTTTCCGCAGATTGGAGAGGATGAACAGCACTGTCTCTACACCTCTGTCAAACTCAACTACAGCTTAAGGGTGAACTGATCCCGATCTAGATGCACTGAAATCATTTTTTCACTTGGTTATGACTTGTTATTTATGGTAATTTATCATTAATGTAGGATTTTTTACGAGTTATTTATTTATGAGCAATTCTCATTGAATTTGTATAAATCAAAGCTCTATTTACTGAGATTCTATGTGGTCAAATAAAGTGATAAATAAATCTATCACTGTCCTTATGTTTATACTATATATATATATATATATATATATATATATATATATATATATATATATATATATATATATATGTGTGTGTGTGTAGTATAACTTTATATATGATGTAGTCAGTCTATCCCGGTGACCAAAAATGTAAGCGGTAAAAGGTGTTTCTTCAGAAAATCATACATGTGAGAGAATAATGGTGAATCTGACTCACTTTTTTTTATAAAAAAGAAATAAATAAATGGATACATCTTAAGCAAAGTCAAGCTAAACATATAAAACAGTTAAGAAAATCATTTTATTTATTATATTTTACTCATACAAATGCTCAGTATTTTTTCCGTGATTTAAACAAGAAAAATCACAGTGTTAAATTAACACTGCTAGTGTGGACCTATTTAAGCACTGCCTCAGTGTTAAATCTAACACTGTGAGTTAAATTGAAACATGACTCATTGTATTTAACTGGAGAAGATATTTTGCTGTGTATGTTTAAGTGTGGTTTAATAAATTAATTGATGAATCTGTATAAGTTTCATTATTTATTCAGGATAATTTAAGATTAGATGTTTACTCTTATACTATCTAAATATTTTACTTCACAAATTAATGTATTTAGGGCCAGACTGCAAAACGCAATGTGGTCATTTTAGGCAGACCTAAATTAACACCGACCAATATGTTAAATTAACTGCCATAGAGTTACATTTAGCACCCGGGAAGTGTTTATGTATGTCCCCACCGTTAGTGTTGATTTAACACTGTTAATGTTGCTGTGTACTTATTGATCTTTAAGTTTGGTGAACTCCCGTTTAACCTTAACCATGTTTTGTCATACAGTTTCTTTGAGAGGTCATTTGTGGATTTGAAGATAATATTGTCTTATACTCAATAGGGGAAAAACATTTACAGTTTTTTTTTTTTTACTTTGTTGAATTCAAGGCAGCTAATGAAAGTATCTGTGAAACCATACAGTCAGACACCGGCCACGTCTGATAATAGACTCATATAAGATTTTAGAATAATTATACAGACAATTCTCTACCGTCTCAAAAGCATGCCTTTCCATGAGACATGACTGAAATTAAATGTTTGCAAAGTTATCAAAACAAACCTTGAATGTTAAATATCAATTCGAGGTTCTGCACAAAAACTGTTGATCTTCCCCAACTTGTAAGTTATTTTTTGTAGCTTCAAGAAGTACAATAAATTTGTAACATAACTTTTCCACCACTAGGTGGCGCTTTGGCCTAACATAATACCCCTGTCTTTTCTTCAGCAAGGTCTACGTCTTCATAAAGATGATAGCAGCCAATCTAATGTAATCAACTGCATTCTTCTTCTTCGTTTGAACATTCAAACTTAATGAAATAAAATGAAACCTGATTAGATTTTGGATATGAGTATGTTTTCTTTAATTTTATAATAGAATAAACTCAATAGAAAGCTAATCATTTTACTTAGAAAACATCCGTGCAAATGTAAGATTTTAAATCATTAATCATCTCATCTCTGTTTTCCACAGAAACAAAGTCAAAATACCTGCAATGGGGCGCATTAGTATTATTTGTATTTTTACCCTCATGCCAACTTTATTCATTGCTTTCATTTCATCTAATGTTTTACTCTCATCAGACATAAATGTTTTCTCACTGCTGATCAGTTTATAGTTTAAATCAAAGATAGTTTATTATTACATTTGAAGTATTCTATTAAGGGAAGTCATCAGTAAGCAAAAAATGGTTAATTATATATATTATATATATATTTTTTTATTATTATTATTATTTTTTTTTTTCACGGACGTTTTCGAACTAAAATTAATAGCTTTCTTTTGACTTTATTCTATTATAAAAGTAAAGAAAACAAACTCATATCCAAAATCTAATCAAGTTTCATTTTATTTCATTCAGTTTGAATGTTCAAAGAAATATTCATGACATAAAAGACTCAAGTTACTTAAAGTTATTTAAAAAAAATATAGGAACTCGACAGTTTATTGAGTTTAATTGCATAACAAATAATCAGCTAACTGAATCCAAAATATGGTTTTCCAAAGCCAGGTTCATTGGTTGCCTCTTGTGCGATTGGTGGTGGTTTGGTTTATTCTGTTAATGCCAACTCTGGCTTTTCCTTGTGATGCCCTGCTCTCCAGCGTAGCTATTTTGGACCTTTAAAAGAAAACACAAATCCAAATAATGGCTGCATAAACAACTGTGGTCAAATGGTCTTGTCATAAACCACTCAGTTGTAAATAATGCCATGGGGGACATTTAACTTGGCTAAACTCTTTATACTTACCTCAAGCGGACCAGGGCTGCTCTCACCCCTGCCACTCTGAACATCGCACATATCTTCCTATTGCTTCTGGTGAAGAAACTGAAAGAAAAGAGATATAATGACAGCAAGTGATCTGCATTTTAAGTTGATGAATATCATTTACTTACAAACTGAAAAAAGAGAATGTAGCATTTTAAAACAAATAAATATAATATATAGTAAACACTCTATTTGACTTAAAAATATTTTTGACTCCAAAGTGGTCCCTTATATTAAAATGTGTGCTTAAAATAGTCTGTTTTGATGTTCTGCTATTAGTGAGATTATCAACGAACCATGCTTGGGGCCAAATTTCAGTGACTTACATGATAGCATCGAGGCGACACACCTCAAGGGAGCTCTGCTCGATGAAACCCTTGATCACAGCGAAGGGCAAAGGTTTACGAGTGTACTTCAGACAGCAGGCAAAGTTCTGTGGGCCATCTAACATGAGGAAAAACATCTATTTTATGCAATATCTTACATCTTCTACTGTATGCAGTGCTGGTTCAGCTGCAAACAGACAAACCAATTTAATGTGTTCAAAACTTACAAGCTTCTGTAGAGTGAGGAAACAGGCTCAGGAGAACGCTGCCGATGAGAGTGATTGTAATCAGAGACATAACTAAAAGCACTTTAGTCACGCGAAGAACGGGAGTGTCCGTTATGACACTGCTGGCACTTTTTTATGAGAAAACGATAAGATCGGTGGCATGTGATACATCAACTCAAATCAGATGCTGGTTACAAAAGGGGACAACAGCAACCACAGAAACAGAGGACAGGAAAGCAAAGATACACAGAGTACAAAGCATGAATCAGAGATGTGTACTGCATAAAAGTGTATTCTTGGTAATGATGAGATGCTCCTCTACATGGGTACATGCTGTTTTAGCGTTATTTTTTGCTTTTTATTTATTATATACTTTTTACAGTCAATGGTTGTTATATTTAGATTTATTGTGAATCACTTTGTGAGCTTTGTGAAGGGTGCACATTAAACTACTGATACTATTACTACTGTATGTACTAGAACCCTGTTAGTGCAAATCTAGTTTTTCAAACGTTTTCAGGCATTTGATATAGAATTCTTTTCGGATGACGTATGTCGTGTCATGTGCTGATTCGATCGGGACTAATGCTGGGCAGACACTTTGGCAGTTCAGTTGAATGAGTCAGGACCTGCTTTTACTGCACGAGTAAATGGCAGGGTATAAAAATTCAAAACACTCAGTTTATATTCACACACTCTTTGAGCCGCTGCTCAACCTGTGGAGTATTGTAGTGACATATCGTATTGTGGCACATCGGTTTTGAGATTGGGAAAATCATCAAGTAAAATTACTTTTTTACTTTTTTGGGAAATTTACCGTCATGTAAACCAATCAGGAGCTTCCTGGACAGGTCATGTGAGGGAAAGCCACGAACCAGCAATTGCAGAGGGTGGCTTTTGTTTATGAGTAAAAATGAATTGCGTCCATTCAAAACGTTTTCCAGGAAGTTTTTCACGAATGACGTGTTCCAGTATGACAACGTTGGGAGAAAACATGATCATTGGCTTTTTTTTGTATTTCCTGCCATATTGCCCCAACGTCATAAAAGTCAGTGGTCAGTCTATGGAAGTAGAAAAATCTTTAAAGCTAAAGGGAGTGTAAGAGAAAAACCTCAAAAACCTAAAAATGGACACAGCAAAGTGTGCTCAAAAATCAGAAATATATCTCCACAATTTTAAATGCAGCAGCAGGCACATGGCTGTGAATTTCTAAGTATACCCGAGTGCACAGTCGAATCTCGCATCTAGTTTCCCCTTAAACCTGTGGTACTACAGGGATTACAGGCTCTAAACAATCTCCAGGGGTCTAATTGTCACTATGCACAGGAAAATATAGCTTTTGTGATTATTTATCAAATGTGTGGCTTCTCATGAGCAAGCCCATCTCTTTATGTCCCACTCTCTTAATCTCAAGCTAGCTCAAGTATTAAAGTTAATGCATCACTGTCTGCTGTTTGAAGAAGAACGTCGTTTTGGTAAAGTTGGCTATAGTTTTTTGTTTTAACTCATAGTTGTCAGGTTTTAACAATAATTTCACAATTAAATGGGTTTGATAGTTCATCTACGGTTTATGCTCCACACTGGGTGTTTGCTAAGTCGCACCAGGACCTCTGTGAACTTCAAATATTAAAGAAATTAGTTCTTAAGTGAAAAATGACCCCAAAAATCCTTTAAATTTAGTAAATAATTAATGTTATTTTTATTTAGATTCATCCTTCAGTTTTCATGTGACAAACAAACCTGGCATATTCAAATTGCTAGAAAATTCTGAAATCAGTTTGTTTTGCAGTAGCCTTTGCTAACAAATGTGTTGAGTGGGAAAGTTGCTTGTTATGCAACGTGAGCGTTAGCTAATCTTCTTCTTTACCATGACCCATTTAGTGGTGAGAATGACAAGTTCCCCCTCTGAGCTACAGTGCAAATTAACATGCAGAGCTTCCGCGACCTAGAAAACATCTCAATCCAGAAGCCAAATTGACAAGGCAAAGTGGCAGTTACTGTACTGTAAAAAATTAACACAATGTTAATTATGAAGCAGGCCGATTTTTACATGTGTCATAAGAAGCGAATCAGGGTTTTTGTTATCTCTGATGAGCTCATGAAGTGTTGGATGTTTGTGTTTAGTAAACACCTCAGGAAGGTGCGAGCTGTCTGTTTTGAGCAGGTTCTATTTCTATAAGCTGATAAATCATTTATGCTGTATTTCCAGGAAATTGCACCCAGACTCAATATCTAATCCTATTGGTAGCTGTGGTGTGATTGGTTTCTGTAATAATTTCTCTATTGTATTGTCCCAAAATGCACTCTCAACACTGACAAAGGGCTTTTCTTGATATTTCTATTAAAACATTAAGTGTTTTTTCTTATTCTTTTTTGCTACAAGTTGATAGATTGTTTGATGCTGATAATTAAAAGAGGGTAGGTGATTCAAAAGATTGGTGTTTTTGAGTAGTTTATAGATGGTTGGAACGATATAGCATTAGAAGAGTAAATTAAAAGACTGTGAAGAAATAATTAGACTAGATATTTCTTGATGAAAATGTGATATTTGGGCTAAAAAAGTTTGCTTTGGCTAAGACAAGCTTGAGAGTCAAACTAGGTAAATCCAGATTTGAATTGTGTATATATACATACATATTTTTAAATAGGTTTTTAGGGTAACAGACTTGGATTCCAGGGAGTGGTGTGTGATGTATAAATTTATACATATGACCTGTCAACTCATGATTGGTTTCCCAATTAATTGAAGCAGGTCTTAGACTTATTATTACCTGGAAAGGAAACAACCAAAATGCTGTGGGAAGTGGTGTTTGTGAGGCCAACAGGGGGAGCTCATCATTTGGTCTCTGTGGGTCCTAGTATTCTGTGGGTCCTCAGTATTGTAAAAGAGAATCCGTCTTCGGCATTTTCTTCATAAGGCATAAGGTTGTGGTCAGGTGGATGATGAGATCTACTTGTGATCGGAAGGTTGCCGGTTCGATCCCCAGCTCCACTGACTTGAAGGTGGTGTGAATGATGAAACGCTTGCTCTCCATCTTCAACAACCACAGCTGTGGAGCCCTCGAGCAAGGCACCAGGTTCCCGACTGCTCCCCGGGGGCTGCAGCCATGGCTTCCCACTGCTCTGGGTGTGTGTTGACAGTGTGTTTGTTCACTGCTGTGTGGGTACACTGGAATGGGTTCAATGCTGGGCACAAATTCTGGGTATGGGTCATTCCATATCTTGTCAACTGATTACTTTCACTTCACTTTCTTTAGAGGAGTTCTCTGATGATTCAACCCTGGAAGGTGTAATCCTGAAATTGCTGGCCAAATTCTTAATAATTCCTGTATTCTAGTGTGCTGCCCATATCTCTTGCTCTCCCTTTAACAGTGTTGGTGAATGATCTGGCAGCAGTTACATTATTAAGGTGGATGTTGATCACAGGTGCTGAATTCAGAGACATTTATTATAATAATAAATAATAATAAGTCAGAATGGGCTAGTTCCTAACATTATCAGCAATGGTTGATGTTCCCCTTTGTACAAAACTAAAAAAGTGTCACCTTTTAAATTGGAACAATATACTGGTGGTTCTTCTACTGGTATGCAAATTTCACTGTTGTGTAAAAACTGTGACTTACATAGCGCATCAAACTATACTGGTGCATAATACATTTAGAAGTATGATAGCAAGACGAGTATAAAGTTAAGGAGAATAAAATAAAGAGTGATTTTAAATTGTCACAATTATTGTAGGGTTAAATGGAATGACAGAAATAGCAAAGTCTGATTGTCTGAAGGCATAAATCTTAAAATATCTTAAACAAACAAATAAAAAAATTATTCACAACCCTTTGAGTGTTCTTGAAAGTCAAAACTAGCAGTCTGAAACTAAAAACATTGCTGCACCAGGGATGTAAACATGTTCATCTCAGCTCCAAAGTGAAGCAGTTTTAACATGGGAGTGAATGAGAACCTGCTCAGTCCTGCTGGTCGAGGTACTATTTTTATTTACTTCCTAATACGCATCGACAAGGAGAGCAGGAGCTTGCTGCTTGGTTAGCTTCCACTACTAACCTGCTTACACACTAATGGAGTAAGCATTTATAGAGCACCCTACTACCCCTAGGGTTCAGGATCAATGTATTAAGTTATCTAATTCAACTTATATCTAAACATGATTTCGTGATCAGTTGTAATGTTTAGTATGCTATCTAAAATCATGTACTTTTTGGAATGGAAGTCTATCTGTGTCGTATGACCACTGTTGACACTACATGGATTCCTAATTCGAGTTCCAGGTAGGATGCCGAAACAACTTTCTTCTGTTTGAGTTTCTTTAGGTTTTTCTTTACAGTCTGTACATTATATGTACATAATATATGTAGCTCTAATGAACTGGCTACTCTAGAAAAGCTGGATATAGTTCTATAAGTGACTTCTATGAAAGCAACAGTCTGGGTTTTTCTTTACCGCATACTTGAATTAATGATTACTCTGACACCTCACTCTGTGTCCACTTTTCTCTTGTTTTATTGAAACCTTTCTTTCTGCCTCTGTCTCTCTCCCCCGCATTCTGCTCTGCAACACACGTGCATCATGTCGTACGCCTCCTCTCGTCTGTGCCAGAGCCAGTGGGACTTTCAGCTCTCGCTCCTCAATCTTTCACATGCTCGCTCTCAGTCTGAATAATTACGGAATGTGGGTGGATGTAAGCTTCTCTCATTCTGATTCCTTTATAATGACCCAGTGGGAGGTTAACAAATTAATACTTCAAATGATGAATCTGGAGAGAGGGAGAGAGAAAATCTGACAGAATACTTGTCAAATCACCAGCTCTACTCTGCATTGCTCTCCTGTGATAAATATTTGATTCAGAGATTAAAATGCATGGGCTAAATGTTACACCTGAGCCTTCTGAAGCCTAAGACTGCAGATATAGATCAGCTGTCAGAGTGAGCATGATAACTCAGGCCATCGCATTTGTTGACTTTAAGTGTGAAGCATCTGGGTACATTCCCTAGTACTATTTCACCTGTCTGACCTTTAGTTCAGAGGTGAGACAGCTATAGATCTTGGCTTTATTTTTCTTATAAACACATTCTACATTCCTATCTTTAGAATATTTTTTTTATTCTATACCTTTTAGTTTGACCTGGTTATAATTAGTGCATTAACAACAATTTTATGGAAAGCCTTCTGTTTTTAATTTGTTTGCTTTTTCTTTAAATGTCGCCATTATCAGAAAAAAGTAGAAGATCAGAAATTGGCAATGTTAAAACAAATCAAACTGAAAGTTACATATTAGCAGTGATTCTAAACTCTAAAAGAAAGTATTGGCTATTACTTTGGATGACTATTCCATTTCTATAAACACAAAACATTTATGATAATGATAAGAAAAATTAAATAATAAATTAGTCAGTTACTAGTGATTGAGGTAAAAGTTAGATTCCATTACAAAATTATTTTTAATACAAATTATTTTCCTTCCATATGCATTTTGTTAGAAAACAGTAGACTTCTTAATTTTAATATTTTTACTGTAATTGTATAGATATTTAACAAACAGATTTTACTGCTGTTTGTGTGTTAGAAAATTAGTAAATTAATGCAAAATAAAAATACAAGTTGAAACTAAAAAACAATCTGTACTTTGTAGTAAAGTCTGTACATTGTGGTACATTTCTGAAAGCATGTCTACATAGTTGTGATTAAAACTACAAGAAGATGTGATTAAACGAATGCAATGAAATGTGGTAATTAGCCCTTCCCAATGCAAACTAAAACTCAATCCAATGTCGACCCAATAAAAATTAATTATTGGTACAAATAGTATATTGTTTACTTCTGTGACTTTGTTAACATTATCTTGATTATTAGCATTTTTTCTGCACGTCTACCATAGAGTTTTGAAAATATGTTCCTACAGGGGGCGCCAGAGGATATGCAAGTAAATTTTTTGACAGTCCTTTTCTGTATTGTTTTTCATTTTTGATTTAAAGTTAAATGGTATAATTAAAATTAATGTGACTTTCAGGAAGTCTTCATCTTATTTAGACCTCATTTGTCACACAGCCAAGTTTTGGTCATGTCTTGGTTCCATTAGTTCACTCTTGACAATCTATATGAATGTTTTTTACATTAAAACCACCAGAACGGTACTGGCCAGACAACTGCCTGCGTAAGTGGTAGATTTGTCACAGAGGACACGAGCCATAAATCTGAGGATGAATATTACTGATGAAATAATGTTCCTTTCAATGACACAATATATACCTTCTCCTTTCTTTGGGACATGTTCCAGTTTTAATGTAATCAAATAGTTCTCATTCAACGTGTCTCATTCACTTTTTGATCAATTATTTTCCGCATTGCAGTGAGATTTCAGCTTCAAGGATGAAAAGAACACCAAACTGAATTAATGATTGTTTAAGGCCTGGCTTGCTTGACAGGAACAGTACAGTCTAACTTTATGAAATTGAAAGAGTGAAGGGATTCAGGGAACAGGAAGTTCCTGTCCCAAATGTTTTAGAATTTGATGAGGACAGGACAGTGTTTTAATTTTTCATGTTATCGCGTTACACAACAACTTACTTAGTGCACTACTCATTTTTGCTAATTTTGTAGAATTAATGAACAGTTTTGACAAAAAAATTACATGACTTGACTCATGTAAAATGACCATATGAGGGAGTTATGTCAAAGTACTTAACTTATACATTTTGTTATGCATTACTGTTACTACGAACTTGTTCAAGCAAATGTTTTAACACTTTGTACAGCCTGCCACCATTTGTTCAACAATGTCCTCCTGTGCAACAAAAACAAACACACACTGCAGGCCCAGAGGAGCTTGAGCCAGAGTGCCACATAAATCAAAAGTGCCAGCTCCAAAAAACACACACATGCACACACAGAGAGAGAGCGAGAGAGAGAGAGAGAGAGAGAGAGAGAGAGGCTTCTGGACACCGGTGCTTTGTGTCTTTTGGTGTCGGGAGCTGAGCAGTAACACAGATAACAGATGGATTTATGACAGAGCTCAGGCAAGGATTAGGGCACCTCAGACCTAGATGATTGCACAGCTTATCATGTCACCTTAAGCATTATCACAGACATTTGCTTTTAAACCGCCAGAGAAAACCCCGATCGAAGCAGCTTCAGGTGGGTTAGACAAAGATGTGTAATGTTGGCTATGAAGACCAGAAAAAGCACTGCAGAAACTGAGCTTTTGGTTAACTTTAATTTTTGGAGTAGAATGAGAACGGAACGGATGTTTGTGTATTTATATTTATTGATAAATAATCTATCGCTGTTCTTACATTTTATACTATATATATATAATTATGCTAAGATAATGCGCATTATAAATAAACTTTGATTTGAATTTAACTATATGACCCAAAGATATCTTATATACTTGATGTACAGTGTATGTCTTTGTAATGTCATGTTTTACTTGGTTACAAAAACAGAAACTCTATGTTAAAAGGTTTGGAATGCTGAACTTATTAGCTCATGTGGGGGAAAGTAGCGAGTGAGGAGGATAGTGCAGTTGATGAATTGAACATCTAGTCTAAAAAGCCGGAGAAACGAGCTCTGCTTTAAGAGATGGTCATCAAGGCCAAGCGATCACTCAACTGTTAATATGTTTGTTAAAGTTATCATTTTCACATCTACTTCGGTAGGTTTTAAACCCATAAATAAACTTTGTGGCGATTACTTGATTACATATCGGTGTGCTTTCATTATGTTTTATAACTCAAAGCTCTCAGCGTGTGCATGAATGCACCAAGACTTTATGTTGGACGGAGTTTATAGCTGATTTACTTTAACCTGCTGAGACATTTCCCATGGAGAGGCCAAGATGTATTTTTTAAGGGCTTTTCTTCACTTATTTCTTTTAGTTGGGGTTTCATGGGGAATAGTGGTTGATGGATTTAAGAATTGTGTTAAACAGAGCACCATAATAGATCTGAAGGCATTATTAATACAGTGCAGACTAATGTCAAAGAGTCATTATCATTTTTAAAAGTCATTAAAAAGGAGTTTTGCTCGGTCTTGTTTGTGAAAGGTACAATTGTGTTTTGAGTTGTATCATTTATAATGTTTGAATTAAACGCTTATTTATTGAATAAGTATACTTATTAGATAAATAAGATACAATAGATAAAACAGAGATCAATTCAACACCGAATGTTGCCATGTTAGCAGAGAACTTTATAAATAAGATTTAATAAGATCGGAGAAGTCTTTGAAATGAAAGCCTTTTATTCCATATTCTCAAGTGGACTAGACTATTTCAAACGTGGATGGCATTTGCAGATGAGTAAATAACAGACGTTAAAAAATCTGCTGTAGAAGTACAGGACACATTACAGTGATTTCTCACACAGAATACATGCTGGAAGCTTCTGAGCATCCTGTCAGTCTGGAAGAGTCCATGAGTGTTTGTCATTGTGTGTGTATGGCAAAGAAACAAAAAGAGCCTGCGAAGTGAGAGACACACAGCAGGAATTCCACAGCTAACTGTCACTTCCTCCCACTCCTGCTCCGAGTGTGGGCGGCAGCTCCGAATCTCTGCCTATGTGTATGTACATGTATTTGCTGAAAATACACTTTTGTTTGTGTATGAAAGGTTGTGGCAGAATTTACTGTGTTCGATTGTGCTCAATCATGTTTTTGACAACAAAAAGTGATGGTTTATGAGCCATACAGTTAATGTTCTATCTCTGTCTTTGTGTGTCGTCTGCTCACTGGCTCAATTGTGTCTGTGTGGTGCTTTAAAAGCTTTTGTCTTTGACAGTTGGATGTCTCAAATCTAGTTTGCAAATCTAGTTGCATAGAATGCATTTTTATTATTCATGTTTTTCTGTTTTTAATGTGAAAAGTTTGTTGTATTATACTTTTTCTTATTTTCCACAAGAGGGTTAAGCTCATATTTATAGTTTCCAAAAAATAATTCAGTTGATCTTTTTTTTTTCTTACTGTAATGGAATGAGGAGCCTTAATTTTATGTCAATGATCACCAAATGGCGGCCCTCGGGCCAGATTCGCCCAACCTAAGGGGTTCTGACTGGTCCCTCATATAAGCTGTACTGCTGAACTCGCTCCTCTGAGCTTCCTTCTCTCTCTCTCTCTCTCTCTCTCTCTCTCTCTCTCTCTCTCTCTCTCTCTCTCTCTCTCTCTCTCTCTCTCTTTCTCTCTCTCCTTTATATTTATTTCCTCTCTTTCCCTATCTACCCTCTCTATCTCTCTTTTCCCTCCTGTCTATTTCCCCTATCTCCTTCCTTACTTTCTTTCTTTCTTCCTTTCTTTCTTTCTCCTCTCTTCGTCTCTCTCTCTCTCTCTCTATCTCCACAAAATATCCACTCTCTCTCTCTCTTTTACCCCTATCTTTTCTTTCTGTCTGTCTTTCTGTTTTTCTTTCTTTCTTCTCTCCTCTCTCTCTATGTATATAATTACTTTATAACATAAAATATGTTCATAACATAAATATGTTGCTTTTGTTTGAATAAGGTTGATAAAAGATTAAGGAGTATATATTTTAAAATAGTTTTGTGCTGTATTGCTTTAATTGTCTTTATACTAAATTTCTTTGACGGAGGGGATATTTTTTTTTTACCTCAGAGAGGGAAAAGGGGTCAGTGTGTCTTGTAAAAATTGGCTCCTGGGTAAAAAATAATTGGATCAAACCTTAATAATATAAAATAGTTTGGTTTAAATATGGAAGGTATTTTTATTTTTGTTTGTTTTTTTTGTTTGCTTTGTTTGTCATTCTAGCAGTGAACTCTCATTCGCAGTCACAGGAAGTGACAGTGGGTTGATGTTACGGCCTTGCAATCTGTCTGTTTGTCAATAGGTCGTCCTGTGAACAAACACTGGAGCTTAATGATATTCTTCAGGGTTAGAGGATGGACTGTGCATTAGAGCCTGATGCTGATTACACATGCATTGAAAAGGGACTGTAATCTGCTCGTAACTCCTGTTTGCTCTTCGCAGATGTGCCCCTATTGTCATGGAAGATGAGACCACCCTGTGTTCGAGAGTGCATGACAATCTTCTGAAGCCAATTGAGAGATTACAGTGGCTTAATTGTGTGAGAAATGTGCATGTAAGAGACTACATTTTCCTTCTTGATGCTTTGTGTGTTCATCCTCAGAAACTCAGCTTTCAGCTCACGTCAGGCTGATGAAGAAATAAAACAGAGCTGATGGTTGAAAATACCTGAAACTGTTTTGTTACACGATGTGAAACATTAAAAAAACGAGTCTAAAATGAATAAACCCTTGCTAACGTCATGCTGCTCCTTGGCACCATCAGGGTTATTCTATATACCAAGTCACAAAATATTGCCTTTGTACACACACAAACCTACCATTTAGAGGTATTTGCATTCTGGCAAAATGTAGTTTTTTAGCTGCGTTTTCCCCCAAAATAATCGGATTCAATTTCACACCTAAGCTACTCCTGCAAAATGGATTGACTTAATAGACCCTTCCTCCTTTCTTTATGCTCAAGCCACTCCCACAAAACTCTGTGGGGATTAGATCACAAAACTAGCCCCTCTGTTATAACTGGAACCCCTGCTGAACCCCTTGTTCCAATTTTCTGAAGGAGTGTCGGATCATTATCTTGGTGTAGGATAAACCTAGCTAAGTTCTCTCTCAAAAGCTACTCTCGATGCTGCATGAACACTTTTTGTTCGACTGATTTTGAAGCATGTCTGATGCAAACACGCTAAACTTTTGGCTTATATAACCTCAGTCAGGTGACCTCATGTTTACTGAAATTGTGGTAAATACAATTAAAGTTTTAAAAGCTAAAAGACAACCCACCCTTTTATTCCTAAAACAACCCCACTGGAGCATAAATAAATGAAACCTTCATACCTTGTTTTGTTAGTTATCATACATTGCACCTAAAATGCCAATAGGGGCCTGCATGGGAAAAACATAAAGGGTTTGCCTAGGTAAGGTCAACTAGTGGTTATAAGATTGACCTAGTAACGTCCCCCATAGCTTTTAGCAGAAATAACCAATCGAGCCAGGTTCATGAATATGTTTTATAGCTTTGAAGGTGATCATTTTAACACACTGTCAATGAAAACCTGCTCACTTCTGGAGTCAGCCTCAAGTGGTGAGACATCTAACTGCAGTTTACCTGTGTGTTTTAGTTTGGGGATTGCAGCCTTGACAACAGCAAAGCACTAAAGAAACCCTGCATGAGTTTAAATGTGAACAAACTCATTGTACAAGACAAACAACCTTGCAGTCTACCTGTATGTGAGTTTTGGCTGTTGACTTTAAAAAGTAAATATTTTCTATGTGGATAGGATATCGATGTGTGTCACCTGGCCAACAGTGCAGGTAAAACCTAAATGAACTGACAAATAGTCTGAACACATAAGACTGGCTAATGGAAGCAGTGTGACAAGTGTTTAGAGTTTAATGTCCATATTATTTTGGTAGTTTAACATACCAGTATGCCAAACGTTTGCTAATTTGGTGTTTAACTTCTTCTGGCTTAAAGATTGGACACCAAGTGTTCATTTAGCTCACTTTCTATTGATTTTACAGACTGCTTTCTCTAAAGATTTGCAAATAAAAATGTTATTTGATTGTTGTAATTCATTTCCTTGTTATTACACTCAAGCCTGCTGGAAGTGTACAAATAAGCAGAAGCACTCTATGTACTTTCAGTAGGCATATAAAAATGTAAAATATTATATTTTTAGTTGCATAAATTCTTATTGATTAAAAGTATTGATTTCCAGTACATAATTTTTTTTTAAATGGGTTTGTAACGTCTTTGGGTTTTAATATTTCTCAATGTGCTGTACGATTGAGTTTTTTTTGGATGTGTGCTATGTGGTTTGTGTGTTCCTCTCAGACCACATTCCAGTTTTCAAGCGCTTGCCAGCTTTAGTCAAGCTGGAAGTGGTTCTTGGTAAGAGTAGAAATGTTGGAGTGTGTTTGTGTGCATGTGTATGTTTTGGCCCCACATTAAAAAAAAAGTTAGTAGCACCACCAGTGCATTTTGTGCTTATAATTCAGCTGTAGGAGTGTGTTTGTGCTCTGGTCAGAGAGTTGTTGCGAGTGCCTGTGACTCAGTTTGAATCTCCATATGGAGCTATTTACTCAGATGTCATGACACAGCTGTGGAAAATTCATCAGTAGACCTGAAAGTAGAGATCTGTGCTGAGTCAAGCGCAGGTACTCCCACGTCCCCCGAAGAGAACTGCAGGGGGGACGGGACACTCTTTGTTACCCGCGTCCGTTCAGGAAGAGCTGGGACAGGGAGTGGGAGGACAACTGAAAAACCCTTCTTTCCCCAAATTGAGTTGAGAGTAAAGCTTCAAACTCTCACTTTAGAACAAAACCACCCTGCAGCGTACCATCTATGTTGCTCTAGCTCTCGTTCGCTTTGTGTATGGCGAGCAGGTTTAAAACTTTTTGAGGGCATGGTTTTTCCCAATTTTACATCTTTTATTTTATTTTATGTATAAATGTATACTTATTTAGCATTAATAAATACTATGTCCACTCATGTTTGATGGCATACACAAAGTGTAGTAAAAAAAATTATTGGACAGTCAATTGGAATATTTTTTGTATTTGTTTTTTATGTGTGTGTGTTTAAAACCAACCATTATAAGTTTGTATCCTTTTAATATAAAAAAGGCATGTTTTATCAAATTCATTTTAAACCATTAACGTTTTTATTAATTATCTGATCTAAAACAACTGAGCAATGTTATTTGATCAAGCTTCAAAAATTCAATGCTGCATATTCTTAGAATTAGAATTGTAGAATAGAATATTAAACAGAAATCGGTACAAATCATAACAGCAAGTATATGCAATGTCCCAGTACAGTCAAAAATGTATGACGAACTTAAAAAATAAAGTTAGTCTCAACTTATTTTAAATCTTTTCCTAAGCTAAAAATACTTCCAATCACTTACATAAATACAGTTCTTCAATCCTTTTGACAAAAATGTGTTTACTGTTGATGGTAAAACTATAAAGAAAATAAGTTGAGTGACATTTAAGGATGAGTGCTAAAAGTAACAGCTCACCAAAAAATATAATGTAAAGATCTGAAATAAACAAAACATGATTTTATATAAGAAAAAAAATTATGAAGAAACTGTTAAAAACCACAAAAAAAGAATTAGAAAAAAAATTGGAAGAAGCAAAAAAGTTGGAACTGATGCAAAAAAAAAAAGGTATTTGGCACTCGGTAACAAAGGTCTATTTATTAAATTAAACAACTGCTTACAATCCTTACATACTCCCATACTTAAAATACTCCATTAGACCTGACATTCAGCAGGGAATCAAGGTACCAGACAAGGGTGTGGATTGAATTGAAGGTACCCGCTGAAAAACAAACACTGACCCTTAGACCACAACTCCCCACACCCATCCACAGATTACAAGCCCCTCTGTGGCCAGGGCATGCCATGAACATTATTAATGGCTGCTAAAATGTGGCTACCTCAAGGTCCTGAGCAGAATAAATATCATTCATCACCGGCACAATTCAAACAAGCTAGACAGATGAGTATTAAAGTACATTCTTTCAGCCAGTGGGGATGAATGCTCAGTGTGTGTGAGTGTGTACTTGGAAGGGAGATGTGTAACAAGAGAGGAAAGTGAAATGTTTGACTTCAGGAGTAGAACTGTGCGAACACTGCACTAGAGGAGAACAATTCAGCATTGGAGTATATATCTATTACAAATAGCCTATCTCTAGCTGGTGTATATGCTACTCAGGGATCCTAGAGGTCTATAACTCTTACAGAGAGGTCATTTAATCTTTGATTGATTCAACAAAGTTGTTTAAAACATCTAGAAAAGGTTAACCTTAGGACACCAATACATTGTGAACTGTTTGATTTGTAAAATGTGAGTGAGGTTTTATTGGTGTAAAAATTTAATCCAATTATTTTACTGAACCTGTTTATTTCCTTAATATTTCCCTTTTATTCCTAAATATTTAATGCCATAGAGTAATTCATTGGTTTCCTTACAAAACCATCTACTGGAGCCTCCCTAAAAGAAGGAATTATCTGAAAAATGTAAAGGTAGCTTTTGTTTTGCTTCTAAAGGGACAGTTTTTGTTTGCAACATTGAACAAGGTAGACAGAGCATTGGAGAGTCAGAAAAAAAACATAGTAAATGCAGATATAAAACAATACAGGATCAATAATTTAAAAAGTAACTATGCAAGCAATAAACTAATAAAATATAAGTTTTTTTAACAGCGAAACGGTTAAAATTTTTAATTCAACATGGAAACGGATCGGTAGCCAGTGAAGCGATTTAAGATCAGGTGTGATGTGTTCATGTTTTCTGATCCCGGACAAAACATGAACATACTGTAACCTGTCCAGAGTAGACCTAGAAACCCCGGCCAGGAGAGCATTAGAGTATCCCAGACGCGAAACGACAAACTCTCTGATTCGACCTCTTTTAGAGAACTGCAGCATAGGACACAATCTAGCTAAATTTCTCAGGTATTAAAAAAATCTAAACGCTGAGGTAGATATATGTGATATATAATAACTTTCATATTTAAATCCATTTAAAAATGGCAAAATCGTTACAAAAAATGTATTGTATACCCTCATAAAATCACATAATTTAGTAAATGTCCACACATATTGTACTTACTGTTAGAGGCAGGTGTTAATGAACTAAAATGTAAAATAAATGGCATACAGCCCTGTTGTGTCAAGTTTTTGTTATCAGTTTACGTCATAAAATAATGAGTAACCTTGTGTGTAAATGTAGCTTTTGTTTGCTTCTATAAGGAGAGTATTTGTTTGTAAAATTTACAAAGTCATTTCTCCACAGAAGTGTGTCAGAGTACCTGGAAGAAAGTCTTTCACTGTGGAGCATTCACCCAAAATTGGACTAAAGAATTTTAATGGTTTCAGGCAAATGGGAGCTAATTGGAGCAAAGTCGAGGTAAGGATAGGTGGAGGGAAAACAAATGGCCCGCAGAAAGAGTCATGTTTCAAGAGGGGCACTCTGAGAAGGACAGACACTATAGCAATTAAATGGAAAGCAACCTTTAAGAGAGCCAAAAGGAAAGAGGCTATGAGAAACAGAGGAACCTGGAGTCCTAGTCAGGGGAATAAAGCATTCCTTTGGTAAATTGCTAGTGGTAAATAAAAGTAATGAAAAAATGGATTTAAGCAAACGAATCCTGTTGAGTTTGGAATTTTTAACTAGAAATATTTGTATATGCAGTCATACAGAATTGTCTGTTTTGAGTGAGTTATGTATTTCTTTTTTAACCGGCTTAGACAGGATAAAAAGCTTGACATTGTTAGATTGACATTTGATTGGTTGATGCTAAAAGCAGTCCCATACAGTAAAGTACCGTAATGTATCATTCCAATAAAAAAAAACCTAAATGCAGTGGAAAAAAGGTAAACCACATTTTTCATTTATTTTATCTAAATTGAAACATTTCACATTTAAATCTGTTTAAAAAAGACAAAAAGATTTTTCTCAAAAAAATTAATTGTAGACCCTCAAAACTCAAAAAGTTAGAAAATGCCCATACAAATTGTACTTTATGTTACAAGTATGTGTTAATAAAACATAAAATAAAAAAAGCTTTATTTTGTGTATAAAATAAATAAAATTGAAAAAAAAAAATAGAAATCTAAACGTGTGGGGAAAAGCCCTTCTTTGTGTCTATTATGGACAGTGTTTTTTGCAAGAATGATTTCCTGGTTTTAGGGGACACATGGGACAGAAGGCTCTCCAGGGCTGTTGAGGGTTATTTTTAGAGACAGGTCTTATCTAAACTCCCAGTGGCCTGAATCTCAGTCCTTCACCTTGGCAGGTCAGTGGTTAAAAGGGAATCAGTGGGCATCATGGGAAGCGAGCAAGTGCTGGAGCCCGAGGGGTCGAAGAGTGACCTCACGGTGCGGCGGGCGGGCTGCTGACAGACAGACAAAACCAAGACCACAACAAGTCTATTTTCAAAAGTACTTCTCGAGCTTTCCCTCAGTCACACTCACTTGAACAAGAATTTACTTCTGAATTTCATGGACACGTTCTTTACTTACTTTTAAAGATTTACTTAACCGAACCTTTCTATACAGGGAATATCAGAGATGGAGAAAATGCTCCTAAAAACAAAACAAAAAATTAAAGATGCTAAAAAGTCATAGTTAGGGTTGCCCGAGAAGACTCAAAAACATAAAAATGATTTTGCGGAAACACTCGTGAACACTCATAAATACTCAAAATTTTAACAGTGATTGTAAGGGTTTCCAGATAATTGACATTAGACTCATACATTTTTATTTAACGCAAATGTATTCTCAGACATTGAGAAAATGCTCCTAAATGTTAAAAGTTGTAAAAATAACTGTTAGGGTTGCCAGAGTTTCAGAAAATGCTTAGAAATGCTCAGCTTTGTAAAATGCATGGTTGGGGTTGCCAGAGTTTGAGAAAACATTTGTAAATGCTCAAAAACATTAAAGCGATGGTTAGAGGTTCAAACAATGTATTTTAAGGTCTTTCAAAAGGTCTTAATTTTAGGCTTATGAAACCTGCAGAAACCCTGCATTAGCAGGCTGTTCAAACCTGTTTTTCCAAACATCTATTCCTGACTTTAATTAAAAAAAAAAGAAAAACAATTATGACTAACAATTTTTTGCCAATAAAATTTCAATAACAATCAAACAAAAAAAGAACCCTTCAAATTTTGTTATGCCGAGTCTCTTAGACGCATCACAGGCTCGATGCAATACATTGTTTTACACTAAATAATTTGCATGTTCATTAATTAGCAAACCATCACAATTAACACACAAATAACTGTGAACACTGTGTAAAATATTGCTATGGTGTAAGATGTTTAACTAGCACTAGTATAATCATGTTATTACTGTAAGCGTGGGTGACATTATGAGAGCGGTAATTAAAACTGGCTCTGATTATTGGAGGTATCAGTGGAAGCTTAGCTCCTCCATACTGTCTGTAATTAACTCTGTCACCTCATCTCTCACTGTCCTAATGAAGTTGCTCAGACTTTACTCTGTCATTGTTGCAGCCGGCACAGGCCACGGATACTTAATCAGATCCAGCTAGGGAAATTGTCTGTAACTCATTGAGTTTTATTGGGGATTATTGGATTATTGCTTAAAAATTGAGAAAGAGAACTTTTGAATAGCAAATTATTTGGCTAGAACGATAATTACTGCAGCATAGGAAGAGGTTGATTTGTTTGGAGTACAGAGGCATTTGCATGTTTAGTTTCTTTGTATTGTAAATTTATCTTATATTTCTGATGTTCATGTAAAGCTCATTTGATATGTGTTGATGTTGTTGTTATTGTTGTTGCTAAAGTTTGAGAAAATGCTCCTAAATCTCCAAAAATGTAAAAATGGTGGTTTGGATTGCCAGAGTTTGAGAAAATGCTCCTAAAAGTAAAAAAAAATGTAAATGAAGATTTGGGTGGTCAGAGTTTTAGAACATGCTCATAAATGTAAAAAAAAAATGTAACCGTGGTTGTAAGAGTTACTCCTAAACACTCGACTTTGTAAAAGGCATGGTTAGGTTTGCCTTTTAAGAAAACCTTCATGTGAAAATGTTCAAAAGTATAAAGAAGTGATGGTTTCAAACAATGTATTTGAAGCATATTGTTTAGTATGCAAAAAAAAGTGTTTTTTATGTACTTTTGATGTTATGATATGGGTCATAAATTTGATTCTAAACGGTCTTAAAAAGGTCTTAAAGATGACCGTGCAAAACTTCTGATTATAAAAACGAAAGCTTTTTAATTATGTGTAAAGTTAAGGGCTTAAAAACCTTGAGAGCAGAATGATCCATGAATTGTTTGCCCAGAGGAGATATTGTAGTTTCTGCCACATGATTTGGAAAGCTGACGCTTCTCCGTGTTCCAAGCCCTGCTTTAAAATCGATATGCCAGGAGGAACAGATGGAGAAGGCATTGTGGATGGAATTCTTCATGAGATATTTACATATCTAACTAGGCAAATGACGGTCCAAGATCAAGTCAACTGCTGTCTTAAGACCTCAGGCCTCACATTTGATGATTTATTAGGCTTCTGGCGCTGCTGAAACTCACTACCTGGCTGCCTTCCGGCCTTCTCTGCGGGTGTCTATGTGTGTGACAGTTTGCTGCTTGGCATATGTGTCTGGTTTTATGTTCATTTCCATATGTCTGTGTTTGTTTGTCTGGGTTGCTACACGGGAGGGAAAAGTCCTACAGGAATAATTTTTTTGTCATTTTAAGAACATGGATCAAGCTTGTGTTCATTTTATTTTCTGAACCTAGAACTAATTTACTAATTATCATTAGAATGGTGCCAAAATAGGTTCTAAATATTGACAGATTTATTTTAAACTATTAACATTTAAAACATTGATTCATGCATTATTGCATTTACACATTTTTTTATAACTCTGAATCTTCAATTGGATCAATAACATTTCAATGACTTGGCTTCATACGTCTAAACATCTCATTTTAAACTTAATAAAAAAATACATCCAACTTATAATGTACTCTGTACGCTTCCCTTCATGGTCCCAGAAGAATTCTAACTGAAAACCAAGTTAAAAAGTAGTATTTCTGAAATAATCTGAAATAAGCACATCTAATGCTTGATCACAAGTTTTTGTTTTTAATTTACACTGCTAATTTTGCCCTTTATGAGGCGGGATGATTTTTTTTGCAATGCTGTCACCAGCACTGAAGTCTTGTTATCATCTTTTTTTCATTTGCCAATTTTTGTCTCTCTGGTAGTAATGCTTTGTCAAGACAAATGTTGCAGATTATCTAAACTCCTCAGCCCAAACTACGTGAGCCTAATTTGCTTTAAGTTTAAACCTAAAGGTGACTTCACACATGTTACATCCATCTTACATAGTCAATGATCTGCTCCAAAATTGGTCCCAAACTCGATTCCTGAAGGGCTGCAGACCTGCATAGTGTTGCTCCAACCTTAACTGAACACACTGATTAAGCTCCTCTGAGTTTGGTTGAAGCTACTGGTTTGTCTCCTAAAACAGAGTTGGAACAAAAACCTGCAGGGTCTGCGGCCCTCCAGGAATTGACTTTGAGACCCCTGTTGTAAAGGTATATGACCAGGTCATAAACTGAAATAAGTTTCACTTTTTACATTTGAAATTAATAAAGTATCCGCTAGCACAGGGGAGAGCAAAGTCATTTCTAAAAGACCAGAAAACACAGCTTTAGAATAAACAAGGCAGGAGGAGCTTAGTGTAATCAGGTGTTTAGTTAAAGATGGGGCCAAACTGTGCTGAGCTGCTGCCCTCAGGGAATGACTTCGCCACCCTTGAGCTAGCATCATGCTACTTCCTCTTTACCATCTACAGAAGGTCAGGTGACAGGATGTAAAAAGAGCATCTTGTCAAAGGAGCTCATGTCGACTTGTCAAATAACTAACAGTGCTTGTTTGTTTCAGACATGTCACCAATGATGGCAATAAAAGCCTG
Source organism: Danionella dracula (assembly GCA_900490495.1). NCBI lineage: Eukaryota > Metazoa > Chordata > Actinopteri > Cypriniformes > Danionidae > Danionella > Danionella dracula. The sequence goes on from UELW01000633.1 coordinate 705,114, forward strand.
AAAAGCTGGTTTCGAAAAGCCCGAATAGTGATCTGTTTTATATTGAATGTATTTGTCTTAACACGTGCCAGATTGAGGTGTACAAAACAACTGAGAGTCTGACTTACTTCCTGTCTGTGTGCCTACAACTCCAACCTGGGTCTCTGTTGTTCTGTCACTCTTTAACTCTCAGCGCCACTGACATCCAGACAAACAGCAGAGGACGTTTAAACAAAGCAATATGAGGCTGCTCTCAAATAATTCAAGGTTAGACTTACAAACCGTCACAGCATTTAGCTACGTCATATGACTAAAGGCAGAGCACACTCCTGCATGACGGATCAGATGTCTCACCCTTTGAGCGATGCTATACATAAGTCACAGAGGTTTTGGAGCTTTATGGAGTATTGACATATTATAATGAGTTTTACAGTCTTGCATGGTTCTCTCTTTCCTCATTCTTCCTCATTTATCTTGTTTTTGTTCCATTGATTTGCGACAGCTGTTTGGCGTAATGGAACTGACTAAGACTCAGACTAAGACATTTTAATCCTCAAAGTGAAAATATGGGCTAATGCAAATAATTTATACAACGCAGTGTAATTCCATGCAACAGCGTATTTAAGATTGTAACCATGTTGTTTAATGTAGTTGTTGTGTAATATTATATGCAAGAAATTAGATAAAACTAGATGCATTAAAAGGTTTTGCCCCTTAATGCACAGTGTTAATGCATTGGCCGTTCTAAAAAGGCCCCTTAGTTTTTGAAGTGCTACATGACACTGTACTTTTACACCACCCATCCGTCTTCACCAAACAGCCGCTATGCCACATCTGAAGCATGCTTTACTGCTGTGGGGTTGTGGCTGGCACTGGGTTGTCATTTAAAACCCTTAAGAGAAGTAGAATTAGCAAATAGAAGTCACGCTTCTCCAAACTTTAAGCCGTGTGGCATTCAATCAACACCGCTGTGGGATGTTTGCCAAGGGTGGTCTTGAGAAAAAGTCACAGTGTGAGATCGTTTCCACATCTTCACTGGCCACACTTCAGGGTTGTTTATTTCCATATTTCGGACAGGTTTTACATCAAACTTTCTTTATTTAGGAACAATATTACATTTGTTGGGTTGAATTATTTGTCAAAGTTTTAATTTTGGAGGGAATTTCATAGCTTTTGAAAATGAATGGAGGAGTGCCATTTAAATATATCTTTTTGTATTAGCTACAAATGTACATACATGATACTTTTGATACAAACGCGCATACAAATACATTTATTTTATGTTTTTACTTTCAAAGTCTTTGTTGGGTGGTACAAGTACTCACAATAGCTTCACAGACACATTTCCCATAAGAATCACTTTTCTCTACATTTGCACTTTGAAAACTTGTGGTTTGGGACCAATACACAAAAAAAGTAAACAATGTTGTTTAACCTTAAGAATTTGCCATTCTACTTCCTTTTGTAATTGTACTTGTGTGCCTATTGTATAGTGATTTGCAAAGCTCATTAGAGCAACCTTGCACGAATGTATTTGAATTACATTCGAAGAAGATATAAGTGAAAGTCTGCTACGGATACCTTAGAGATTGCTCGAGGGATAGAGGGTGAGCTTTGCATGCACTGGACACTCATTGACATCATCTGATGAACGAGCACAGGCCCCTCTTGAGTTTACTAGAGTTCACAAAAACAACCACACTGGGGAATTGTGGGGAGTTTTTGCTGAATTTGACAGAAAACCGAGTTTTCTTAGTTATAGTTTATGTCATCAGGAATATTAAAGTTAAAGAAAGAGTAGATATTCAGACAAGAGGAGCAATAGCTCTCGTCTCTTCTCCAGAGAGAGATCTCATCCCTAAGATGAAAAAGCTTTGAATAAAATAAAAGGCGTGTGCTTTAAGGCAGCAACAAACTTTATTATACATTGGTTGAGTGCTGTTTTACTTTATGGGGGATTTTATGGTTGGTTATATAAAAAGTTAACATTCAAAAGAAATATAATTGATAGCAATTACTGGCTGCTACATTTTTTAATTAAAATGTTTCAAGACTGAGTTTTTTGACAATTACTTAAGACATAGGGCAGATACCACTTATCTAACTGAAAATAATAAATAAACAGGTTGAAGGTGTAAGGAATGAAGTGGACGCCATCAAAAACATATATGCGAGAGAATGAATGTGACAAACTGGCGAAAGTCGGCTTTAGAGTTTTATTGCTTTTAGAGTGTTAGACTAGCACTGTTGTTCATAGACGCCACTGCTTCTTTTTTATTCTAAATTCCAAATGTTGCATAATGTTGCTTTAAATTGTTTCAATGGGTTTAAACAGGATTAGGAAAAGATTGAATCAACTAACTTCCATTGCGCTTTTACATTTGTTTCCTTATGACAAACCCAGTGAATGCCCAGGTGGGGGTCTTGAGGTGTTTCCATTATTAAGCTCTTAAATTAAAAACACTTTTAAACAAGTTGTACAGCTGTGTTTCAAACTATGAATAGATTTTGATGTTTTATTTTTAAGGCTCCTTTCTTCGCCAACAACATTCTTTCTAAAAGTTCTAGATTTTAAAATGCATATTTCATCTGACCCAGTTTTGGTGCAAAGTTGATGTCAACAATTGATGTCTGGACCAACTCTAGAATCTATGTGCCATGCCTGATTCAAGTCTTAGCCAAGTTCTGTGCTACATTAGAAGAAACATTTCAAGCCTTGCCTGTCTCAGACCACTTTTTGGTCACATACCATATGCCCGTGCCTGGTGAATGCCAAATTTGAGCTAAGTTTGTTTGTTGAGGTGGAATCAGCCATTAAAACCCCTCAATCTATTGGAAATCACTGACCGTTCCAGGAAATGATGTGGACATATGTTTAAATTCCCACTGCAGAAAAAGTCAATCTGAATGGCGTTCTTTTTGTAAGTGTAACATTTACATAAAAACTGTCCAAACACCATTTCAGTGTTCAGTACATTGATTCTTAGGAATAGTTTTGGGAAACATCAGGGACCCTCCGGTTCCAATGATTAGGAGCTCTTACGCTATCCATTGATTTCTCCTCTAGCTGAGGATGAGCGCTTGAGAACACAGCGCTCGCTTGATAGCTTTGTGTTTGATTTGCAGAGTCTGAAATCCATTCCCATACTCAAGGGGGAAGAGAACTCTATCTTGGACAAAAAGGTCTTCATGTATTGAGACAGAGAAAGGCAGACTATGATTCATTCTTCATCTTAATCAAAAAGAGAAAGGATTTTATGCAAAAACCTCAGCAAGGTCTTTTGGATTTGCTGAAAGACAGACATGTTTTAACAAAGAAATGTACCTCCTCATTTGGTTCCTATGAAAGCTTTAGAAACATCTAGTAAGCGGACATCTTCATCCGAGTCTGAAAACCAATCACTGTCCTGTTTTATAGGATTTGTCCCACCTCAAATTGAGCCGAGGTATAAAACATGTGCTATATTTAAAGCTAATTCTCTACAGAAGAACTGAGCAGCCAGAAGCCGTCCTTTGTTTCTTTTTCCCAAACACCCACACGCTTCTTCAGACTGCTGAGGCTTGCTTTGAATTTGGCCAGCCTGCATTCATCCCCTCCATCATGTTTTAACCAAATCCATCACAGATACAGGGTTTGTATGTGGACTGGATGTAAGCTTTTGAGCAGTCGGTTTTTGGCTTTTCTCTTGAAAATGTTGTCAGAGAGTCTGGAATTTGAGTAGTGCAGTGAGCCTCATCTTCCTCGAAGTTGCCAGTTAAAGACCGAGTAGTGTCCCATGGGGGCTTCGGGTGCACTCTGTCTGGAGGCCTGAGTTAGCGTTACACAATACAGATGTGTGGGCAGATGCCATCTGGGGCTCGGAGAACAAAACCGAGTGTGGGGGCGCCGTTCGGGGAATTCAGTAAGTAGACCCGAGAATCCAAATAGAGAATGGAAAATTATCTGACGGTCATCAATCAAAAAAAAAAACGGTGACACAAATGACCAAATACAACAGCCCTGAGGAAAACCTCAAACAAACACACCCTATCTGTGGCGATTCTCCGCCTACCAACCATTCCACGATCAATAGGCCTTCACCGATTTGACCAGAAGCGATTGGCTAAGAGGGCTAAAAGAGACCCTGCCCATTCCCTTGCTAATTGCGCCTTTATGATTGCGCAGTCTTTCGTGTTGATTGAGAATATAAAGCACTTTTCAAGCTGAGTGACAATCGATGTTGGGCGCCCATCTCGAAACGCCAGATGCTCCGCCCGAATTCATTATATCAGACGAGATGGTTTCGCCGGAGCAACGGTAGCAGCACAAAGCATGTCAATCGTGGCCCTAGAGAGTAAGTGCCGAACGTCACCTGCTTCTCAGCCTAATGCTATTAGAAATGAGAGATCCCACAGAGGCCTCCAGCACATATGGAAAAGAACAAAAACGGAGCTTTCTGGTCTATACGTAAACAGGAAACACTTGCTGTGGTCGGACGAATCTTGAATGTTAAAATTTGAGAAGGCGATGAAGCTGTTTTCAATCCTTGAAGCAATCTGCTCAAACCAAAACAAGACGCTAAACATGCTTTGTTCACCTCAGACTAGAGTCAACAATGAGAACGTTTTACCATCTGATACTATTCATGAATAGGATACAAATGCAACTGAAACTGAACTTTGTTGATGTAATTTTAATTAAAGACGTTTTTAACTGTTGATTTCATTTCTTGCAGAGCACTATTAACTACTTCCAGGCCTAAACAACATCTGTGATTCCACCAATGGATCTCCCTTTGATTCAACATTATAGAAGAATTAAATTTACAGAACTGGCCATTTTCAGAATGTAAAGGACTTGTAATTGCTGTGAAACTCGTGTTGAATTCTGAGAGACATTTCTTGCATTCCTACCAAGTCTGCTGCCTGAGGAGGCGCTATTATTTCTCCAACACCAGCTGGCTATCTTTGTCAGTTGGTCAATGGAGAAGGTTATGTTAGCGTTTCTTTACTAAACACATGGTTAAGCAAGATGTTTCTATCTAAATATGATCTGTATTTAGTTAGTAACTTGGCTTGTTTGACGATTGTTATTGTTTTCACACCTTAAAGAACTGTCAGTGAGCAGGACATGTAAGTGCAGCTGTCCATTGACTGTGACTGTGCGACAGACTTTGTCCGAGTTCAAATCCTGAGCTCTTGAGCAAATTCATGATCCTCTCTCTCTCTCTCTCTCTCTCTCTCTCTCTCTCTCTCTCTCTCTCTCTCTCTCTCTCTCTCTCTCTCTCTCTCTCTCTCTCGCTCTCAGAAAATTCTCTAAAATAAATACAATTCAGTAAATTAAGGCTTGTTTAATGCAATAGAATGCAATAAACAGCTAGTTCATCTTCTATTTTAATAGAATTTACACTTTTCTTTACAGTGTATGTGATCGGGGTTTTCACATATATCCATGTCCACTAAATTAAGTGTGTTATATTGGTAGACAAGCTAGTGTTACATGTTATCTTGGTAGACAAGCTTGTATTACACTGTAAAACCAAGCTATAAATGCACAGTGCATTTCAAATAGCATTAAACGTGATATCCTTGATTCATCTGCATGGTGGTTTATTTTACAGAATCTCTAAAAATCTGCTGCAATAATTTGTTTTCAGCTTGGAAATTAGTGTTGCGTCATCAGTAAATACGAATGTTGGGGCTTTTTTTCTATCAATGTTTATAAAAAGCTACTAAACCAGCCAACATGTTAGAGTTATTTGAAATTTGAAGATTTGAAAATATCTAATAACTCATATTTAACTGACATTGTAAATATTTGATAAGTTTTACATAAAACTGTTGTTATTCCATACAGTGCACTTAAAAGATTTCATCTCTGCTGTGGAAACTTCAGTAGAGTCTGCTGTGCTCTCCATGCTTTCTGCCTTTCTCAAAAATAACAATGAGATCTCTCTTCGTGCACAAAGTTTAATAAAATACATTTGAGTTAAAAGATACTTAGTTCAGTTCTGTAACTGTTCTTACAGCATGAGTACACGTCCCATTGTTGTTTTTGTTTTTTTGTGTTTTTTTTGTAAGTCGCTTTGGACGAAAGCGTCTGCCAAATGCATAAATGTAAATGTCACGCTTACGTTACTGTAAATGTGCTAACAATACATTAATTTACTGTAAATGTGACGCAACAAAATTACTGTGATTTATTTCACAATAAAGATAGCAAAACAGTGTTGTTTGTGAACATGCTGAAACTGTTGTAGCACTTAAAATGCATTATTATTTTAGCTACATAAGATTTTACGTTTAAATGCCTTGTCCCTCGAAGGCGCTTCCTGATGAAAATGTTCCACGCGTTCGTCACTCAAGCGACTCATCCGCGCGCAAAGCATCAGTTGGTGGAGTTGTCCGCACACACAGAGTTCGACCCCTACAGAGGATGTGGATTGGCTCTTCAGGTGGGCGCAGCGAGTGAGACGGTGCAAAGCGTCAAGCCAAATCTCCGCATCTGCTGCTATTGATGGAATTCTACCGTGGAAAAGATGCATTTGGTGTGCAACTCTTGCTGTGGGCGTCGTGAAACCCTTGATTGACAGGGGCAGGAGAGGTCGCGAAGCGTAGGCGTCCGGTTTATAATGGCACAAAGGTCTCCTCCTAACATTTAATAACTTTTAGGCTTTAGAACACCACCTACTGAACATTAGCGCCCGATGCGCGAATAAAAACGTTTGAGTACTTTTGGAAAGGCGTATTCTTCAGAAGCCCACACAACCTTGTGGGAAAATAAACAGACGAGATGCGTTTCTTTTAAACTGGAAAAACAGAAAAATCAATGGAAATGGTGGAAACGTGTTGTAAAGTGGCTGGAAAGTGGTGTAAATTGTTCCTAAAAGTTCACTTTAAAAGTGAATTTGACCGAAATGGAAATAGAAGGACACACAGGATCAAATAAAAATGAAACATGAACAGTTTCGTTTTAGGATTTGGTTACTTTATTTTGTATTTAAAATAATAAGATGTATATTTTTATCTTTAGCAACGAACAGCTAATAATAAATTATTCGTGATATTTTTGGCGAACATAAGCATTTCTATGGATTTAGCTCATTTAATAGCAAAGATGTTTATGTTTTGAAATTCATTCATTCATTCATTCATTTTCATGTCCGCTTTATTCCCTTTCGGGGTCGCCACAGCGGAATGAACCGCCAACTCTCTGGCATATATTTTACGCAGCGGATGCCCTTCCAGCCGCAACCCATCGCTGGGAAACATTCACACACACATTCACACTTTAACACTATGGACAATTGTTCTTATTCAATTCACTTATTCCGCATGTCTTTGGACTTGTGGGGAAACCGGAGCACCCGGAGAAAACCCACGCGATCACGGGGAGAACATGCAAACTCCACACAGAAATGCCAACCGACCCAGCCGAAGCTCGAATCAGCGACCTTCTTGCTGTGAGACGACCGTGCTACCCACTGCGCCACCGTGACGCCTTGTTTTGAAATTGTATTGAACAAAAAAAGAAATGTCTCTTACTAAGCAATATAAACATCTTCCACTTTAGACAAATTAATTGTCTAAAGTGATAATTGCCAGACAAATTAATAGTCTTATGTTATGTGCAGACGTTTGACCCTCTGTAAACATTTTAATAGAAAACGTTGTACTGTCAAGTGAGGATAACAACGATCGACAGACAGCCTGAATAAATAGATGAAAGTTCTGACGCTAGACGGCGCTCTTGTTCTTTTCACATAATGATACTGAGTCTTTATTGATTTGCGCTCTGCAGACCGGCTCGTGCATGACGTGTACAGATAATAGTTCTTATGAGGGTATCTCCCTAACAATCTGGACCAGATTCTGTTCGCAAACGGAGCTGTTTGAAAGCAAACCCTCTCACTCAATTAGTTTTTCTTTTTGTTTTGTTCTCCACGCACGCGTACTTAACGTCATCTCACTCGCGCGCGAGTTGGAATTTATTTTAGGATTGCGCATTCGATTGAAAAAGGAAACCCTTTTTATTCTTATTTACTCTTCCAGCTCCCATCCACCTGAGAAATGGGCCGGCTGGTTCCCGAGTGGACGGACTGACTCGTGGGGTCTCTCGGTGACAGGCTCGTCAGTCCGTGAAGATCCGCCCCTCGGCGGTGTGAGCAGATCTCCGCGCATCTCTCTCGCTCAAACGCGAATTCCACCGGGACAGACGCAACTTCGGTCCGTGCGCGGAACCGAAGACACGCACACGAAATGAGCCCAATGGCCACGGTTGCGTTAGCTGCGACTTTTGCGCTGGCACTCTGGAGACCTGCTGCCTCGCTGCCGTCACGAGTGTACCCTCCTAATGAAGGTAAGAGCGGAACCTTCAGTGCTCTTTGCTGGTGTTGTGTGAGCGCTTGGGACTCAGTGGATGGAGACGCGACTAGACCTTACTCGGATTCTGTCTTTTATTTCGCCAACTTTACACATCAAATCAAATACTTAAAATGTTTCTCTCCAAATGCGCATTCGTGTGTTTTCAAAAACCCGCAGAACTGCTGAAATATTTTAGAGTCGATCTTTAAGGGTATTTAAACATAAGACTTTATTTGGGGAAACACCATTTCTAAATCTCCTCAAATTGAATAAATGAAAATCTATTTATTTATTTATCTGGTTAGTTTTTGATTTCTTTAGTTAATTGTCGTGGAATTAGAACCGTTCAAACAAAAGAAGAAACTACATCAGACACTTTTTTTTGTGACAGGCTACCTTTTAAATTCTTTTTAAGGAATTAGAATTCAATTAGTTAAAGAATTAGTCCTTTGAATTAGTTATACTAAACTGTTCTGTTCACTTAACTAAACTAAATACTTGTAAACTTGAATGCACACTATTTTAAAAACTCGTTGAAAAAATAATTAATTTAGCTTTTTTATTACAGCAATCATACATTTGCACATTGTAAACTTTTTTAACATAAATTTAGCATACAAGACAAAGTTTTTTTCATGTTGCGAAAGTGTAAAATACAATGCTTCATTGTTACCTACATTTTTCATCCTGATAAGTTAGACCCTGTATACATTCACAAAATGAAACTTAACACAGTGTTTTATAATTTTTTCATGTATATAAGTGTATTTAGGGGAACTCTTAGTGTTTGGAATAGAATACAAAAGTTAGTTTTATCATATCTTAACGATGTCTCTGACAACTGTGTAAAGTAGTTTATCACTTTAAAAGAAAAAATAGCAGAGTTGTATTAGTTTACTCTTATGACACATTTTTACCATCTCTGGATTGAAATGTCGGGTCTGAATACTCTGCTTAATTTAGGTTAACAAGAACAAAAGTTTGTATACATAGTCTGCATCTAAATTACATTTCCAATTACTTTATCCATTGCGTCTAGTTTTTTCAGGACATTATGAAATGTGCCATTAACAAAAAACATTAAAATTCATATGTAGGCCAACTGTTCCGTTGTGTTGCATAGCCACCAAGTCACTAATAATAAATGAAGAAATGAGTGTGCATTAACGGACTGTTACATGTTTAGCAGCAGGATTAAGTTAGTGATATAAAGAAGTTGATGATCGCGCTTCAATAAGTCTTTGTTTCTCTGCAGTGACGCTGCTGGACTCTAGAACTGTGCAGGGAGAATTGAAATGGGTTGCGAGTCCAACTGAAGGAGGGGTGAGTCTTTTGGTTTTACTTGGGAAAATATACTTTTGAGGACCTAAAGGGTTTGGATGATTTGAGATACTATTTTTTTATAACAAAAGGCAGGCGAAAGAAGAAATGAATCTGCTGATGCATAGCATGTACTGCAGGACATCTAACCAGGCCTCACACTATAGCAAAAAGATTACAAAAATTTTAATCAGGCTTAAATCAGAAGAGATCCTACCTTAGACTGCAATTTCTATTTCTTTGCCCAACGGACTAATGTGATCTAGCAAAAATCCATAATTGTAAACTCTGACTGATGGGATGACTTTATTTAAAAACATGTTTTTAAATTGCAAAATTACTTGACTCTTCAGAAATTTTTGGTTGCACTGTTATAATTATAATCTTTCATTCTTTTTCTTGATGACTTCATATCTTTAAATTATGGAACCAAAGATTCAAAGTCGACAAATAAAGGCATTCTAACCTTGAGGAAACTGTATGTCCTTTAAACACTGAAATGTAGGGTACTAAAGTATATAAAATAATATAGTTATACAAGTGTGTAGATAAAGTTACTAAAGAAAATAATTTGTGTAATAATTGAGTTTTTGTTTAGGATATTTATACAGTAATTAGGAAGTTTGAAAAAGTCCCCCCCCCACCCTTCCTTCCCCCCACAATTTTTTTTAAACTTTAATTCATGCAGTTTCCTTTAGAAATCTGCCAGTGTTGTTACAACATCACAATTAAACGTTATTGTTCTCTCTATTGCCGCTTTGATTGGCAGATTTTATGGTGAACTTGGCATTTAAGGAATTATGCCCTCCTTTTTCTGTGCTTTATCTCATCAAAGCATTTGATTGACAGGGTCCCGACAGAGCCCCCTCTCACACACAAGCAGGCCCAATGTACAGCTTTATCACAGTGACAGCTGGGATTTCTACACTTGCATCTCATAAAGAGAGAAAAAGACAACATCATAGATCTCGTGGCAGGCCTTTTTAAAACTCTTCTTCATTCTGTACATCTCACTTCAAACTCTCACCAGCAGGAAGCATTCAACTGTAGGCCTCGTACTACCACAATGACCTAATATGGTGCTTATGGAGGGAAGAAAGTGAGGGTACTCTTTTTTTTGTTTCATAAAAATAGAAGGTTGTTTAGAAATCAGCGATCTAAGGAACTTAAGAAGAGGTTTAGGACGAAAACTCATTTTTTGCAACAGGTCACCTAGCTTGTCAAATCCCTATATTTCCTAATTATTTGTATATCATATTTTAAAGTTGACAAAAGTAGCAAAATGACAAATTGTAAATTGTGTCACATTGAGTTTCATAAACAAGCGAATAAAAATCTATTTAAGTGAAAAACCCCTGTTAAAAATGTTATTAGGGTTATAACAATCAACAAAGTAGAACAGTGAGTTTGGTACTACGTTTAAGAGAATACATTAGTAGATCTTTTTTTGGCTTGTAATTTACATGTAAACATAGAGCATGAAACACAATTAACATCTGATTTGAGTCCATAATTGCTGCTGTCTCTCTTTGAAGCAAACTCTTCCAGCAGTAGGACTGAAATTGAGGGGAGCAGCTGTAAAAATCTTTACAAGCCCTCTTACCTTTCATTTTTCTCTTCTGTATCTCACAGTGGGAAGAAGTGAGCATCATGGATGAGAAGAATACCCCAATCAGGACATACCAAGTATGCAACGTAATGGAACCCAACCAGAACAACTGGCTCCGAACAGACTGGATCCCCCGCGGCGGAGCTCAGCGCGTCTACATCGAGATCAAATTCACTCTGCGTGACTGCAACAGCCTGCCAGGAGTCATGGGGACCTGCAAGGAGACCTTTAATCTTTACTATTACGAGTCAAACAATGACAAAGAGCGATATATACGAGAGAACCAATTCACCAAAATTGACACCATCGCAGCTGACGAGAGCTTCACACAGGTGGACATAGGAGACCGCATCATGAAGCTGAACACGGAAGTGCGGGATGTGGGAATTTTAACAAGGAAGGGTTTCTACTTGGCCTTCCAGGATGTGGGAGCTTGCATCGCTTTGGTATCGGTACGGATTTTCTATAAGAAATGCCCTCTTACTGTACGCAATCTGGCCCAGTTTCCAGATACCACCACTGGGGCGGACACCTCATCGCTCGTGGAGGTACGTGGATCTTGTGTGGACAACTCAGAGGAACGGGAAGTCCCTAAAATGTACTGTGGGGCTGATGGAGAATGGCTGGTGCCTATTGGAAACTGTTTGTGTAACCCTGGCTATGAGGAACATGGAGGAACATGCCAAGGTAAGAGCTCGGATAACGTTTTTTCCCGCTAGTGTTTCATCTGGTTCTGTTATAATGCAAGATTTATGAAGCTCCCGAAAGCTCAGATCACCTAGAAGTGGAGAATTCTTTCATTTAGGGATGACTGTAAGTCAAGCTGACCTGGATGCACTTTCTCTCTTTGGGGTTTAGAGCTTTCTTTATTCGTTGGGTACTCTTTGGATCATCGTGGATTAAGAGACTTTTGCTATCCGAGAGGTCTGGTTGTGATTATGAATCAGCCTGTTTGATATCAAAACACCTTCTTGGGGCTTGCGCATGAGAAGCGTTGGTGCTAATTATTTTGTTGGAGCAACAGCCGAGTGGTTTATGTGCAGAATCCATTTAATTAGATCATGGTCCAAGGCTCCCAAAGCCTTTTCACTCCTATTCTCCTTCACTATCTCTCAAGAGCATGTGTGGTAGGTTTCAGTTCCCATTCGAGTGAAAAGATGTGATTGGGATAATTCTGAAAGAGTAAGAAAGATAAAGGAAGAAAAGGAAAGGATCAGATAGATTGCCTTTGTGACCAAAGGGCTGTTGCTTATTATCTAAGCCGGCTTTGATTCGCAGTGTATGTAGTTAGGCCATACGGCACTGAAAAAGCTGTGATATACTGTTTGGGGTAATGCTGAGGTCAGCAGGGGCAAAAAGGAAGAGCCAGAGCACATGTAGACAGTTTGAGCACGCCCTTTCTTTCTTTTCCGTCTAGTCCAGAAGAGGGTCATCGCTTGAGCGGATTGATAAATGAGCGACTGGCCAGTCTAACGACCTTTATTTATGAGCGCTATCTCACTGGGCTAATTGCATGACAAATACGAGCTGTAATTTAGGACTTCTGCGATCCCTCTTAGTGGATGAGCTGTTTGAAGGGGTTTGCTGAGAAAAGCCAAAGTTTTTAGTAGACCTGGCTGTTTCTCCTCTCAATCCTTAGCTTTCAGCCAATAACCGCTTCTCTTTTTACGTTCATGTTTGATGAAAATAGTTTAGAGAGGACTGAAGATAATTTTCTTTTATTTTGTGGTGCTTCTAGAAACTGATTTACGGATCTCTGAGGAGTTCATTGTTCTGGGAAATTCATTGTATTTATTTTGCTTTGCATCAGCAAGTCTATTCATATTTAATGTCCCAAATCATATACATTTAAATCCGGTCTCAAACCCTGCCAATAGGACTTTTTTTTAGCTGTTCTAAAACTCTGTTTAGACGATTGCTTTGCTGGGACCTCAAACATTCTACTTAATATATTTTTAATTTACCTTAAAATACTTTGTGGCAGTATCAAATTTTTCATTTTAATAGGGCTTACAAATGAAGACTTTTCATTCTAAAATCTGTATTTGTGTTCTTAGTTTCATTATATTTCAGATTGAAGAAAAAATATTAATTATTTGCAATATTTGACTTTATTTTGTTGATTTTTTTAGTTAAACTATAAGTCAATTTACAGTTAGCCATAAATATATGTTAGATTGAAATTTTGATTGATCTAATACTGTTGTTTTTACTTGAATTATTGTTGTGAGTTTACTGGTTAAACTCCAAATGAAAGATACACAAACTTTTAGCTATCTTAGTTTCAGATTTAATAAAATAAGTTGATATTATGATCTAATTTCAACATGTTAGATTTCAACATGTTAGAAACAGCTGTGTTTTACCTTGCATTATTAAAATGGATTCGCTACGGACTAATGATTAACAAAATAAACTTAAGTTCTCGTTAATTTCCTGGATGTTAAGTTGATCAGCACACAACTCCCTAAGATTTTAACTTCTCTTGCCATTGTTTAGAAAAATATATATAAACCTTTCAATTGCTTAGCTTCAGTGCTCTTGTTTTTAATAGAAAGTGTATTTTTTTCTTGCCATCTTACCTTCTATGACTCTCCATGGCCTCTTCAAACATGACAAAGTAAACAACAAAAACAAACAGCTGTTTAGATTCAAATAATTTCAGCAACTAAATGTGTGCTAAACTTATTTTAGGAGCATTGTATGTGTTCTAAAGGATAATTTTCTTTATATGACCATAATCGTGTCATTACTGGCTGATTAAGCCATCACACGCTGTCTTCTGCAAGGCAACAGGCAGTTGTTTGCTCATTGAAGTGAGTTCAAAAGGTGGCTTTCTCTCCCAGCGTGCAGATGCAAGTCACTGTTTTTTTAATAAGTTCGTGTGTGCGACTAATGCCTGGTGAGGGATGCCGAGGTTCACCTTCAGTATGAGGGTGTAGGAGAGGGCGTGAACTTTCTCAATGGGGCGTCCCAAGGATCTTGTGAAGAAAAGCCCATTGAGTATAAGGGATACAAGCCCCCATACCCCAGAAGGCCTCAATGGAAACCTCTCCCCAATTGTTGGGATGTCGTGATCGGGGATGGGGCGAGAGGGTAGGAACACTAGAAAGGGTCAGGGGTGACCTCTGGCTTTATCCTCCTCTCCTCCCTGAGAGACGGGGGTCATGGCCGAGGTTGATAAAGACGTCAAAATTTTGACAGCTGCACCCTAGACAGACAGGTCCAAAAACAGAGATGCAGGAAACAGAGCCAGAGTGAGATTACTGAATGGAGAAAAGACTTGGAATAAAATTTTTATGTCGTATCTTTGTAAGAATGTTGTTTTCTCACTGCTCATCTGCTGTGTTGAGTAGGAGGTGGTGATGGAGAGGAAATCTCCAATTGGTTGTGGGCGTCCGACGACTTGAAGATGTGTAAAAACCCGCTGAGGTGTTAGGCTGCAATGGAAGATGACGGATGACTTTTAGTGTTTCTCTACATTGTGAAAAGTTCAGTGACACAGCAAGATCACAGCAAGAAACATACACAATTTGAGTTACACCAAACTCTAAATTGATGATCAAAGAGATTACAAAGGCTCTAAACTCTAGCTTCACATATCATGCTTTTGCTTTTTAGCAGTTCTTTGCAATAAATGACACTCAATACCCCAATCAAAGAACCCTCTGATGCTGCACTGCGCAGTGGTGCAGCCACTTTATTTTTGTAATGTGCGCTAATGTAAATCACCTCATGCATATTTAACTCATTAGGAATGATAAAGGGTTGGAAAACTAGAGCATGATGGGAAGGTGTGATAATATGAAGCACTGCTCTTTGAATCAGAACAGACAGCAGCTTGTATAACTGGAAGAAAAGCAACACTTGACACGACATTATTTATGTATGTGAGCAGAAAAAACTCTCAAGAGAACAGCGTTCTTATCGACTTCGTGGAGCAAAAGTACATTTTAGCTTTAATCACACATTAAGCAAATTGGGGTACTTGAAAATAAGTATTGATCTGCTTGTGTGTAATTGCTGAGATGCACTTTTATTACTGTGCAAACTTTGCACCTAAACACCTGTGTGTTTTTGCTACTGTGGCTAGTTGCTTGTGTATCTCATTGCTGTCATAATTATGAGCAGGTGTATGAGACTCATCTTCAGCTGTGGGTCGTTTTTTCCTTTTTCTCTTTGTTAAACAATGGTCGGCGTCTGCCAAAATACTCCTGCCTATGAATATTCATTACTTCCTTTTTCGCTTTTGATGGCAAGCACATATGTTGATTCCTGTCACGATCCTCCTCAGTTCTCCACTATGATCCCCTCCTGAATGGATTGTCAGCTGTCCTGGGGAAGAGAGACGTAGAGAGGTGGCCTTTGATATCACACAAATACATAATTTGCATATTTTGTCCATGAAATGCAAAGGTAGCAAACTTATCTGTAAAACACAATGGGCAGCGCATCCTTTCAGCTTGAGCGAGTGAAGGTGGGATCCGTCCTCTGCAGTTCCTCTTCCAGTCTGCTGTATATGTTTGAAATCATTTGGATAATACGATTCGAATGACTAAACGTGGATCTTTTTTGTTTGGGTTTTGCATGCAGTTCAGACGCTTTGGTCTGTCTGCATCTCTCCCGGTCGCAGTGCCCGAATGTGTGCAATTGCTTGCTGATGTGTGTGCTGTTCTCCTTGACCTCTTCCTGTCGATCATCATTCGGTGCTGCCGTACGGAAGCTCCCCTGACAGCTCACAGCCCTTCGGTTGTCGTGTTGTGATGGATGCACCAGAGGTGGAAAACGGCCTGAAGGACAGAATTGTGAAAGAGTTAGGGATGGAGGTGATTGTTCACTCCCACAATGACTTTTAGGTTTTAGAATTTAAGCTAATGACCAGGTCAGATAGGATTGCAGTAGCATGGTGCAGTTTGTTTACGTACAAATGTATTAACATCTGGAAAAAAATTCTCCTTACTTTATTTTATTCTTGGACCATAACATTTACAAGTTTTGCTGTATATATATGTGTGCTCTAAACCAAGGCTGCAGATTTGCTGGAGCACTTTTTGTTGGTACAAAACTCAAGTCATTCGCTTTTCTGATTTAGTTTGTATTCAGCACACTGTGATTGGCAAGCCGTTTTTAGCAGTGACTTTGCTGCTTACCCTCCTTGTGGAGAGTGGCAATGACTGTCTTCTTATACTCTAGAATGTCAGTAGATGTCTCGTAATTTTGTACCCTGTACAAAAAAAAGATATTCAAGTTTTCAAAAAGATATTCAAAAAGATATTTGAGTTATCTGATCCACTTAAATATTATTACCTGTTTCCCATAGTAATAAAAATATTTAAAAAAATGCTTGAAATAGTACAACGTATGTAAACAATGGATCAATTTTCTGTTATGAAATAGGTGACAAAAATATTGAGGTTTCTCTGTTGGTTTTTTATGAGATACACCTTGACTAATGGGTTTTTGTTATGTTCGGTGCAAGTAAAGTGTTTGTTTACCAGATGACTGATTTGATATCTTGATTTCCAAACGCGCATACGATATTACTATATTTCAAAAGTATCCACATGAAAGGACCATGCTTTACCTTTTATTTGAGCCAAATGTCTCAGGGTTCTCAAGTCTCACACATATGAGCAAAAACACGCAATACAATACAAATGCATTTTGCTCAAGTGCTAAACTTCCAATTTCTCGCAAACAGAACATTTGAGATTATGAGCTATTGTGAAGCACTGAGTTAACTAAGTATCTAAAAAGTAACTTATTTTATTAATAAAGAAACTCATTTTGGTGACCACCTATGAGTAGCCATTGTCAATCTGTGTTACAGATTTGTGTGATCAGATAGCTTGCGTTTGCAGATTGTTAAGAAAGGTATACAATCCAATATAATCATCATTGTACCCTGCAGAATAATATATATATATATATATATTAAATGTGTATATATATATATATATATATATATATATATATATATATATATATATATATATATATATATATATATATATATATATTGAAACCAGTCACTGTCCCTTACTAATGTGAAAACACATCTCTAGTATTTCTGTATCTATACACTAAGCAGTTTGAGCTAATGTGAACTAGCTTGTGTTCCCTTTTGAGAAATTCCGTTAGCGCTAGTCTCATCTCTCTGGTGTTTAATTATATTTTAATTATGGCGTCTGGCACAGGCTCATTACTGAGGGTATGGATGTGTTAGATCAGAAGAGCTGAGCACAGATCTCCTTGAGCATCACCAGTAGATCGGCGTGGACAGCTCTGTCTCTGCATAAGCATGCCAGGGAAAAATACCTCTTCAAGTGGATGAGACTTATTGACTCCTATTCTCTCTGATTAACCCAGCATCCATTTAGTCGACACTCTCCACACATGCTTCATGCCAAAGGGTTTATGTTCATTTGACAAGATGTCCATCAACAGTGGACGTATGCGCCCTGCCCCGCTACTTTATTCGATCCTCCCTGTCAGCTAGTGCCTGGATCTTTTCTTTTCCCACTCCACACATGGAACATTTAAGTTGGCTTCCTTCCAGTGGAGGTCATAGGTCGAATGGAGTCTGTGTCGAAGGAAGGAAGGCCCGAGCCATCAGTTTCAAGTGAATGAGTCGTTGAAGCGGCTGACCTGTTTTTATTCGAGCAGGGCATGGTTAACTTTGCAGGCAGCAAAGCTGCTGAGCTTCTTTGTCTTTGAGTTTGATTTGGGCACTGCCAAAATTTTCTCAGCACAAACGCACCAGATGGAGCCCATGAATGCAGTTGTTTTTTCCTCATAATGAAGTGTTCATGAAGGACTAATATGAATGGTTTGATTCATTATGATTGATGTGCCAAATTAATCTTAGTGTTTGCAGCTCTCACTTGGTGACAAACCTTTTCAGGACAGGAAGTAAAGTGACTTCACGCACATATTTGCATCAAAGAAATGTTATTCATAGACGTGCAAAAAAACACTCTGTTGCACAAACATGCATACTCTGCAACATACTCAGGGATTCCTGCCTGAAGTGCTCTTTACAAAGCTCACTCTCCGCACTTCTAGATAGGACGCCAGTTAACAGATGTCAATTAGCTGAGAGTGTGTCTACTAGAACAGGAGCTGGAGAAAGGAGAGACTTAGTAATGGGATTATTTCGGGGGTCGGCAGACCTGTTTCCACAATGCAAGGCAGCACTAGTGATTAGCTCAAAGGGGTCACAGTGGCGACTTCACAATGCACACTAATACTGGTAATTATTTGGAGAGTTTGAAGCTTGGCTGGATCTAATGCTCACCATTAGACACGAGGGTTTATTTCATTCCTGGGGTTTTGTTCGAGTAGATTGGGCTCTCTCAGACCAGCTGCTGTGGAAAAAGCCACTGGGGTTATCAACGATCATCACAATTAGTTTTGACTTCATGTCTTTGTTAGCGCTGAAAGATGAAGACATGGAAAGGCAGGAGGGGAAGATGAAGAGTGTTTCCTAAAGCACTTCTGCCGATGTAAATCTCACAAAGGAATTTTGAAACATGGTTATGTGTGCCTTTTATAGAAGCTCTGGAATGCAGCTACATTTGTTGCTTGGCAGTTTTAGTTAGCAAATATAAACAGCTTATCAAAGAGTCCCACTTGAGTGGAGAAATTAGGCTGTGCTATTACACTTGTTTTTTTAAATGGAGACAAACGTCCTAATATAACAATACCTTCAATCTATATAGCACATATATAGATACTCGAAGAGGCTTTACAATTACCAGAGCATTATTCATTCACTCCACATTCACACACTGCTGGTGATAACCTAAATACTAAATACCCATATGTTATGATACATGTCAAATTTGTATTTGTATAAAATAAAAATTTCCCAGTAAAAGCAAAATGTCCTCAAAATAAGGTTATTGAAAATGAAAATATACCGTTTTCTCACTGACTTTAGAAATATGTAATTTTTCTTATATTCCATGATCATGCAGTCGTCAATATTTTTAAAATAAAATTGATTACCTCAACATGTTACTATTGGATATTTGGGTGTGCGTGTTCACGTGTGTGTTAATTTTAGTGTACTTAGCTACTTTTTTACCTATCCTGCTGTTTCTCTTTATTATAAGTAACTTTCTTTTAGAACCTTAGCATTAAAATTGCAATAGTCAAAACTTTTTGAGCTATTATGCTATTATTGGAACAGTCTCTGATTTTAATTCCAGAATTGCAACATATGTCCTTCTCGTTGCTGTCATGTCCATGGTATGTGATAATTATTTTAGGAAATGCATTTTGTGGTATGAAGCGCATCACAATATAGCAGCAATATTATACTAAACACTATTTTGGATTTTTTTCTTAGCATTTATGGTGTGAATGGTCATTGATACAAAATTCAGTTGCCGGTATTTAAATTATCACCAGCATGAAATGGTGAGTGTTAAATACAAAATAAAAAGAAAAAAAAAAGGTTTTTTTTTATTATTTTGCTGAGCACATATGGACTTAGTATTGTTGGGAAAAATTTTAGTACTTTAGTTTACTAAAAATGTCTTAAATCTATAGTAATTACAGAGCATCTAAGGCAATGGCATATACACACTAGCGCTCTCTTCACCGTCTTGCTGGTCAAATTAATCAAGAACACATTTTTTTTTAAATCTTTAGCGGTGAAATACTTATAGATCAAAGCAATCTCATGTTTAGAGTAGATGAGTCTTTAAAATATAATATTTCCATGTGTGGGGGTGTTTTCCGAGGCGACAAAGTGAGTTTTCTTACAGTAGAGGTGGATATTAACAGAACACCTATATCATCTCAGGATTTATTCACCAAGACGACCAGTGTGGTTAAACCTATAAGTCAGTCTGCAACCGAGCACGTAGCTTTTATAATTAGTTCACACACATTCCTCTTGCCCTGTGAACGACCCTTTAAGGATTACAATGTTATGTGCCTTTTCTAGCACAAGTAGCTCACTTACTTAAACAAGCCAAGTATGTTTCTCTTCACAGACTTCCAATGCATTTGCTTCTGCATGTCTGCATTCGTTCACACCGTAAACACACATGTATTTCCTTCTTTATACTTGAACTCCTCATGACCACACACATGAAATCAAAGCAGTGATTTAAAAAAGGCACTGTTCACTCATCATTCCGGTGGTGTTGACACATTTACCCTTTAATATCCTTCACTGGATGTTAATCTGAGAAGCCAGAGCGTCTTTCAGCTCGCTCACCACCTCGTCTGCACACACCTCTGTTTCGATGCATAACCTTGTGGCCACACACTCACGGAAACCACAACCCATAACCCTTTGCATGTGCATTGAGTACGTTGATTCTTCCACCGTGTCGAATTTTGGCTCACTTGGGAAAGGAAAAATAGTTTGACTTAATCTTGCTTATTTTCATTGTAAGTTGTCACTGCTTTCTTTGGCTCTGATTTGATGCATCCAATCAAAAACTGTTAGATTTCATCCAACTTGTGTGTGCCCGTTTCTCCAGTGCAATGTTCTCCATTTCATAAGTTGTTCGCAGTGTTTTTAAAAGCACAGATTGCTCGGTGAGAGAGAGAGAAGGAAAGAGAAAGAGAGAGAGCGTCCATTCAGCAGGCGGCAGCGCATTCTCCCTGTCTTTATGTGGCAGGCTCCCTTTGAAGGGGCTTTGCTAAGAGGAGGTGGGGGATCGAAGCCGACAGCGACAACATTAGCATGTCAAAAGCTCCTAGAATCAATAAGGGCCTTTTTCTATCTCTCTTTTCCCTCTAGTTCTCTATCCCCCTCTCTCTAGCCTATATCTCTACCCTGAGGCCACGACCTTCCCTTCCATCCACCAGAAACGCACAGACCTCCTCATTAGTCCATGTTCCATGTGGCACTCAAACTCATGCCATAACTTGCAGAGAACACTACAGTCAATTGAAAGAAATAAAGTTACAGCATACACATTTGCAGCATTGGGAGCTGAAAGCCAATGCTCTTAGCAGTAAATACAAATTTAGATATGAATAAAAAAATTTAATTTTTGCTTCAACCTGTGGTTTGTGATGGTAGAGGTAGACTAGCACAGAGTAGCCTGTCAGTCTCTGCGGTCTGGCTGCAGAACAAAACAAGTGGACAGGATCGTTCTGCAACTTCAGCCCTTCAAGAGTGCACCACTTTATTTAGGTTTCAGCAGCCCACCACCCCTAACCTTCTGTAGAATTTAATATAGCAGTCCAGGGAGAGTCAACTGCCAAGCCTGCGTGAACCGAGTGCTATTCGCTAATGATTGTAAGAGTAATCCCGCATGTGAGTAGTGTTGAAAGAGACAGACAGGCCTGAGAGGGGTGCTTTATGGAGTGCCAGGAGAGCAATTGAAGGCCAGGGGTTTCTCTGTGAAGGGAAACAATGATTTTGTGCACTTTTACAATGACGGGACAGTGATTGGGATCCCTCCGGAGTGAAGCAGTTTTACTGTGAGGAGAAAAAAGATCCTAACAAAGAGAAAAAAGAGGACTAAAACTTACAGTGTAAAATATATTAAAAATACATTTTAAGGTAAAGTTAAGTTTTACTTTACACGAATTTACTATGCTACACTGTAAAAAAAGATTGAATGAAATACAGGTTAAATTCCTGTTAAATTGGTTTCTGGGATTGCTTGACGATTGAACAGATGCAAAAAAAGCTGATGTACATAGTTTTCTCTTTCAGTTGGCTGTGGAGAAGGTAAAGCTTGCACTTATTTACTTATAAAGTATGGTTTGATTACTTGTTTCTCTATAGAGACTCTATAGAGTCTGTGTCAAGCTAGTGAACATACTCATGCGAGGCTGACTAGTGAGCAAGGCTGCGCACTGGTAATGGAAGCTTTTCTGATGGGGTTTAAATCCCACTTGTGCTTAAGTTTTCAAGCTTGAAACCTGTGAAATGCAGAAATGTTCATGAAATTAATAGATGGTTTGTATGCACATTTTTTATTTAAGTTGTCTGTTACAACATCATACATAACATATAAACAATCAAAGAAACATACACAATGTCATTATGACATGCCTTTATGTTTTACCATATTGTATTTTATTACCTATACATGTGGATTTGGCTGAAACCATACGCAATTAAAAAAAAACTATTTGTTCATTGGATTCAAAAAAGTGTAAAAGCCTGTTACTGCTAAAATCCCATTACATTTACAATTTAAACAAAATGTTTTCTTACATATTTATATTCTTAACATGGGATCTGTTAACTATTGAGATTAGTTAAGTTTTCAAGTTATCTTTTGCATGGGTATGTAGTTTTTTAATGTGGGTTCTCCTTTTTGCCCCACATTAATAAATAAAAAGTGTCCAAGACCAACAGATGTCCATTGCTTTATTTCACTACAAAATCAATGTAAATCAGTTTGTATAATTGGTCAAAGATTATTGTCAGTTTATTTCAACAATTTCCTCATAATAATAAACTTTATTTTACAATCCCTAAGGTAGCATTATATAGTTTTCTATTTTTTTCTATTTCTACCCCATAGAATTATCCAATAGTAATTCCTATCTAACTCTAAATCCACACTAGGCCTTTGTGAAGCTGATTTGAAGCAAGTGCTAAAAATCGTTATATAAAAATATTTAGATCTAATTTCCTTGCAATATTCAGTCTTTGCCCTATAAAAGTCAATATAATATCACTAGGGGGTTTGTTTTTAAATTGTATTGATGTTTTTTTATCAAACATCTTTAAAAAAAATCCATAAAATATCCTTTACAGATAAAGATGCAAAACACATTGTACAAGTAAACAACAAATAAACTTTTGACAAAATTTCCTCTCCCAATCACCCCAATTTCGAAATCCTCTTGGTTTCTGGTTTACTCTACTGAATCTTCTGAATTTGCATCTGTCAGGGAACCTTTCCGTGTAGCTCCTCCTTGTTTGCTATGCAGGAATTGTTAGGAATCCAAAGCATTTGGACCCCTGCCTCTCTTCAGCTGCCCACTCGCCTCCGAGGACAGTAGACAAGACAATGAGCTGCATTTCAGGGAGACTTCATCTCCTCATTCCTGCTGCTGCTGCACTGTCCTTGCCCTGAGAGAGGCCAGAGAGGAGAAAAGAGTGTTTTCTTGTCACCTGTCTTAGCCATCCTTTCAAAAAAATTCCTGAAATGCTGTGATTGTGTGTAGGTGGAGTTCCTGTCCATCAGATGCAAACTCTGGGCTCCTGAAACAATTAAAAAAGAACTACAGTTGAATTGCTGTCTGTTGTTTTGTGCTATCCTGCTATTTTCTTGTGTTTTTATACTGCTTATGTAAGACACAACATTTCTTTTTGTAACTCCATGAATGCATTTTCAGGAGGAGCGATCATACACTTAGCAAACATCAACATTTGGTTCTAATCCTCATTTTCACTCTCTTAGATAAGAAACAGTAGCCAGTACACTTCAAGTTCGATGATTAAATCCATCATTCCTACATTTCTGTATTCCTATCTCCACATCTCTTTAAGGGAATTCCCAGATCTGGTGGGGTTTTCGGACCCGGGTCACTTCTCGGCCCAGGAGTCTTTCCATGGTCAGCTCGTTCAGTACACTTTCCCATTCTTGCCAAATTCTTTTGCGTTTCTGGACTAATTTTATGTACACAAATTCATGAAAGCAAATTGAGTAGTGTGTTCGTTTACATCTAAGTTCTTCAATAATCTCCAAAGGTTTACCCATGTCCATTGTTGACCTTAATTATGTGATTCAATTGTTGTCAAACAATGTAACTGAGACCTTAGGTACCTATATAGACCTAAGTATCTGCTGTCAACAAAAGCAGCAAAATAGGTTTGGGGTTAAGAGTTAAGACGTGGACACGGATTTAACATAAAGGTGACCATAAATCCCTGTAGTGTTGCTTTATTAAATACATAAAATGTGCAATACAATAAATGTACAATAAATGTGCAGAAAGGCTTAAGTAAAGCAGTGTCCAAAAAAATTGAAGAAAGTGATCACAGGCTACTCCGACCTATAGCCCATAAGTCCAGAGGATCCAATCACGAGCCTGGTCCTGGTGCTGGCTATCTTCGTGGGACATCCATACTGTAGCCACAGAACGTCTTTCTGCAGATGACTAATAGTGGGTTCTTCCGGAAGATGTACAGCCACTCCTGACAAGTTATAGCTGCCTCGGAAAGCTTTTTCAGAGTGATGCTAATTACCTACATTTCTTACCAACTAGTGAGAGTAAACAGTTACAAAGATGCACAAAATTAATAGAATTAGAAACAACTTGAACAGGAACCTTACAGCAAGTGAATGAAACAGTGCCTCTATAGATTAGAAATGAACATTGTCCACTGAGGGCTGCAGTTAGTTGGAGTTGGCACCTAGCGATTCATACAAATGGGTTGATTGAACGATTGTTAAAGATCATTATATGAAGTGATAACATTCGAAAGCCATCATTCAGCTCCAACACCAGTCTAGAGAAAGATTTGATGAAATCATTTCAGGTTTGAGAGGTGATCAGAGAGCAAGAGCAGGAGACGAGGGAGAGATTAATACAATCCTGGAGAAATGATGAAGATTAAACTCTGACCAACTCGGCCTCTCGCTAACAAATGTGATTCTCAGGGGTTAGAGCCACATTGATCACAGCATCATCTTAGATATGCACACTGCGCCCATGAGGAATGTTTGTATGCAGCCAGTGGATCAAGGTATAACAGTTACTCACTGCAGATGTAATTAATAAGGACAAAGGCGGTAACCGATCAATGAGGGAATTGGAGTGTTCGTGATGTAGGGTGGAAAAGATCTCTTTTCCTCTGCTCTATTTTCTGCTGTACTTGTTTCTCTGCTTATTCAGGCATTAAATCAAGTTAAGAGTAAAAGCAGTTATTGATAGTGAAAAGAGACATACCATGAGGGTTCATTGGAGGTTACACCAGTGCTTAGCTGTCTAGATTGAAAATTATGACAGAAAGTTTATAAAGCAGAGAAAAACTGATGATTTTGTGCTTTCCGTTTGAAGGAGCCATTCAGTGTTATTTTGATTCCAGGGCACTTGGGGCAGTAGGTCAGATTATAAATGCTTTTGAATTTATTTGTTTACGATACATAAAATGTAAAAATACAGCCAATCAGACATCTGTGCTATGCCTATGTCACGCCTTTTTTGGTTAGTTGGAATTGATGCACTTCCACGAAGGCGATGGCTGGGTACGCCCATTTTTAGCCTGCTTCACTGATCACACGAAACTGTTATATACAGTCAATGTTTTTACGGTATGGTAGAGGAGCAATGAATTTCTGGACAAAACTGTGAACTTGAAATATTATCTTTTATAAAATATTGTCTATTATATTACACATCTATTATGTTACACATTTCTAAGTTGTATGTAATAAATATAATTGTTTTTCGTTATCAGATATTTTTTGCTTAGTTTAATTTAATTAATTAGTCCATCCATCTTCATGTCGGCTTTCTTCCCTTTCGGGGTCACCACAGCGGAATGAACCCATTGCTGGGAAACATTCACACAAACACTCATTTACATTCATACTCTATGGACAATAGTTTTTTTCTCAATTCACTTATACCGCATGTTTTTGGACTTGGGTGGTCTTTGACTTGGGGACCCTTTGGTGGGGAAAACCGGAGCACCCGGAGTAAACCCACGCGATCACGGGGAGAACATGCAAACTCCACACAGAAATGCCAACTGACCCAGCCGAGGCTCGAACCAGCAACCTTCTTTCTGTGAGGCGACCGTGCTACCCTCTGTGCCACCGTGACGCCATTAATTAGTCATATTCGTTAATTATTTTATTTATTTAAACATCAAAGTGCTTTTACACTAACTATTTTTGTGCTATCTTGGCCTACATATGAACTTGTTGACTAGGAGTAAAATACTATGGCTGTAAAGTGACAGGATGATTCAAAGAACTGCATAAAAGGCTATAAACAAGATAAACGCCACGAAAAGTCCCTTTTCTTCCAACCTGAACCTGATAACTGGTGAGATAATGTGTGTGTTCATGTGAGGTAGTTTAGCCCCTGTTGATCCTCCTGAGCAGCGGCTTCAGAGATAAGCCAACATCATAAAAGTGTCATAAATATGTTAGCCATTAGATCACACAAGCACACAGGTCTTGACTTCACTTTCTCAGTGCTAAGGAAATATGTGCGCTTATGTGTGTGGCATTATCTGAAGGCATGAAAGTCTTCTCTTTAGGAGAACTGCACAATTTTTAATCAGTTTCTCAAAAAGAGTTGTTTAAAATGGCTTTTTCCCCACAACATGGTAGAGAACGATTGCAATATGCTTGTTAATATGCTGATGAAACTTGATCCAAATGTGAAAAGCAGTAAGGGAAAAAAGCAAGAACAACATGAACAACATGAATTACATGGTTCACCTTATATACAGTATGATATAAATGTCAGACTGTTTACTTATTTTCTCATGTAATATTCTTACCTTAATCATATTCAACAATTACGAACACTCTTTGGAAAACTTTTCATGTAAATGCAGTAACCCACGTGACCGAAATCAAAAGTTGAAATTAGATTTTTGAATTCTCTAATTTTTTTCAATATATTAGTAACATTAGCATTTAGCCATTAGCAGTTGTCCAGGTCTGACAATGGCAGTTAAGCAACTAATTATCTCAAAAGAGAACAATAGATTAAATGAGAAAAATAAGAACCCACACATCTTTTTTTCATGAAGAAAAATTACGAATGCTAAAAATTTAACTAAATAAGGAACTTTCCAAAACAAAGGGAGACAACTGTGTCACTGTGAGTTCTTATGGCTTAACAATGAGTTATTAGAAAATGTTGGGTTTTAATGGGCATAACCGTCTGAGATTTACATGGGATTTTTTTAATGAATTAATGAAGTTATCTTCTCATCCCAAAGTTTGCCTACCCATCAACAAAACTTGGTTTTAGCTCTTAGAAATATTTCAGCCAGTTTTTTGACAGCATTTTATATTTGAAAATATATTTGTGTTGATACACAAGTTAAAGGAAAATGGCACTGGTGAGTGGTAGCTATAGATGGAACCTCTCTCCACTGTATATGTATAGGAGACGAAATACAACCTGCCAGACTAGAGTCAGTGTTGAATTTCCAAAAAGACACACACATTCTGTAGACCACCCAGCCGGTGCTGAAGCTCTATTTTCTCTCTTTCTTTTCCCATTTCTTTTTCCCACTTCCTTTCTTGTTCTATTCTCTTTACTTCTCCTCACACATCTATTTATTTTCCCTGCTCTCTAACCTCTTTGTCCTATTTATTTATTTATTTTTGATAATCTGTACACAACCACTAATGTTTTTATTGAAACAAGCATCATCAGAGAGCTTTTCACATTCAACCAAATGTCTTCATATTACACGGAGTTAACTGAACTCTCATTGTTGCGCCTGGAACATTTCTCAAAGCACATAAACCACCGCTTGTACTTTGTGTAGTTCCATAATTCATTCAACTCCCAAAGCAATGTCTCACTCCACTTTGTCCTCAACTCCACCCTAAGTTTTGTCTATGGAGGACAACAGGTGAGCCAAAAGACATCGTTCAGAGCTCTTTATTGGTGTCTAATGAAAAAAGGATGGAAGGTATGTTAAGAGTGGTGACTCTGAATATCAGGGATTGGGGCTTGTAATTACAGCCCTATTGTGTTTAGCCAGTAAGCTCATCTTTTCAATCGTCCACTGGAGTGGTCAATGAGACCATGATTGTCCTGCTATTGTCCACCACAGTGCTCATAGGCTCCATGGAGAGAAAGTGGAAAGGTCACAACTGTAGGGGGGACTTGATCTGGGAGAAATTGAAACCAGGAGCTGTTAGGAGTCTCATGAGGGAACTCGGATGGAGCAGGGAGACAGCTGGTATCCTCTGTAAGGGTCTGTGACTGCGAAAACACTTGACTCATAAGCAGATGGAGGGTGTTGGATGTCCTAAGTGCTTGAGAAAAGTGTCATAAGTCAATAAGGGCATTCGCATGTAAACATAACCGAAGCTCTACACTCCAAATCTGCTCTCAAACACACCTCTAGTTTCCTTCTGGGGTTTTTAAGCTTCCCAAGAATCCTCTTCAATTAACTCTGTCCCCCAGCTGGGGTTAAGATGAACCCAAGCTGATCAGATGAAGCCTTACCTTCTAATTCCTATCCTTCTCCTCCAACGCACGGCTACAAAGCTCACTGTCCAGCGGAGATCACGACCCAGGGCTCCTTCTTAGCTTATTCCATCAGTCTGTCTCACACTCCTACTGTTGTATTATGGATCCTCGTTAGAAGATGGCAAAAATCTGTTAATCTGCTCTCAGAAGATGTGTTAACTCTTTGCGGCGATCAAGCGTGCTATTGAAGATGACTGCGGGTGATAGGCTACTGAGTGGACTGTGATGGAAGGAAACATAGTGGAAAAGTGGATGTTGGTTATTCCTGAAGGCAAGCACTAATTCAGCCCCAGGGTTCCTGACACTTATGTGAGATTAAAAGAATTGGCCAGCGTGGAGAGAAAAGAGATGGATGAAGGACACTCGTTTGAAGTACTATCTCTCTCAAGCTCCTGCAACTAGTCTGTCTTTCTTTAACAGAGAAAAAAATTTTTTTTCTTCTAATCTCACTTAAAATTCAACAACTGGATGATTTGATCTCGCACAACCAAAATCTACTTTTCATTTAATATTGAATTAGGAGCCAGTTTTGTATATATCTACATACAGATCTATGTTTACGATAAAGATATGATTTTAATTATTGCTTTGTGACAAAAAGGCAGAGTGCCTGCTTTGTTTTATTTTTCCTTAATAATAATGTAGCATTTTTTTAAGCAACCAACCTTGTTCAGTCAGGTTGTTGGCACGCCATGCCATAATTTATCTTGTAACACATTTAATAACTCTGCATCTTCCTTCATCGGTGACTTGCTAACTGTTCTACTGACTTGCTACATTCTACTGTAAGTTACTTTAAACCTACAGTAGAATTTACAGGAAAGTGATATTTATTTATTGCTTTACACATTTTATTGATTCAAGCTGACACATACTGTTTACACAATTTGTAATAGTTGCTATTTTTCAGTAATCAGTTATCTGCTACTTATCTGCAATGGAAGAATAATGCATTTTTTGGCTTTATTTAGAGTAACAGTCTAAAAAGTTTGACCATCAGTACACGTTTGTCAGTATTTGTCTGTTTTTTATTATTATCTTTATCAAATGTGTAATCCATTTTTGCAGCTTATGCAGTTTTAACGTAGATCAAAACATGAATTCTTTTATTTGACTTTTAGTCTTTGTATAATTTTAAGATTTATTTTGGGGAGCACTATGGCATACTGGTAAATCTGCACCGAACTTCTGAATGAGCTACCCCTCCTTTTGACCTGTTGATAGCTTTGTTAGGTATGTTTCCTGACTCCAAAAATAATGTATAACTGGGTACAAGAATAAATGAAGGGGAAAATTAATTAACCAGTTTAAACAGGGTTTAATGTGAAATTATATTTTATATACCTTTATGAATTATATTATGGAATTTGAGGGGTATTTTTCCTTTTAGGACAGAAAGTTACTGTAGAGCATGACACAGAGTTCCTGTAAATGATTTTTAACCAAATATAAAATCCCATAAGCTTCACATCTGCAGCTATAAAACTTGCATGTCAGAGTTCACTAAATCCAAAGCTTTGTAGACAGTGAAAGACAAATATTCTTCACATTAGTGTGCATTGATTTCAAAGTGAAAGGCACACAAAGCACAGTGTGGCCGCCCTTCAGGACCGTTGTCCCGACACACGAAAGCTTGCTTGTCCTAATTGTCATACAAAAGTCTTGTGCTTCCTTCCCATAATGCTTTGCAGAGGGCATGTACAATCATTGCCCCACGCATCATTATGATTTGTACTGCTCCATCCTGAACATTTACATCAATAAAGCCTTTAAGGGAAACAAATGCGTAAACTATCAACAAATCAATAAACTCTAAGATAAATGTCATAAAATCCCTGACTTTATTCTTGGTCAATTGCGATCTGTACTTGTGCTGCTATCGATGGCTGCATTTGGAAGAAAAAGTCAATAAAAGACCTCAAAGCATTCCTTTGTCTCTGTCACCATACAAAGGAAATTATGCAGTGTGTTTGTGTGTGGCTTATTAGAGCGAACAACGGGGAAAAATGAAAGAAGGAAGTGGAAAGGCAAATAAACAATGGATGAAACGAAAACGCTTGAGGATAATGGAAAAGAAAAAAGAGAAGTCAAACTTGAAAGGAGAAATTAAAAGAGAAAACAGAGCTTGGAAAAAGGGGTTGAAAGTTTCTGTGTAAAAGAGAGCTAGAGAGTGCGTGTGTGTGTGTGTGTGTGTGACAGAGAGAGAGAGAGAGAGAGAGAGGGCTTGCCTTGGCTTGGGTGTTAGGATTAATGACAGTGCATTCCACCGCTATCACTTCCTCTCTTCATTAGAGTGTCAGAAAGCAGTGCACTGGTGCCTGTCATTCAGAAATTCCTCACCACTCCCTCGCTGTGTTTTACAGACCTGACATAAACATTCACACACTGAGTGCCCTATCGTAGCCCGAGGTGAAAGACGAAAGATTTTGATCTGAAAATGAGGAGATACTGTAACAGTAAATGATGAATCGCTGACCCTCATTAACGGCTCAGCTTTCTCTCTGTTGTTCTCTCCGCAGCCTGTAAGATCGGTTACTACAGAGCACTGGCTACAGACAGCAGCTGCTCCAAGTGTCCCCTCAACAGCTACTCTGTGAGAGAGGGATCCACTTCCTGTGCTTGTGATAAAAGCTTCTTCAGGTCTGAGACGGACCCTGCCTCTATGCCCTGCACTCGTAAGTACTCACACTACATCCAAAGGTTGTGTTAGCTGAGGATTCTGAAGTAGGGCTCCATGATATTGGGAAAGATTTTTGACCCATATTGCAATTGTGATTCAGTTCAGTACTGTCTAGTTACTACCTACTTAAAAATAGAGGGATTTTTCTTTGAAAAATCTATGTCTTTGAGATAAGCATTTTCTCACCAATGGAAATTGCATTTGCAATTTGAGTTCGAAAAATTGCACAGCCCTATTCTGAAAATAAATGCTTGTAGATTTTGTATAAATATTTTGCAATGTAAACTTATCGTAAGATGTGTTTATTAAAAGGCTATGTCTTCCTGGGATTGAAAAGATTAGTTTTTGTGTCTCCAGAAACCTTGAAAAGCTTGAAAAACATTTTAGATTTATTATTAAACTAATTAAAGTTCTATGATTTAAAAAACTTAATTGGTCGCGTCTTGTATGTACTCTAAACTTGTAGCCAATCAGATAGAGATTTCAAAATAGGGATGAGTCACTATTGGCTAAGGGGAATGTTTTTTGTGATTTTAAATGTTAACACTGGCTTCCAGAAAATGCATTTTTCACCATTATTGGTTTCATTTTTAATTTAAAATAAAGTTTCATAAATAATGTATAGTATGTCATTATTCAAATTGAAATGATCTTGTTGAGCTTAACACAAGTTTAACACAAACGTTTCAACAGTAGTAAGTTGGGTGCAGTATGTTGGGAGAAGAGAAGCTAAAATAATATTATTTTTCTCTTTTGAAATGCTAGCCTCATGGTTCAACTAGTGATTAAACACTAGAAGCTGGAAGTTGAGCTTTTAAAACATAGCGATAAGACCTTGAAAATAATACTTTACATTCTGTTTCCACATTTTTTGTTTGATCTATTTTTTAAAAATCCAGCAAAAATGTGGCATGTAGTTTGGTCCACAATTAATTAATTGATGTCTTGTTGATGTTTTATGCTGAGTGGGTTAGTTTTTTTATGAACATATTAACATAATAATGAAAATAACTGAACCAGAAAAACAAATAGATGCTAATGTGATCCAAAAGTATCTGGTGTAAAGTTTAAAAGCACGAGCTTTTCAGTTGCCTGTTTTATATTATAGGTATGACCTAAGTGTTTATGCATTGACTGGAAGAAACTGTTGTAGTCAGAACTCAGTCTAGATGAGACTAAGAACACAGCATGAGTAATCATTAGACCAGGTCAGGGATTTTAAAGTGAGGAAGCTTAATCAGAGGAGCCCCAGCTCTGCCTGGACTTGCAGCGGTTCATTTCACACACAAGTCAAGCAGTTTTTATAAAATCAACTCACCAAAGTTAAAGGCAAAAGTAGCTTTAGTTGACATTGACAAATTATTGGCTGCAGAGTGATCAGACTACATTGAGGGATCAAAAACTTTGGAGTGTGTGTGTGGCAGTGAGTTGGGAGGAGGTCTGTCATAATGAGTCAAGATAGATATGTATGTCAGACCCTGAGGTGAGTCAGAGACTTGATAACAGTGTTCTGGTTGTTAAATAAAGACCTGTGCTGGAGCGATGGAAGTCGCAGCGCCACATCTCTGAGTCGAGACGACAGGGTTAATCGCATAAACCACAGATGCTTTCTCACATACATACACCTTTTGGATTTTGAGGCGCAATCTCTTTCGCTCTCATGCCCAGGTGTTACTTAATGAATACATTAAAGATCTCTGGAAAAGAGTCGAGAGGCACCCAGGCCAGATGTGTTCCAGATCTGACTGATCAAGGCTGGCAGATGGGGGATGGGTTTTCTATCGTTTCAGATTGTCTTTTTCATTTTCTCCAGAAACATTAATTGAAACTTTCTTTTATAATGCTGCCCGTCATTCACTGAGATGTGCTCTTACAGCAAATGCACTGATGACACAAAAAAGATTCAAGAAGCAAGGAAGAATTTGGAAGAGTGAATAATTTGGAAGGATAAAAATGACCCCTTTATCCCAATCAAGTTCAGCCTCTTCCTCGTCTTATTTTATTAAAATGCAGCACTTAATCTACTTAAGCCCGTCTACTTAATCAGCTCTTGTCAGTCACGTAGCGTGTGGCGCGGAGCCACCTTGGGAGCGTGCTTGGTTCAATAAAGTCTTCTGGGTGGGTATTGCAGCCACATACTTAATACAGGTTAAACAGAGTTTAAAGACCATTTGCACTTAAAGCTCAGCCAGTAGGAATTCAATCTAATCCAGACCTGGGTCAGAAATGTGTTTGAAGTGTTTAAACGATTTGGAGAGAATGGAAACGTTTGAAAATGGATTCTAGCATATTGGAATCCCGAAAGAGGGCTAAAGGAGCAGATCCAGTGTGAACATTTACCTTCTTTGCTCATTTTGAGTTGATAGATCCACTCGTACATCCCATTCAATAGATAACCCAGTTATGAGGAAATGAAGAGATTAGATGGAATATTTTCTTTTTAGCTGAAACATACCAGTGGAACTTATAGGTTCGGATTTACATTACATATATGCAGTATATAGCAAAGTAAAGTTTCTCGGTTAGCCTTTGTGAAAGTCAACCTGGGTCTGCTGATTTAAGGAATAATATTCATGATTTGCTACACTGTGCTAAAGATGACATCAAGGGCGACCAAATTAGCATATTTGAGATCCCTATCAGCAAGTTGCCCAATTATGGAGATGCAATCATCCTCTCTCAGAGTGTGTTAGCTTTCTGCACAGCCAGCACTGCGTCGCCTGTAGTGCAGGTTTGTCATAAATGCAATTATCTTTAAATTCAGCAGCACCTAGTTTACAGAAACACCACAGAGAAAAACAAAGAAAACATACACAAACACACAGTAGCTCTCAAACGGCATGTAACATCATCTACCTGCTGTGGCAATAAAAGGGTGTGTGCTGGTATGGAATTGTTTGCTATAGAAGAATCTGTTGCCAAGGGTGTGTTTTGAGAAGAATCTCTATCAGAGTCATAATCCTGTTTTGGCTGTTCTAGAACTTTCACTCTAGAGTCAATAATGTTAAATCACATGCATACTTTCACAGTATTTCTGAACACGGCTGTTTCTTTCTGAATTGTTTTTTAGAGCCCCCATCTGCTCCCCAGCACCTTATTTCCAATGTGAATGAAACCTCTGTCAATCTGGAATGGACGGCTCCAGCATCCTCCGGTGGCAGACAGGACCTTGCTTATAATGTGATATGCAAGCGGTGCAATTCCGACGGCCAGCGCTGTCAGCCCTGTGGAAATGGACTTCATTTTTCTCCTCAGCAGTTGGGACTCCGCACCACTCGTGTGTCTATAAATGACCTGCAGGCTCACACCAACTATACATTTGAGATCTGGGCAGTCAACGGCGTCTCCAAACAGAGCCCTGGACCTGAACAAGCAGTGTCTGTGACAGTTACAACCAATCAGGCGGGTGAGTGTGTGATTTATATTTGCGGAAAATATTGCAGTTTGGTATTATTATTGTAACATTTTACAATAAGATGACTTAAGTAAGCATTTGTTGCAGTAATGAACAAACTAACCATTAATTTATCATGAGTTTATGATGCATTAATGATAAGTTAACATTAATTGACGCTTAAAATGCTCTTTTGAAGCCCCTAAAGTATTCTGTTAGTAAGTAGCGAGCTTCCTGCTGTAAGGCAATCATGCTAACCACTGTGCCACCCTGACACCCACAAGATTAATTAACAAATCATGAACTAATAATTAATTAATTAATTCAAAGTAAATGAGGATTTGTACCCCTCGTCAGTCAATCACTGAAAAAAAAAACAAATTCCAAAGTTTATAATTAGTTTATTATTATTAGGTGGTGACTTTACTTTAGAGGTCACTTGATTATTGTTTAATTATTTGTTTACCTAAATGTGTCAATTGCACATGCATTGTTTAACAATCAGAAAGTAATTTACTGCTGTAGGGGTTTATTGAGTTTACAAATAATACATATGTTAATGCATCATTCATGTATTTTGAACTTATCCTAAATGAATGGTTAATTTATGCATTAACTAAAGATGATTGATGACACTTAATTCTAAAGCCTTAACGACTTCTCTCAATAACAAGATTATGTCATCGGGATATCTGGTTATAAGTCGATGTGCAGAATTTCTCACAACGTTCGGATTCTGAACATATACATCAGTAATCAGCTTCCTGTCTGTGAAAGTGCTTTGTTTCATATCCCTGCTGAGAAAATGTTAATTATTTCTTGCCTATGTCTGTCAGAATGTGTTTTTATGATATTAAACTGCTTGTCAGGTCAGATTTGTTGGCTGTTCACATTTGTTTGCGCTGAGTGAGCTGTTAACTTTTACAAGGTATTTAATTTTGGGTTCTTGAGAAAATGTGAGACAGGAACTGCTTTTTTGTCTGAGGCTGGGCACTGTTTGTTGGGCCCAAAGGAGAATGGACTTTTAAGATTCTTTCTCACCATAATTGTCCTGGTTAGTTTGGTTTGTAATAGCCATGACACCTGTTGGTACCCCCTTCAAACAGAGCTTCACTCCTGAGAGTCTGTTCTTAGACTTTATGGCCCCACATATTGGAGTTCTGAGTCAATATTGCCCTTAAGCCCTCAGGCTAAATCTGCTTTTCCCTGCTGGTTCATTTATAGAACCACATCAGTATTAATATTTTAACTTTTGCTAGCCACCACCCGAAGCACCATAGCAACCGTTGCCCAAAACACTTCATGCTAACACTTTCAAATCCATTGAACGCTAAACATTGAGTTGCCTGTTATAGCCTAGCAACCCAAATCTTCCAATTACTCAAAACTGCTTAGCAACTGTACAGCAACTTAGTTTTACCACCGTTGTAAATAGCTTACATCTCTCAGAACCAACTGTGCAGCTTTTAGTGGTTTAAGCACTCTAGCATCACGTCACCCTGCACGAGTAACTACTGAGAATGCATTAACTGAGTATTAATCGATCAAACACTCCAGCTACCATTTTAACTTATATATTTTCAATGACTTAGACCACCTGAGCAATGTGCTTTGCTCTTTTTAACACTTTGTCATCTGTTACTGCTTTTAAAAAGTATTTCAGCTACATGTTTCCCTTATTTTTGTCAGGAAATGTAAAAATGTATTAAATAATAGATAAGCGTTTAATGCTGATATGTTTCGAATTATTGTTTTCATCTGTAATGAAGAGTTGAGCCAGAATCATCTCAAAGTCTGACTTAAATTTCCCCTGGCAACTGTTGAGTGTCACTGATAAAATCCTAAGATTATAGATAAGCATATGCTCCGTAGATGACTACATCAATGGACGTTCTGTTGCAGGGAAGTGGAATTATGAGAGGTGAAGGGATAGAAAAACAAAAACTCTTGTCTGATTGTTCTAGTGGATCCAGAATGGAGATTTAATAAGCGCATTTAGCTGATAGTCTTTTTATGGGAGTTTTAAAAGCTTCCAGATTTAAGTTTTTAGTTTTTTTTTTGGAATGACAACACAGATATACCTTATCATAGTATATTTAACTAGCTCATTTATCTTGCTTTGAAGCTGCTTGACTGTTGGATTTCTGTTTGCAACGCTAAGATTTTCCTTTTGTGTTTTTCTCCTCTTCAAGCTCCCTCTCCGGTTACCACCATTCAAGCCAAGGACATCACCAGACATGCTGTGTCTTTGGCATGGCAGCAACCTGAGAGACCCAATGGAGTCATTCTTGAGTATGAGGTCAAATACTATGAAAAGGTGAGATGATTCATTGGAAAGTAGTTTCCAGACTGTACTCCAGAACAGTAGAAATTAAATATAGTCAGCATATATATGCATAGTCAGTAAAATTAGCTGTGTTTGTAAGATCATGTGCAGTATTTTTTAATGGAAAGAACAATCCGTCCTTAAATAATTTGATCTAAATTATACTCTGGATAACGAATCAAGTATAATCCATTTCATTTGTCAGTCAAATTTAAATCTTTAAAATTTTGGAGGTGGACATAGATTAACTCTTGATTGATTCAGGCAGCATGTCAGTGTGTGAAACCCTTTTGTTCCAAAAAGACAAAAAACAATCAATCGCGATCAACAGAGCAAAACACAGCTCAGTTATTCCATCTTGTCTTAGGCTTTGTCCCAAATTACTCTCTTCATTTGAGTCCACCCTTTGAGTCACCCTTGTCTCAAGTTCATTTTTTAGTACAGACCTGCATCTCACCGGAAGTATGAACTGTTCCACTGGTGTTTATGCTGCAGCTGAAATTCAATGTGAAAATGAAATATGTTGTTGTTGTTTTTGTAAAATAGTATTTAATGCAGAGATAACCCATATCACCTTCTGAATATTTTTTTGCTGTTGTTTAATCAGCATTGAGACCTGTTACTCCTTAAAGAACTGGCATAATTATTACTCAACTTAGTTAGTACAGAAGAATTTGTTTAGGACACTATAAGGGTGCACACTTGGCTTGAACACTTCTTGTAGTTTCCATTGATTTACAGCAACTTAATTAACAGAAATGTATTTAAAATCACAAGTGTGCCCTCATTTTTTGTCATATTCCTGACATGATGTGACCTGCATCTTTTTACGGGTGTGCACACAAACCTGGTGGTGACAGACTCCTAAAAATATTAATTTGATCTGGTTGAAACAGTACCTGAGTTGCCTCTTACAATCAAATAAAACAACTCCTGTACATACAATAATCACTTTCACATTGAAAACTCAAACCGTATGCCTCTCAAACTTAAAAAAATATATAATTTTCAAAATCCATCAAAGAAGTTCTTCACTGATAGCTGTATGCTTTTAGATACATCAAAACAAAAGGGAGCGACTTGGCTAGACCAGACTCACTCACACTCTCAGCAGGACTCTGGTGAGCGGGGAGGTCAGGGCATCATGGGGTGCTTGGTCAGATCTGGGGTGGAACATGCAGGCTGATGCGATAGAAAGATGATAACAGCATTCTCCTCTCTCTGCTCCCGCTGTGTCTTCTTCTGGCTGGATGATTGCAGATTACAGTCGTGGTCAGATTCCTTTCCCTTTACACTCTGAAGTTTTCCACTCAGACGCCTGCCCTCTTGCTCGCTCACAAAGACAAAGACATAAAGTTTATTGTTTCACCATCCAAGAATTACTAGGCAAACATTAGGGGACATCGAAAAAACAATTAAAGCTTGGCTACTTTGCTTATTTTGGTTCAGACTCAAAACAGTTTAAGAGGTTTGGATGTAGTAATGAAACAGGGGAATATTGAGCAAGCAAATTCAGGTTACACCCAAGGGAGCAAGGGAAAACAATGATGACAACCGTGTTTTTGTATGACTGTGCTGCGGTTTTTCATACAAAAGCCTGGCAGTAGTTTTAGTGTCAGAACCTAAACAAATCCTTTTTCATCAGACTTTGTTTCCAAATGAAACAAACCCACTGACAAATCTAGCACATTTCCTCAACATTTCCTGTTTTTCTTACCCGCTCAGGATCAAAACGAGCGCAGTTATCGCATAACGAAGACCTCGTCCCGAAGCGCTGAGATCAAAGGCTTGAGCCCACTCACTTCCTACGTGTTTCATGTGCGTGCCCGAACCGCTGCTGGCTACGGAGACTTCAGTGCCCCGTTTGAGTTCATGACCAACTCAGGTAGGTTTTTGTGTGTGTGTTTCTGAACCAACAATGCTTACCCTTTGTTCCCACAATTACAGACTTGTGTTGAGTTTTAAGGTGGATCACCCATTCAGCCGGAAACTATTTCTCTAAAGCAACTTAATTACAGCCTTTGTGTATGTTTCCTTTTCTTTACAACTGTTTCTTTGTTTGCTCACTACAAAGTGGATAAATCTCTGTAATGGGTGGAATGTTTTACAGCTCTGTTTCTATGTTGGACATGCTAAAAAAGACAGTCTTTTAAACAGGAATTTAATAACTATCCTCTTGTATTTCCTCCCAGTTCCCTCTCCCATCATTGGAGACGGTGCTAATTCCACAGTGCTCTTGGTGTCTGTGATTGGCAGCGTGGTGCTGTTGCTCATCTTCATCGGAGTCTTCATCATCAGCCGCAGGTGAGCCACTGCGGGTGCTATTCATCTCACAAATACTGTCTGAAACTGGAAGCATTCGTCCATCTCTCCCCTTGTCCCTGTAGGCGTCTCCTTCACCTCTTTCTCTCACCCCGTCTGTCATCCTGTATCATTCTGTCTATCTGTTGTGCTCCCGCTGTCTTCCCTTCTTTCTACCTGTCCATCAGTCAGGTTCTCACAGCTCTTGGTTCTTTTTTTTCCTTTAAGTCAGTCTCTGTTTCCATGTGGTGTAGCTAGCGGTATTTTGATGGACCGATGTCAGCTCAGCTGATTAGACTTCTCTGTGTCGATGGTACTATGGGTTTCCGTATCATGGGTGTTTAAATCCACCAGGAGTGCAAACCATTCTCAAGAGAGATTAGGTGGCAGGATGGCATACGTATATGTTTGTGTAACATATTCGATCTGAGCTGCTGTCTTACTCCCAGGGGAAAGATGTCATGCATGCTTTACCGTAACAGCTCCTCTGAGGCACAATCATCTTTTGGAAGTTGTTTGAACATAAAAGTGCGCATAAATGATGTGACGACACTGTGTTTTGATGGTTTAAAATAATCAAGCCATATTTGTACATTTAGTAAAAGAAAAGTTTTAACTTAGTTATTAGTTATAACTTATCATGATGCAGTGCCTAATGGTTAACAGCTGTATTACAATGCTCTTGTAGCAAATAATACACAATTTTATGTAAATGCACAAAGCTAGAGGATAACTCGAGTATCAGATTTTTTGCAAAATAGTTTTAAGCATATATTTTCAGTGGGGTTTTTTTTTCAAAGAAAAATTTGACAATTTAATCTTCCTAAGACTTGCAGAATGAAATACTATTATTAAAATAACTATAAATATGACTATTATTAATTAACTAGTAATATATTTAACTATTTAAAAAGAATTTTTATTCATTTATGTGGACACTGTCATCTACATGTATGTACATATACAACAAGCAAATATTTTTATAATTTTTATTTAACACATTGAAATATCCAATTTGGAGGTTGGAGAACAGTGCAGCTTTTTTCAGATTTCAATAAACAGCTGTTTTCTAAACAAAACACTGCATTAGACATATTCAGGGTCTGGAAAAGCAGGCAGTAACTTCAGGGAAATGGTAGAGAATAAAAACAAGTGTGACATTCTCATGGCTAAAGCTAGTTTACACATAAAGCTAGTTTACACATCCACTAAATTAGCACGGATACAAAATATTAAATTGTATTTTGATCTGAACGTAACCTGGCATGTTCATATCACAAAATGTAAATAGGAAATACCATTTTTATATATACTGGCCATACTCTCAAAGTGAGTTTTCCTCAACACCGGTTAGAATGAGCATTTAATAGTGCCCTATCATAGATTCCCACGAGGTGAGAGTTCCTATTCTTACACTGGTTGACATTGTGTTATTATCAGCGGAGCTAATCTCGGCATCCTCAAAGTCTTGGAAGCGAAGCATCAAGCTTATTTAGGGAGCAAACAACAATCCAAGATAATGAATGAGTCTTTGTTTTGAGCAAGCAACCATTAAGCACTTCCTCAGTGGATCCCTTCAGCAGGAGACAGGAGTACATCTCTGAGTAGCTCTCACCTTTGGCCGGCTCCTCTTTACCTTGAGGCGACACCAGCCGCTCAGTTGTGGAGATGAGGAGGAGGAGGGGTTAGAGTGCTGCACAAAACTCTGAGTCTTTCAGTACTTGGATACCACACCTGATAATCTCCTTGTTCCTAAAATAAATGGGTACCGAGCGCTCAGGCTGATGGCAGGACCTCTTCTCGGGAAGGCATGGCCCCCCTGCAGGCAGAGCTATTTCCAGCTTCTTCTGAGCATTGAGGCGTTAAAGCCTGGCCTGTTCCTCCTGTTCTACCTGTGGATATGCCCCTCTCTCCTCCTAGTCTTTTCTTCCTTCGCTAGACCCTTCACTTGGGACTTTTAAACATCAGAATGCAGCAGAAAAACAATAACAACAGTTGTGCATTCCTTGCTAAGCCCCCCTTCTCTATTTAGAGCCAGGTGACCCCCGCCTCAGCAGGGAGTCTGGAGCTCGAGCAGTTTCATAGGTGGGGTTGTTATCCAGTCCATTGCTTCTCCTCTGCCTCCT
The DNA here is from genome assembly GCA_900490495.1 of Danionella dracula. Lineage (NCBI taxonomy): Eukaryota > Metazoa > Chordata > Actinopteri > Cypriniformes > Danionidae > Danionella > Danionella dracula. The sequence goes on from UELW01000633.1 coordinate 746,364, forward strand.
GCACCCATGCTGAGAGGTCAGGGGTCGGCCCTAAGGGGTCAGCAGGTGATAAGGTGAAATGAGAACTTTGAAGGTGGCACATACTAGTTCCTCTGTCTTTGTGAACAGGTGGAGAGTGATGTTTTCAGAGGAGGGGTGCTTTTAAATGGGATTCTCTTGCCATTTGATGAGTTGTTTACTCATCAGTCAGCCTCTTTCCTTGTTCCTGTTTGTTCTTTATCCGTCCATCTCTTAATGATTTCAGATGAAAGAACACAAGATGTGGTTCATGAACTAGACTTTTTTGATGGTGTTTCTACTCTCTTTTTTATTTTATGGGAAAGGTTGGATTTTTTTTAACTGTTGAAACAGAATGTTCCTTTAGGTTTAAAGTTGTGTTCTAGATACCTTTGATCTATAATCAGTCTAAATGTTTGCACTGCTGTGTCTGAAATTTTGAGACTCACTTTTTGTACTTAAATCTGTTTTAGAAACAGCATGCACTCTTCTACAACTAAAATATATATTTGACTTGAATCTCCTCTGAATTGTAATGTTGAAAAAAAATCATTTTTATTTGGCTCACGTATTACTCTGACATAATACAATAATTATTTTTAATTCACTCATTAATCTCACTTTCTTCTAAAATCAATGAAATATAAGTTATACATATAATAAGTTAATAACTATGTGATTTAGTAAAAAAGTTAAAGCTTTACCTAATTCTTTGATTAACTGAAAAAGAATATAATGATTGCCGGCAAGTGTTCTGCATATAATGGCACCCTTTCAAATGTTTTTATTTGGGTGCGGTAAGATGGCGTAGTGGTGGAGTATGTCATCCTGTAACTGGAAGGTTGGCGGTTTGATCCCTGCTATGGTCGTTCTGCCATTTTTGCCCTGGGCAAGCCACTTCACCCGCATTGCCCTGAATGGATGTGTGTGACTGATGGGGTGTGTTTGGTGGTGGGCAGTAGGTGGGCAGAGGCCATAGGCTTAGATTGGCAGTCACGTCCTGTCAAATGCAGGGCAGCTGAGTGCTACCAAGGTAGCCTATCACCACCAGAGTGTGATTATTAAGTGAAAGAATAATGCACTAAACATGTTAAAGCCCCTTTGAGCTCTAGAAATGCACAATATAAATTATTATTATAAATTAAGTCAACGACATCAACTGAAAATGTGAACTCATTTAGAAAAGTTTAATTCACAAAAGTTTAACCAACTAAAAAAATTATTGACTCAATTATACCTTATGTTGTAAAAAAATGACTAAACCAACTTTTTATGCTTAGTCAACATTTCATTTATTGTTTTTTTTTTGTGTTTATATGTTTCTGGTAATGTGTGAAATCCAGCAATCTATAGAATATCTAGGTAATGTATAGAATTATTGAAATCGAATGTCAAAGTATGAAATGATTGATATTTTATACATTGCCAAGGCTTGTCTGCCATCAAAGAATATGTCAAGCCTAATCACCAACATTTTTTGCTGTTTTGTCGGTCAATGTTTTATGGTTTAAGTCGTGAACTGTATGTACATGATCAACGTGCCAAAATAAAAGGTGTTTTTGTGTTAAGAAGAAACGTGAGTAAAATACCCCATGTTACTGTGGCATTTTTTATACTGTAACAAGTGCCTCAGTTTCATTTTCATTGTGTTCAGATAATAATATCCCATGCTTTAATTCCTAGTTTTGTTCATTCAGTTTCAAATGCATATTAATTAATAAAGACTTCTCATCTTGCACCCTTAAATCCGTAAATGCTCCGTAAATGCTACTGGTCATTCTGTATAATGTTTAGGAATTAAATGTAGTGTCTAGGAAAAGTATGAAATATGTTGACAAACAATTAATGTATTTATAGTTTGCCTAAAGCCATCAAGCATTCTATACCACAATGGGGTTTTACACTTTGCTGGTAACATAAGCATTACATATTTTAAATATTTAACTTTAAATCTCTCTTTACAGGCGAAGTAAATACAGCAAAGCCAAACAAGATTCTGATGAGGAGCGCCATTTACATCCAGGTAGCTGCACACTTACCCACACTAGCTCATTCTCAAAGTTATTTATCTAGTCTATGGTTCAGAGGGGAAGAGAGGTTTGCATGTTCATAGCACATACTGTGGTGGAACACACAGAAGTCTATGAGAGGGTGGAGAATGGAAAACAGATGTTGTATATTCATCATGGTGTCTGTCTGCCAGCTTTACAGCCTCCTGATATGTAGGCATCTCTCTGTCTCCACAGGAGTCCGGATCTATGTGGACCCCTTCACATATGAGGACCCCAACCAAGCAGTTCGTGAATTTGCTAAAGAAATTGACGCCTCCTGCATTAAGATTGAAAAGGTCATCGGCATTGGTGAGCGAAACGGCCTGCTGTTTTTCTCTTTTGAGGGTTTCTAGACCACAATTGTTGCAGTGAAATGTTAGCCTGCCGTTCCAGAGATATCTCACGGGTCATTATGCACCACAGACGTTTTTTATTCAAGCCTGGTTTTTCCGTTTATAGGAGAATTCGGGGAGGTGTGCAGCGGCCGTCTCAAGATGCCTGGAAAGCGGGAGATCTGTGTGGCCATAAAAACTCTGAAAGCGGGATACACTGACAAGCAGAGACGGGACTTTCTGAGCGAGGCTAGCATCATGGGCCAGTTCGACCACCCGAACATCATCCGCCTGGAGGGAGTCGTTACTAAATGTAAGTCTGTCAAGTGTTTAAAGGCGAAAGAGCTGTGTGTTTTACTGTAGCCATATGCTTTCGAGGTGAAGCGATTTTGCATCTCTTTTTTTTTTAAATGACTATGTTCGCCAGTCAAACATTTTCAAGTGAGCTTCTTTTTAATGGCTAAATAATTTCTAAAAGTAATAACACCTAGTTCATGGTCAGTTTTTTTGTGGTCAGTAATTATATTTTTATTTCAAAGAAATCCCTTCAGGGTTGTGTTGACTATTTTACTATAAAATTTCTTTAAAACTGTGAACATTTCAAATATTCACTTAACATCCAATATCATAAACCAACAAAGGCAAACTCACCTTCTTAGTGCAGTCTTGTTAACATTTAGTTTCAAAAAGAGAAAACTCTTTTAATAATAATAACAATATAATGTTCTGGATTTGAAGTTGCAATGAATAAAAATAACTTTTAACGTTTTTGTAATGACATAAGAAAAAAAGCAATCTCCGGAACATGAAATCACCTCTTAAGAAAATAACTGTTTGCTCCGCTGTCAGTTTTTTGGCCGGTCACTTTAGCTCTGCTGTAGAGCTGATGGTTTTCATTAGAACATTTTGCTTTGAGCTTCAGCCATCAAAATGCTTTGCTGTAAATGGGTTCTATTTTCTTTCTTGTTTTTACTGTTGATTCCCCTTTTCTTCTTGAATTTTAAATGGCTTTTAAAACTGCGCATACGGAATGACACAGACGTTGTTCCCTAATTGGATGAAAAACAACCCTGTCTTTTGTAATGCACCCTTCCAAAAACCAGAACGGAATCTTGGCTTGCTTGCGGACCAACATCAAACCTTTTAATAACTCGCTATTGATTGAAAGTTTAGTCCCTCATATGTGTGTTTAAGAAACCTCAGGAGTGCAGTTGCGGCTGGCCCTCAATGTGCATAACAAATATGCAGAAGACATGGTGTGTGTGCATGTGTGTGTGCATGTGACTGGAGCTATGATTTGCATTGGATGGCTTTGCATTTGACAGCCGGACTGAAGAACACCCGAAGTGTCTCCTCGCGATGATGCTTCTTGTACTCTCTGGCAGCTCAGGAGCTCTAGAGAAATACAGACAAAGATGAAGATATTCTTTTTTTCTGTTTGTTTTGGTAGATGGTAAAGCAAAGAGAGCTGCATTCATATGTAGGGGCTTCTGCAGACACGTTACAATCCCACAATCCCGCAGAGGCACATCTTTTCTCCAGACAGAGCTGGCAAATCCCCGTTCTCTCTGATGTATTAGAAAAGACAATGCCAACAGATGGGTTATAGAGAGAGAGGGAAACAGAGCAAAGCAAGAGACGGGAAGACTTTGGGAAAAATACATACTAGAAACACTCAATGGGGTGACTGGGATTGAAAGCAGACAAAAGCTGAAAGTCATTGAGGGTTTTCTTACTGTTCAGACCAATAAAGAGAAATCGTTTTTGTTTAGTTTCTATCTGCAGGGGATACATTTCCATGTTTTGCATACACTCAACAAGGCATAAAATTCAGTTTTATTTTATTTCACTTCTGTATTGGATGATGAAATTAGATAATAGTATAAGAATATAATTTTTATTTGTTTGTGATTTAAGTGATTTACTTGATTTAACTCTTCATTTTGAAACAACTTTTTTATTATAAAATACTAAATCATGGAATGGTTTGTAGAAACTTGTCTGAAAAGACTCCATACTGTACTTTAAAAGAGAAGATATTTTAAAAATGTCAGTATGAGAAATAAAAATTTAACAAACAAATCATAAACTATGTAGTTTTGATTTGATCTAGTTTTGTTTTGCTTTACATGTCTATTTGTTTTGATTAGTGTCGTTTAGTTTTGTGTCATTTTTTGTTATTTTGTCCCCTTTGATTTTAAGTCATTTTGTTTGTTTTTTTGTGAATTTTATTTAATTTTCTCTCATTTTCTGTGGTTTTGTGCCATTTCTGTCATTTTGTGTCCTTTTTTTGGTGTCATTTTATTTTGTGTCATGTCTTTTTGTTATGTTTTACGTAATTTTGTTTTGTGTAAATTTAACAAATAATATGATATACAGTAATTATCACAAGATCGTAATTTGCCAAAAATTCTACCTTTTTGGGGACACCTGATAATGTAGCTTATGTAATTGCAGCTATTCTCCCATGCTGTAATCCTCGGCACTGCCGAAGCACAGTATCCTACAGATAACTGTTATTACAAACAGACAATGGTAGCCCTTTCTCATGGCCTGTGCCTCCCACAGCCTAATTAAACCTGTTCAATACGTTACTAATGATGTAGAAATTGTCCTAAACAAATAAAGACGAAATGCCCCTAAGCCTCAGAAAAGGAAAGAGAGATAGGATGCCAGTCGTCTGTGCAGAAAGCTTTCACAGACAGGCTTGGTGGGCGCAGTCTTTTATGCGCTGGCATTAAATGCAGGATTGTATTTGCATAATGAAGGCACTGCTCGAACACTGGAATGATTCCTCTGAGGTGAAGTGTGGATGTGTGTGTGAAATATTGAGAGGCTCTGTGTAGGTGTGTGTATGTATACCATTGTTCTCTATTGTGAGGCTCCATTGCTGCTTCCTTTTGGTTTTGTGAGAGGAGTCCTGTGTTGCCATAGCATTGGCTTGTCTGAGAACTGACTGGCAGGTAATGTGGGAATCCAACTCTGATAGCCTTCAGCAATGACAACATCCATTAAATAAACCCACATTGAAACCCACTCGCTAAAAGGGGTGCCCAGAACGGATGTAGAGTGGAGAGAAACCATGAAGAGCTTGTGTGATGACACTGGAGCTGATTGGGAAGAGTCATTCAAAAGTGCAGGTGTGGGGCTTGAGTGGAAATGATTTTAAAATATAACGTTACTCATGAAGGAAGAAGATTGAAACAGCCACTAGTGCGCCATAGTTGATTGGTTCCCAGGAAAAATAACTGGAGCCAATCAGACGATGTTATGAAGCTAATCTTGAGATATTCAGCTGAGTTTAACGCTAAGGTTGGAGATGTACTTCAAAAATATTATCAGAAATGCTTGAAATATGAAATACTATTTTTTATTTCAATGCCTGGCAAATTCACACATGTATAAGCAAATTTGACCTAATTCACTGTTTCTGTCTGCAGGCAAGCCAGTGATGATAATTACTGAGTACATGGAAAATGGATCCCTAGATGCATTTCTCAGGGTAGGTTTTATTGTCTTTGAAGTAATGTTTTTTTGTTTGTTTGTTTTTTGCAGTTATTATTACTTTTTGTAGAAAATCTGCTCCCGTGCACCCATTGTCAAGTAATCACCAAACCATTCTTTTTATAATTTGCATTCCTCTTTTATGCATATACTGAGAATGAGCATTCGATTTCAAAAAGAATGCTAACATGAGAAATAAATGTGTGTGATAGAAATAATCTACTATAAGCTATTTAATTCGACAAGGACCAATTGTGACGCAAAGTCCTGACAATGACAGAGCAGCTGTCTATTTTTAATCTGGGAGAAAGTGAAATACACAAGTACAGAAAATATTCAAGTTGGAATTAAATTATGTTTAACACATTTGTAACAAAGAGACCATGTTGGAATTTAATGAAATATGTAAAATTCCTGTTTATTTTTTTATTATTATAATTTTCACGAAACTATTGTGCACATTTTTGTTATTATTGCATTCTATTAAAAACGGTACAATTGTTCAGAATCATGGATCTGCTGAAGTTTTTAAATGAAATTTCGAGGAATACAATTTGGTGAAATTTGTTTGGGAGGAGCGTCATGTAATTGGCAATTGGTCCCAGCTGTTTCCGTTTATCGTCCATCTTACAATTATATACACAACCTAATACTTTTTTCCATTGACGATTAAAATAAAAACCCACCACCACCCCTTTCCGGTCTCATATTTCTTGTGAAGGTTTTCAGGTCAGGGTCACTCCCAGAGCCCTCCTCAGAAAGCTCACCCAGCACACTTCATATTGTTTGACAGAAACTTCTGAAAAGTTTTGTTTTGAAGTGTAAAATAGTTTAGGCAAGCACACATTCCAAACAACGTTGATGGAATCTTCACACCTTATGAATAATTCTACCAAAAGCTGAAACCCTTTCTCTTTTTATCATCTTTATCAGAGAGCACAGGGTCATCGTTGTTTCTCTTTTCCCATCTGTCAGCTCCAACAATACAGCCATCAATCAAAATAATGGTGGTGATTTACATGCACAATGTAAGGTAAAATCCAAATGTAATGTTATTTCATAAAGAATGTTTGTAAATTAAAATGTCATACATATTTATTAAAAGTTTGGGTCAAAAATAATCTATCACCACCATATTTGCTTTATCTATTTATTATTATTTTCTAAAAATTCTTGTTCAGTTTACACAGTGAAGAAAATGGTTTTGTCATAACTTTTCTATTGTTTACTCTTTATCAATCTATTAAATGTAACCATTACCTTTTCTTAGAAGAATGATGGGAGGTTCACAGTGATCCAACTGGTGGGCATACTGCGTGGCATCGCTTCAGGAATGAAGTATCTCTCTGACATGAGTTATGTCCACCGTGACTTGGCAGCCCGCAACATCCTGGTCAACAGTAACTTAGTCTGCAAGGTGTCAGATTTCGGAATGTCACGAGTTTTGGAAGAAGATCCGGATGCTGCTTATACAACCAGAGTAAGTAAAGTTTAATTTGACGGCTTCTTGCAGCCCTAACACAAGCTTGCATTTTAGTTTTAGCCTTTAACCAGCATGTATATCAGCAAACTAACCTCAGTCTGAGAGTGTGTGCATGCGTGTGTGTGATTAACCCCCATGCATGTGTTTGCTATCTCTTTTGAAAGGAAATAACAGGAACCTATCAATCACAGGGAGGTAAGATTCCTATTCGCTGGACAGCCCCCGAAGCCATAACATATAGGAAGTTCACCTCCTCTTCAGATGTTTGGAGTTATGGTATCGTGATGTGGGAGGTTATGTCTTATGGAGAGCGGCCGTACTGGGACATGAGTAACCAGGATGTAAGTGTTTGATCAGGGTGATTGATTTGGCGCGTTGCTGGGACCATTTTGACCCTCAGTCTGGATCTGTTTCATGTCTTAGGTTATCAAAGCCATTGAGGAAGGCTACAGGCTACCTCCACCCATGGACTGCCCAGTTTCTCTGCATCAGTTAATGTTGGATTGCTGGCAGAAAGAGCGGGCAGAAAGGCCAAAGTTTAGCCAAATTGTCAACATGCTGGACAAGCTCATCCGAAACCCCAACAGCCTAAAAAGGACAGGAGGAGAAATAGCCAGGTAAAGGATTTATGCCATGGAAGCTGAATAACTACCAGTCATGGGATTAAACAGAGGTCACATGACTAGGTAAAACAAGACATGGAATACAAGGAATAAACAAAGAAAAAATAAAAGGAATACACAGAGAAAAAATTAAAACACAGCATTAGGCTGACATTTGGTTATTCTCAGGTTGAAAGAATGATGTGTCCTCATCAATATGTTTTATTAACACACTAAGATATTTCTTTCCATTATAAATACCCACTTGGTATTTATTGCCTGGTATAATTGGCCACGAGTGTCCTGCAGAGCCTTTCCCAGCTCTCTTTGGGAGAAAGAACACACATTCTGTACTTGTTAATAATTCAGATATAAATAGCAATACAAACTTTGTCTCATTATTATGTATACATAAATCAGCTTGGAGCTCATTTTAAAATTTCATTTCCTCGGAATCCATGCCATGTTTGAATGGGCACGTCTTCTCAACTCATGTTTCTAGCTTTAGGCATTTCTTTTCTGGTTACCAGTGATTAGACTCCAATAAACGAGTCCTCAGACCTGGCACATAAGTGTGTGTCACATGCATGACTGCCAGTGTTTTATAAACTTCTTCCAATGGAGTGATGCTCAGAGCTATAAACTCTTTTATAGATCTTTCTTAGGTTGTTCAAAACAGGCAGCGCAGAGCCAGCTCAAGCTTTCAGGGATTTTTACTAAGTCTTTTTCTGTTTTTTTAGACCCAACACCACCCTTCTGGAGCCCAGCAGCCCGGAATTTCCTTCCACCGTGGGATCCGTTGGCGACTGGCTGCAGGCCATCAACATGGAACGCTACAGAGACAACTTCACCGCTGGTGGCTACACCACTCCAGAGGCAGTGGTGCACATGACACAAGAGTAAGTGAGGGGATAACACCCGGGGAATCTTTGGCATATACTGTTAGTAGTTATGTTATTCTGGTTTATATAATTATATAAATATATATTTGGGTTGTATCATTACATATGTTATTTGCAGTTATTTGAAGATCATGTCGGTATGAGAAAACCGAATAATGTGACCCAAGTATTGCATCAAATGTTTTCTGTTCATAAAAAAGTAAAATATTATAATTTTGTGTTTTGTTGGGCCCACTAATCCAGAACCAGAACAAGCCTGTAGCCAATAAGCAGGAGCTACCAAAATTGGGTGGTGACACAAACCTCAACAATAACTCTTAGAAATACTGTACTTTAAGTGAACTTTGGTGCTATTTTTCCTTCACAAATACTCAAATTTGCTCTCGATAAAATACATATATTTTGTTTTAATTGTAGTGTTATTTTTTTACATTACAGAAAATTCCCAGCTTTTATTTCTACCTTTAAAATATTCACCAATTCAATGTAGCTTAACAATAACTCTGTAAAAAGGCAACAGTATAAATCTGTAGTTTTAGGTATATAAATGATCATTAGAATGAACATGATTTGTGGATGTTAGTCTTTTCACCTCGTGTTTTATTCATAATGCACTTTATCACAACAAAGTTAATATGAATGGCTTACAATGAAATAAGATAACAAGAGCATAAATATAATACTCACATAAAACACATTTATATAATAAACAAACATCAAAATTAAAGCTCAGAGTAAATTTAGAAACCAATTTAAAAAAAGGTAGATTTGAAGACTGCTGAATGTTCAGAACTTTAGTGCTACGACCGAAAAAGTGAGCCTAACTACATAGTACTGGATACCTCCAGAAGAATCTGGTCAGCTGACCTGAGGGTTCAAGATGGGGTGAAGGGACAGAGAAATTCAGAAATATATAGTGTTAACATCATTTATTCTCTGAAAAACAACTAAAAGCAGTTAAAAACATATCCTAAAAACACACTGTTTACGTTCTTTAAAGAGAGCTCACTTAAACATGCTTCTGATTAATGGTACAAGAGTCAGAATTCCGTGCAAAAACTCTCCAGATGCCAGCGAAGCAAGGCGAATTCTACTTTGGCATTCAAATATTCAGCCGGGAAAATCCTCTTAGATTTCATGTCAGAAACAAATGAGCTGAGCAGGATAAAATATCAGTCTGTGGATGTCAAATGATGCATGTTCTCATGATCTCTGTTTTGTATTTGCTTTAAACAGAGACATGGCGAGGATAGGGATCTCTTCTGCAGCACATCAGGACAAGATCCTCAACAGTGCACAAGGAATGCTTTCCCAGATGCAACAAATGCAGGACAGGATGGTTCCTGTCTGAAACTCATAGGAACAGAACATAGACAACACACTTTGGACTTACTTTTTTATTTTTGGTTCTAAGAAAATCCATTTACCTCATCCATGCACTTTAAATTACATTTTTGAGGGAAAGTGAAAATAATTAAAAAAAAACACTAAAGAATTCAGAGGAATGATACAGCACTTTTGGTTCATTAACGTTATCCTTGCCGTGGAGTAAAGAGGAGCGTTTGGAGCTGTGCTGATGCTCTGGATGTGATTGTAGGACATTCTAATTTCAATGAACCTAGGAAGGAGTTCCTCTGTTTGTTTCATTTTTTTATGTATGTTCCTGTAAGTAACTGTATAAATAGAACAGAATTTTTTTACTCCGGCGATTTCATGGTTTCTAGACTCGGCAGCACCTGGTGGAATTTTTCAGAGATTAAGATTTTACATTTTTGTGCTACGGGATCTTCCAAATATCCTCAAAGGAAGACCACTTCTGGATGGCCTCCATGCCTCCCCTCCTTCCTTGTGGAATATCTGTCTCCACTCTCCAACTCGCTCCACATGGCCTGCCATGGAATAAAAAAAATGGGCCCTCAGTTTACATCTTTCTCTCTTCACCTCTGTCTGCGTGGTTTTCCCCAGCTCTCTATGTCTCCAGAGAGCTCCGGCGGGCTGTGAAATCAGCGTCTCCTTTACTGGAAGTTCCATCAGAGCTGAGCTAAGGTAAGCACACAGTAACGAGTCAGACGTAGTGTTTATGAGATCTGCTCTACTTCCTCTTCATCCCCTGCAGATATTTATCCAACCATTAGTTCGGATTGCAACCAGTGCAGTTGAACACTAGGGATCGTTTTTGTAGAGTTTTACAGCAAGAGTTTGAAAGATGAAATGTGTTTTTTGTCAGTTATGTTATAAATGCTCTGGAGATGATTTCAATTAATGCCATCTTTGTTTGTCTTTGTCTGTTTACAAGATTCGCTTTGAATCCCTGAATCCTAACTATTATCTCTCTGGTTCCACAGAGTCACCTTCCGACATCTGTTCTGCAGTGATTTCGTGACTGGGTTGCAATAACTGCTTACTCTTGACATCAAGACAAAGAACTTCAATTCCCATGATTCCATGCTTCCATAACGGAACAAAGAAAACATAACAAACAACCCAAGAAGGAGTTGAAGGGCCCTTCGGTTGTCTCCTGAGAGAGTTGAAGAGAGATATAATGAACGTTTTCTCTTGACTGGAAAGACTCTGCGTTCTTGGAGCCGCGTGTTGCTGTGTCCTCTGAAGGATGATGCTAAGGTTTGAAACAAAAGCACATGATGTGTGCTTGGACTGCTGAACCCTGTGCCTGCTCTCTGGAGACCGACAGAATGGAGTTGTTTGCTTGATGTGCTAAGCCACTGCTGGTTTTTGGTTTCTGATCAAGGCTAGAGACTGTAGCTGAAGAAGACGCCATATTTATTTGGCTTGTTTGACTCAAGTTAAAAACCATTTCAATGCTAATGCGAAGGCGGTGTGCAAGCAGAGGCACATTTGTACCTAAAATAAACACATTTCTGGAATGTTTTTGAAAAGGGAATACTTTGAACATTTCACACCAACAACGCCATCCGTCCAATCGGAGAGACTCTCTGTGACATATTCTCTTATTTGCTTTTTTCCATCGCTCAACATTCCCTCCTCACCTGTTTTCGGACCTGTTTGGAATATGCAATGAATGTGAGAGGAGAGGGTGTTTGTAGAATGTACTGTGCCAATTCTCCTAATGTAGATTGTTTCGCAGGAACTAACTAATGGCATTTTCCCCAGCTAAGCTAAACATTTTACGTTTATTGTTGTGTATAACTGTGTCATATTTTTCCCTTTCTTCCATTTTTATTTGTTTAATTTAGGTACATGAGACATGTCATTTATTTATGGTATTTTTTATCTAGATTGTAAATTGTAAAATAGAGCTATGAGAAATAAATGATTGCCAAGTGCATTGTAATTAAAGTGATTCACATAACTATTTCTGCTATTCCAACAGTTTTGGAGATTGATTTGATGGCATGACATTATTCTTAAATTAAGATTGACACTTTTTTTTTTTATTTAATCAGATTTTTTTTTCTATTGAGCTGAAATATTTTCCAAAAATCTAATTGCTTTCCATGGCCATTATTTTTACATTTATTTTTTTTATTTAAAAAAATGTATCATAATAACCATAATGATAGAAAACAGCTATGTTGAAACACATGAATCATGACATACTGTATGTAGAAAAATGTTTATTATTTAACAGATTTGGTTAAATGGTGAAACGATGTTGCCTTGCTAGGAAAACAAGTGCATCATAATTAAATGCAGCTTATAGAAAAACTAGTAATAATCATTGTAACTTTGGATTTGAAACAGTATTCAAACATAATTTTCTCTTTTTGAAAATATAGTATAGTATGGTATGGCATGGTGTGGTATAGTTCTGTGCTACCAGATGAGACAGCATTAGGGGTTCATTTGATTGGTCAGTTCGAAGCACTATATCTATAGATAGAGCAATACTCATCAAGCTGTTGTGAGCTTACAGAAAAGGAAAATAAGATTACACAAAAATGCATCTAAATTGTAAACTATAAATACAACTTTAGCCTTTTTTAATGTGGGAACAATACTAAAACATGTAAGTAATGTAAAAAAGTGAAGTTTGCATCCTTTAAGATGCTCTGAAATATTTATCTTCTAAATTGTTTTAATTAAATAATGTTTGTTAACTCTGGGGAAGCTTTTAGTTCCTTTAAATGTAGGAGTTTGATTTGGCAACAAAATTCTGTTGCAGTTGTTTGCTTAGAATTTTGTAGTTAAACTTAACTGCATGACTAACTTGAACAAAACATTTGGCTCTCCTGTTTTGAATTAGTGAGTGAACCGCTGCTGTATAAACCACTCAAGTTTTCCAATTGTGCCCCTTTATTTCCTTAAATATTTTGTGCTACCTTAAAAAAGGAATTGGGTTGTTAAGGATGCACATACTGGGTGAAACTATGGATATAGCTACTTCATAGTGTCCATGATATCACATAAAGGTTTTTGATTGAAAAAAAGGATATAGCCAGCCATCATCCCCATCAGATAACAGGTAACGAGTGTGACTGTGTCCACGATTAAAAAATAAATCATCTGTCTCATCGTTTTTTGAAAGTAGAAATAAAAAGACATGTTGGTATCACTGTGCTGTATAGTTCAGCACTTTAGCTATGGGTTCTGTCCAATTTTAGAACCCACCTCACATGGTCAGCCATTAAGTTGCAGTCACTTACTTATTGGAACAAGTTTCCTTTTTGGCCGGATGCTGAGATATAAAAAGGTTTCACATCATTCCACTCCCTGCCACTTCCAGCTCAATCTTGAAGAGAGAGTTTGTATAAAGCTGATTGTGAGTAAAAGCAGCTTGGGTGCGCTAACCCACACATTAAAAGCCTATCAAAATTGAGATGAAAAAAGGAGAAAATTTTCCCCTTAAGAACAATCTCAACAATCAAACCGTATTATGGTTGAAGCAGTGGCAGAAGAGGGGGCTGCCCATGAGTGCCTGCGTTTCGTCAGCCTTTCATTTATTTTTCAACCCTCCCTTTTTTTTTCTTGAAACTTTTTTCCTGTCCTTTCTGCCTGGTGAATGGGCTGTAATACAGGCGCTTTGGCACGGTGCGGCTGCTTAATCAGTAAACATCTGTTTCCCACAGCCGTCCCAGGCGCGATGAGGCCTGATTGAGCAAAGCCTTTGATAAATAAAGGAGGGAGGGGGGTGGTGGAGAGGAGAAAACGTAATTTTAGAAACCCAGAAAACCCTGCAATGAGCCAAGTAATGTTTTTCTTCTGACAATCACTATAATGAGGGATGCATTAATTAGGAGTGTATTTAGACGCCTGTCACTTTTGGGGGGAATAGAAGGATGGAGCAAAAAAAAAAAGACTTTGCTGAGGAGCCACATTGCTGGATTGGTTGATATGTGAGGAAGAGAAAGAGCATTCCTGCAGGATGAGAGCGAGAGACAGGGAACAGGAGTATTATGATGGCTCTCCTTGAGGCTTAACAGGAACATCATGGACCAGGATTTAGAGCGTGCTGAAGGACTGATAATGTCTGAGGACCCTGAAAAGTCTTACAACATTAGTCTGAGTTAGTTGTAAGTCACACAAAAAAAGCAATCCTGGTACAGAACAATCTGGACTGTCAGGAAACTTAAAGATCCTTTGCAGTTACAAGAGGCTGTTCTGGATTGGATTTATTTTCAATGAATGAATAAATAATTGATGACATTTGAAAACGGAAGAAAATGAAAAAAAGTTAAAAGAAGATCAAGAACTCTTTAGAGTTAAGTTCTGGCCATATTGCGCCGGGTTCTGTGCATTCCTTCATCAACGGCGGGTTGTTCACCCAGGTTGAGAAAAGTAGATATGTAATGGAGCTCCCTGCTGTTTGATGGCGCCAATAGCCTACGAAAAGTCTCCAAGAGCCTACGAAAAGTCTCCATCCACATGGTAGCCTACAAAACTATAGGCCCTCCAACGCTCGCTTTTTACCACAGAATCTGGTAAACAAACATTCAGCAGCAGAGTTCCAGAAAGCAAAATTAACTTACCATTTGCTTTAACCTGAACTTACTCTCGGTATGCAACATGTAGTCTTTTCCTGACTCTTCTTCTTCTATGCTACTGCGTCTAGGAAGCTTGTCCAAAGGGTGAAGAGCGCTCGATTTAATACATGTACGTAACATCAGCACTCCTTCACATGTCAACAAAAGATCCACATTCATTGGTGGAACTGGAGTTTGCTTGGCAACACACCAGCTAGATATAAAAGAGGCAAACCTTGTTGGTTTTTCACCCTTGATCTGTGCTAGATTGTCCACAGCCAAAGATTGAAAATTAAAAATGAATTGTTGTTCACATCAAAGTTTCCCAATGTGGCCTTACCTTTAGTTTCAATCATCTTGGTAGCAAAATATTTTTAAGATTTAACTGAAATAAACCTTAGAAAAAAACAGGTACATATTAAAACAGGTAAATTTTTTGTATTTATGTAAGCACTATCTCATTTTTTCCTAAATAGTAATAGTATCATTATTTAAATTTGAATATTAAATGGCAAGACTTGATTTTCTTACAATTCCAACTTTGTGCCTCACATATTGCAATTTAGTTTATTTATCTATCCATCTTTATCTATGTTGCTGTGTTGTCATTCACCCTGTAAAACAATTCTAACAATTTGCCTACTTTTTATGTTAAGGTATACGGACATGTTACTTGTGTAACCACTTACAACGTTTGCAAGAAGAAACATGGCGGGAATGTTAAATAAGTGATCAAAACAGATTTTCTCAGCCCTTGACAAATGTTTGGTGGGAACCTCTGCATTCTATTTTTCCATAATCAGCCCTAATCTGCACGAGACCTCTGGTCCATTAATCCCCATACAAACAGTTTCAGACAGAAAACCATTGTCCTGCCTTCATTCTACAACTACAAAGAAGACATTTACTTTAGCTCTTGATCAAAAAGAAAAAAAATGCATATGCTTATTTCAAATTTACATCTAAACAAAAGTATTAGAGCATCTAATAAAATAAAAAGCAGAAACCTTTTTTGTTGTTTTCCTCAACTATGTCAACGATACGGTTGACAAACTACTAACAAGAAAAACTGCCTAGAAAAAAACACAATATTTAAATCATCCTAGATTTTTTTGTTGCTATTTTTTTTCTTTTTGACAATATTTTCCTTTATACATAAAAATTACCACTTTATTTATATATTTAAAAAAAATCTTAAAACAAGATGAAACGTTCTATTATTGATCTAAGATGGGACCTTTGCTTGTTCATCTTTTAAAAGCTGAATCTGCTCACTTGATGCTGGATTGGGTTCATAACATCATCACCGCTTCATGCTCATTAATATGTGGTGTAGAATATCTGCATGATTGGCTGTGGCTGTGTGCACATGCTGGGCTGAGCATCATACAGCCCTGCATGATTAATGAGAATGAGATGACAAAGGTAATGAGGTTTGCTTAACAGTGTCATAGTCACCCACAGGCTTTTACCGGAACCATCTAATGGAGGAAGAGAGAAAGAGAGCAGAGGGTGCTCAATGCAATTAAAATCTTCAATTTATTATCCTTTCCCACTGTCTCGCCGCTTCTATCATTATGCTGCATGTTGTGAGTCTCTTCATTGCTCTTTTGATGTGCTATTGCTCTTCATTTTCCACTCTCTCAAAGTTTTTCATTTAATTATTATTATTTTGACTGATTATACCCAGCTTTCACTAGGATTAATTCTCCTAAAACTCTCTTGAATTGACTGAACAAAACAAAAGCTACATGTGTGTTAAACGCAACAGCATTAACAATACATTTGGAAATCTGAACCAATATTTATTTAATTTGAGACCAACTACCTCTAATAGGATAAATCCGTAATGGTTCTTCTGCTTGCTATTCAATGGATTGATTACTGCAGTGTAATGTACCATGGCCTCCCAAATATTCCCTGCACAAACTTAAATTAGTCCAAAACACAGTAACACCCCACGCTATGAACACGCTCCCACCAATTCAACTACACTGACTTCCAGTCCAGTACCACTGTCAGTTCTCTATCTTTCGTGAACAACATCTCCTACTCTCTTGGGAGAGGGCTTTTAAGACCATCATATTTCTACACACATTTTTGGTCCAGAATTTTGCATGTAAACACACCTCAAATCATAACAATGGAGGCCGACACAAGCTCACACATTTAGGCAAGCAAATGTGTGTAATGAAAAAGAAATCTCATGCCCAACCAATGAAAATTGGCTCTTTGATGACATGTTTAGAGCGCTGTTGGGACATAAAAGAACAGCTACGTTGTGCTCAATACACACTCTCACATCGACCTCATAACAGCAAACAGCAAAGAAGAGGAACAACGTGAAGAAGAGCCAATAACAGAAACTGTTAACATGGACATTCAGAAACTTGCCTTATTGGTATCTGAACATACAGAGTTATTCGACAAAGCCCACAAAGATTATAAAATTTTCCTGATTGCCTTCCAAATGCAAGGAGCATAGCTGCAATGCTAATAGTGCAGTGTGGGAATACTAAATCCAATAGGGTTATCGTAACAAACAAACCCAAACTCTTTTACTTACCCACATGACTTACCCACGATACTTAAAAAAGTATACCTAATCTTCTTTTGGTTTTCGATCAAATGTGGGTGCATAGCAACATAGAGGACGCAATAGCCACAATGGATGGTCAAAAATGATATGTCAGAACTCATGTCATAAAAAAAATGCCCACAACAACTTGTCAGCTCATGTACAGGACTAACTGCAGCCAAGTTTCCTTGATGAATCATTAGGTTGGCTTAATCATTGTTTTTGTTGTTAAAACAAAACAGATTTTATGATCCAAGCAATTTTTGGTAGAAAGCCTTACAATTAGGAGTGAAAAGTTATCATAAACATATAGCAAAATGTGCATGACTCTTTTAACTTCTCAACAGTAGCCTATGGTGTAGCTGAATGGAGAAAGCATTTAAGAACACATAGAGAAGATAAGAAAAAGTAAAATTAGCTCTTTTGGTACACTTGTAAAAACCAACAAAGTATTCAAATCTTTCAGAGTGCATGAAAATGTATGTAAATTGCAGCTCTGTTTGAGTTGCCTTATTTTTAAGAAAGCCTTTTTCTGTGGCATTTTTACTGATACAATATAAAAATGTCAAAATTCTCAAATTGACCAGCACAGGTAAAAGTTGGATATGCCTATATCAACCATTATTTAAAAACAACATGCCCCTCCTCTAGTCAAAAAAGGGTTTTGGTTCCGGTCCTACTAAAATGCTACAATAGTTCAGCCCAAAACCTGTCTTCTTTATTTCTTCTCTGTCAGGTTCTAAGCATTTATTATATAGAGTAAGAAAAAAAACGAGAAACATAAATCAATTACATAGCTGTGCCAGCAAATTTGAAATGCTCAACTTGTGAAAGTTCAACATATCCATCTCTATAATGCAACAAAGCCTTGGAACCTTTTCAACCACAAAGTGTGATACAGAGAACACTTGTGTGATTCATCAGAATGGGAGATAGAGATAATGATGGAGCAAAGGATAAATATTAGCAGCCAGAGAAAGCGAGAGAAATGTTTGGACAAGGCCATGAGCTTAGTGCCTGGGTTTGCACGTGCACCGCAGGACAATTCATACAGACTGCCATGCCAAAAGTCTCCTGCGCCGAGTGCAAACACATTTCTTTTCAGAGGCTTACCGGTGCCTTGTGGTCCAAAACCAATACTGAGGCTAGCTTAACTGTTTTTACAAAACTCTACTTTTTTGTCAACGTCTGAATAATATGAAATATCAATAATTGAGGTTGGTCATTGATAAATTGAAATTGAAGAAGCAATCTACAGACTGTCCTCATTACAGTACCTCTTGCTAAACATCACTCGATCAATGAAATGCTATTTGCATACCATGTTTTTGACAAAATCTGTCTTCCCACACAAGAAAGAAACAGTGCTGTGCTGGTCTGCAGTGATCTGGAAAGACTCCATTTCTGACTGTAGGTACAAGGGGCAAAAGGAGTGAGAGGGAAAGAGAGAGAAATTGAAGAGAACGAGGGAGATTGGGACAGAGAGTGATGCTGTGAGCCGTTCTGTTGAAACGTTCAGCAGTGGAGGGAAGCCATCTGCTGCATTACAACAACCTGCAGGAGAGAGAGAGAGGTGAAGCAGGTAGTGGAGCGCCTTAGGTAATGATCTCACCCATGTTGGACCAAAACAAATGCACATGCCATTCTGCAACAGCGACTTCAATCTGCTACTGGACATTTATGAGCAGGTGACAAAATGCCCGCCAAAACTGTACATGTACTTTGAAAGATGGTCACATAAAAAAATCAATTCAAAGGTTTCTCTCACAAAGCTCTTGGGACGGACTTTTCAAAGGAACCAAATCTCAATTCTATAAGCTCAAGGGACTCCTTGAAGAGAAAAAAAGACAAACTGGTGGATAAGGGTAAAGTCCATTTTTATTGTCACCCTTTGAATTGTATTAAGGCTGGTATTGTTAGCATAGCTACTAGATGCAACTACAATGATGCTAAACTTGAAGCCTCGTGTGTCAGATTGCAGTATTTGATGCCTCAGAAAAAAAAAACGTTTTCTTTCAATTTCTGACCTATAATGTCCAAATTTATTAGCCAAGACTTCCTCCGTTAATAAGACTCTGACAGGTATTTCCAGTGTCCAACTTTTAATGCTTTTATGATCGTATATATCGTTATACATCGTATGTAACACAGCCTGCCAGGGTAATTACTGCGTACTTACAGGGTAATTTTGATGTAATTACAAGGGTAATTACAGCTTATTTACTTATTAAATACTGTTTATTTAGACAGTATGGTGTAATTTCTGTGTAAATACAGCATACATATATGACGATTGTGGTGTAATTACAAGGTAAAGTGAAATTGAAAGTAACCAGTTTGGCAGATATAAACTGATCAATACCCAGTATGTGTGCTCTGCATTTAACCCATCCCAGTGTACACACACAGCAGTGAACAAACACACCGGGAACACACACCCGGAGCAGTGGGCAGTCAGTCATGGCTGTGGCGCCCGGGGAGCAGTCGGGAAACTGGGATTACTATGTAATTATTGTGTACCTACTGGGTAATTATTGGTAAGGGCAAGGGTATCTAAAGTGGAGTTTGCTGAAGATGAAGAGCAAGTGATTCATCACTCAAACCACCTTCAACTCAGTGGATCTGCGGATCGAACCTGCAACTTTCTGGTCACAAGTCAATCTGCTTTTCCACCAGAATACAACTACTGTGTACTTACGGCGCAGTTACTATGTAATTACTGTGTACCTACTGGGTAATTATTGGTACATGGTAACAACTTACAATATATTTTTGTGTAGTTATTTCTGTTTTTTTGGTATATGAATAGCTACACTTTAATCACCCTGCAACTACACTGACTGATGGCTGTAATCTAAAGTGGAGTTTGTTTTCTGTAGTTACACATTAATTACCCGGTAAGAACACAGTAATTACACAATAGTTACCCTAGAATTACACAGGAATTACCATATAAGAACACTGTAAGTACACAGTAATTGCCCTTTAACTAGCAAGCTGTAATCTAAAGTGTTACCAAATATATAATACAATAATAATACAAAAACTTTCCATTCTTTGATTTTGCATAAGATGTGCCTTCTAAAGCACCCTGCAAGCACTTAATCAGTAGAGCAAATACGTTGTTAGAAATGAGAGGGAGTTCAATCTGGTATGACAAAACTAAGAATAAATTGAAATGACTCACCTTAAAATCATGCTTGTTTTTAAATCATTGATTTAATCTATTCATCATTAAGCTGTATCTTTATCCAAAACTAATGTACAGCAGTAACCGAGTTACAGTCTTATTTTTTTCATCTCAAGACTCGATTCAGTAGCTGTTTACTGTAAATTCCTTTCTCTGAAACAATAGTATGTTCACTTGTGAATGCATTTTTTATGGAACTACAATTAATCGTCTAAATAGAACATCTTATTATATCATTCATTTGACCAGTAATTGGCCTTCCACTGCTTTTTACTAATTTATACTGATAAATAGTTCACCATTAGAACATTTGTCAGTTGTTTCAAGGATAATAACCCCATACGTCACAGTTTGGTTGCTGTGTCAGCTGTATCAAAGCGACTTGGCCTCGACTGCACAATCAACCATGAAAAACGCAGAGATAAGGCTTTTGTTTACAAGAAGAGTTTTTTTTCAGAGAACATCATTGACATTCATGTCTGTAGCAGGTAACAAAGATAATATGTAGCCAATTGCATCACTCCAAAACTGGCATAAATATTCACCAGGCCCGCACAAAGCAAATTGACTCAACATTCAAGGTTACAGATAAGATAACATCCATGGGGGAATGCCAATACCTCACATTGACTGAGGGGAGGCTGAATTAGTGGGTTATGGGGAAGTCTGCACACCTTGTGTTTTCATGTATGAGGAGTTATCACAAATAAAAATAAATGCTGTAATAATTTATGCCTACAGTTCAATATAACAAGCATCAGCAAATAGTATTGAAACATTCTATTTATCTGTTCAATCCCATAACTGATCATCACACATTCCATCACAGAATGTGCTTCTACCCTTCCTCCAACTCTTTCCTTTTTCTCACTTTTCACCACAATTCTGCTCTCCAGTTAGAGTCCCCTGAGCTCAAACTAACTTCAATATGAGATATAAATATCCTCAGCATTTAATCTCTATTCTCTTTGAGTCTTCTTCTTGGCTTGAGAATTCACTTTGCTCCCCTTTTTCTCTCATGTTCCTCTACAGAGCCCATCTGATTTAGCCAGACCACCAGTCCTGCAGAGCACTCACTTCTTGTGAAACGTTTGGAGGAAAATCATTTAAACACTGTTTTAATAGACTTGAGATGCGATCATCTTGTATAATTAGAAATTGATTCAATAGCATATGTACATACAGAGTGCACTACCAATTTTAGAGGAGAAACTTTTATCCACATAAAAAGCACAGGCTTTGACTTATCTAACTGATTGTAACTGATAAATGATTGTCTAAAACTCTAAAAAATAAGTGATTTCAATAATCAGGCTCTTCACCAGCAGCAAAAATGGCACAATGAACTCAACATGTCAAAACTTAAGAGAATGCTCACATAGAAAAACCAATAGCTTTATAAAATACTTACTATTTTAAACACATGTAGCGTAAATCCTGAAAACTCAACCAAAGAAAAAAATGCCGTAATCGCCACACAAATGTAGGTCCAATCTCAAATGCACTCTAAATATTTTTTTAACATTTGCTTGAAAAAACCTCATTCCATCATAAATGTAAGAAACACAGCTTAAATATGCCAAAAAGAGATAAGTTTAGCTTTTAGCGAGGCAACAGCTAATAATAGACTCATGGAACAGTGGTGCAGATTTCAGTGACAAAAAAGGACAACATCAGGTGACCAAATTACGATTATGATTGAACTTTATTGTCATTGGTACATTCACAGAGCCAATGAAAGGCAGTTAGCATCTATCCAAAAGTGCATAAGTGGACTATTTATGATAAGGGTATTATATTTACTAATTACAGAGCGATGAAAGTGCAAAAAGTGGCAAATGTAGGGACCAAGCTAACAAGGAACAGTCTTGTAACATTCACTAACATTCTTTAAAGGTTTTCTAAATGTTAGGTCAAAACGTTTCCAAAAGAACAAACTAGTAACATTGTAATAACGCTAAACTAAAAATGTTATCAAAACAACATTCTCAGAAAATTCCAACAACGTTTTTGTAAGCGATGAATGTTCTAAAAACGGTTTAATAACTTGAGAGAATGCTCACGGAACTTTAAAAAACGTTTATGCAACCTTAGCAACAACGTTTCCAGAACATTCTTGTAAAATAAATGTGTTAGCTGGGAAGTGGCTAAGGAGTGATTAACACTGTATAAGCAGCTGTTGAGCGCAGAAACAGCAACAGGAGAGAAGTCTGTTTATGTAAGTTCACAATCCATGGTAAAAATTAAGTAAGTTTTTACATTACCAGTTTTATTATTTAAGTTTTACTGCAATTGGAGGTAGCATATGTTAATGCTAGCATGAGTTAGCAACAGATGGGAAATGCATTCAAATATTATTGTAGATATCTTAATTTTTATGCTTTAACTGCCTCTGTGACACACTACACAATGCCCAAAGTAGAACGTTAGCAGTTATTTGCTTTGGTTTTTGGCATTAGAGTATTATTGGTGAACTTTTTGGTATAGCATTTAGCATATAAAGTTACCCATTCAAAAAGTCGTGACTCAACTTCAAATTCTGTTGTGCATTTCTGAGTAACAGAAAACTGATATTGTCTGGTGCTGACAGATACTTGGTTGTGATTGGCTGATCTCTGTTGTTGGCGTGGGATTTAGGAATAGGTCAATTCTAAAGTGATTTTTTTTCAACTGCTCCTGTTGCATTTGTCCTTCACCCAACATTCCCTCTGACTTTCTCTCTCTCTTTATCTCTGTATGTATCTTCACTTCTCTCCTTCTCCCTCTCTCCAAGCTGATAGATGGCTTGTTGTGGGTTTTCTGACAGGATCAGTGCTCAGAAAGCCTGGTTTATTTATCTCCTCTTCTTTCCCTGATCCATCTCCGCTGTCACATTCAGCCCTGCTCGCCATAATCAC
This sequence comes from Danionella dracula, assembly GCA_900490495.1. Classification (NCBI taxonomy): domain Eukaryota; kingdom Metazoa; phylum Chordata; class Actinopteri; order Cypriniformes; family Danionidae; genus Danionella; species Danionella dracula. The sequence goes on from UELW01000633.1 coordinate 769,842, forward strand.
CACCATCTGCGAGAGGGTGAGGGAAGCAGGAAGCTTTCTTCGGACATGTGACCTTCTTCTGCCACTCGCCGAGGCTAATCATCACCGTGTTATCAGCTGTCGGGAGTGGGAGTGTGAAGGTAGAAAAAAAAATGATTTCATGATGAGTGATGTAGCTTTGATCGATGCAGTTCAGATTTCCTAACCTCAAATCTCTTAAAGTAGTCAGAGTGCTGTAGAGGTCAACCGCTATAATTGAGACAAGCAAGGTTGATAATTCTCCTGCTGAAAAGGGAATTTCATTTAGAATCTCATCACACTTCAGCAGCTTGTTCTACATGCTCATTAGCTGCCTGTAAAATTCGGACTTCGGTATATGCTGCTACTGCTATTGCATAAAGCATTGCTTGAGTGGGCCCCTGGCTCTATCAAGGATTTACTGACACGTTTACCAACTGCACAGTCTTTGTGCTCCTCTGAAAACTACATACAATATGAAGAAGGGTATGCCTTCTAATGACTATCAGAAATCAGCAACTGAAAATTTGAATTTTCTACAAGCATCTTTTACATGACATTTTGTACAGCGGTTTGGTCCATTTGAATGGTATTTCACAGTCCAGAATTGTTTAACATGTTTAAAGAGCACTTATTATGGATGATTCAAAATAAATTAATGCAGTGTCTAAGTTTGTTAAGTTGGACAGACATTTTTAAAGGCTTTTTACACCATGTTTTACATATTAAGTCAATGAGAAGAGGCGATTACATGGGGAAGACTGAATAGCAAAATGTTGACTTCCTGTGCTTTCTTGACGTGTCGAAGAAAACAGATGCTGAAGTATGTTGCAGTTGTGGGAAAAAATTCAGAAAAGAGAAATCTGCTTACCTCATCCAATCAACTTGCTCTATACATTTGAAACTCTGTCCTGAAGGAAGTCACCCTGAATGTTCTGAAATTAGTGTTTGATGATTACAAAGTTGACAGCGTCTTCTTCTTTGGGTCGCAGAGTAAACATCTGAAGACCTAGTTTTTCTCTGTCGTCTCAGTTAATAGCATGTATTTCATCGAGACACAGCCGCGTTGACTCAGCGTTCTGTTCACTCTGCCATTTTCACATCAAGTAATCAGTTTATCATGTGTCCACCCAATGACACAACAGGTGATGCTAACACACCAAAGCTCAGTGCCAACAGTAAGAAGCAGCCTGTTGATTTACTGATCTAGCATCAGTGATCCTTAGCAATTGCATTTCCATTTTTTATTTAGCTTCAGAAATGCTTGGGGAAATTTAACATTAGTTTTGTAAAGATGCTACCGCACTACCTTATTAATAAAATAGTTTTGCTTATTGAAAAGGTACTTTATTTAAAAAGAAGTGAAACTACCACCACGCTACTAAGAAATGTAGATAAACTAGTTGTATCACCACTTGTAGCGATGCTACTGCCGAACACTCCACCCAGGTGCTGTATCATCACACAAGCTTTTTACAAACATAAGACTCAAACTGTAAGTTGCTGTGAGTAGTGTCAGCTAAAAGGTCAGAAAATCGGATGAGTTTTGTTCACATTGAGAATATAAGGATGCTCTGACAGCTTTAGCTAAACTACCATTGTATGGGTGAGGAGTTTTTATGATTTTGTAGATTTTGTGACAGTTTTTGTGGAGTTTGTGACACTTCAAACACAGAGAGAGGCTTATTTGAAGAAGAGGAGAACATAAACTGACGACTCTCCTCCATGCAGCTGCCTGTTTTGTTGTGCACCATGTGCAGATTTTTGGACACAGATGAAAGCTGTTTTTGTAGTCACCTCAATGCAGAACTAGCAGTTTGAAAAAAAAAATCACCTTTTTAGTGTGAACACAACATAAGGTTTAAAATGAAAGTGCTCTGTTTATAATAATATCTAACCCATAATAATATATAATAATATCTAAGCAAACTAACCTCTCTTGGTACATAAAACATGTTCTCATTTAAAAAATCCCACCATTAGTTTCTTGCACACATCCAGGAAAAGAGAACATTTTGATCCAATAATTTTGAATTTCATCCACTGGTCGTATTGATGTAGACATCACACACGTCACTCAAACATATTTTCTTTTAAAATGGTAAATTTTTATTTTTATTGATTAACATGTAATAAAGTTGTGCAAATCACCTGATTGGAGACAAATTCTTGATTGGATTCTAGTTTTTTGAGTCCAACTGAACTTTGTATCTAAATCAAAAAAATTTAGTTTGGTTTTCTCGAATGCTTATGTGGCACCTAAAAACCAAAAACCTTGTTTTGCACATTTTTGTGTGCCCCTCAGAAGGCAGAGCTTTCTTCTCTCTCACTAAGCAAACACTGAGTTTATCTGTTCTGGCGGAAGTCAGTGGAATGTAAGAGGTGTTGGTGTGGTGTTTGTCATGTGTGAGTATGTGTGTCTGTGTTATATACGCGTGTATGAATCAGAGAGGGTTTGTCAGCTTGCAGGCGGTCCTGTCTGGGGACAGCAGGAAGTATCTGCACTATGCATCTCGCCAGCTCACTAAAGCCCTGCGAGTATTCATGAGGTTCTGATCCAAGGAAAACAGATTACAGATCCGGTTCCATCCATTTTACCTCTGTCCACCACAATTATCCCCCATGTGCTATCAGAGGGAAAGTCATACCTCCTGACACATACTTCATCGCCCATGGGAACTTAAAAAAACATTGCGATGAATTGGACACAAACCAGACCAAAGTGCTGGAAAAGATGCAAGGGGTGTGAAAAATATCGGATGTAAAAAGAGAAGGGCATCGAGCTGAATAGAGAAAGTGAAGGAAACAGGAAAAAAGAACAAAGGTGATGATGAAATGAATAGCCCTTTCACTTAGACTGGTGTCAAAGACGACACAGATGAAAAGAGTAAGGATCTAAATGGTGGGCGATAAGCAGTGTTGCAGAGGCTGATTTAGGAAACAGTCTGTGAGTCCGAGCGTGTGTGGACCTTCGGTGAACTGCTGATAAACTCCTGCGGAGGGCTGCAGGGCTCTGATTTCATTCCTCCTGGTTGGTAGCAGAAAGTTGATGACTTCAGCTCACAGGTCGGCGTGGATTGTCTTTCTGTGTCAAGAATCGCTCTGTTTTTTTTGGCCTGAAGCAGCTTCTTATTGGCCTCTGTGCAGCAGGTCATCTCGACCAGTGACTCACTGTCCATCAGATTATCACTCCAACACTCACTGGCCCATGAAGACTTTGATGTGCTTTTGCTTTTTGTGCAGTGTAGGGAGGTCAGGAAATGGCATGGACACAGCATGAGCCAGATTTGAGCTCTCAGATCTTACCCCACCAGAGTAAAACATCAATTTGCTGTACAAGTTACCCTTCCGAATTGAATCACAAGATGACAAAATTCTTGACATACAACAACATTAATCATTCTTCATACTAGAACCCACGTAGAATTGCAAGATCATCAAAAATGTTCAGTCTCTCCTCTTGCCATAATATGTGCTGGTCTTGGGTCAGGTGGTCGCGGATACAACACTGGTACTTTTTTAGACAGATAAATGTATGGTGACATGATTTTTTACTTTCAAATGTGAATGTGAGCAAAACACATTAAGACACTTGGTGTCTGATCAAATTAACAGAAACAATCATCAGCAATAGTAAAAAATAATTCAGCATTCCAAACAGCAACGATAACAGTGATAATCCAGTCCAAGTTTGCTCTTAATATCTAAACAGTACAACTTACAGTTCTGGATAACTCCTTATTCTTCTCCCTGGATTACTCTAAATATCCCTTGTTACTTTGATGAATAAACTTTATTCACAGATACATTTAAATTAGTATCCAATGGTAGGCAGTACTGCTGAGTTAGTTCCACACCCTGCACTAAGCAATGACTTTAACACTTCTTCTTCTTTAAAAGTTTTGTAAAAATACAAACAGCATCCTTTCTTTGTTTAGCATTCATGGCTAACAGAGTTCATTGATCACCAGAGAAGGCAGAGCTGGAAGAGGGGGAACGCTTTCTGTAACTCGCAAAAAGACAACACTCAAAAAACCTGAAACATATTTGTTTTACTATTACACCTGGTTTTACTGTTACATTTACACTTTATTTACTTTTTGGTATCTCGGTCTTTAATGTGGATTGCTCATGATAATAGATTTAAACACACAGTGATATCCGAATCAAGCACAAAGAGGCTCCAATACATTGCTTTGTCATTAAATATATTCGAGCGAAGTAGTACCTTCTTCATGATAAACTAACCTCAGACTATGGCTTCAACCTGGTGTGTCCTTGTGAGTTTCTGTTAGTACAATTTTGTCATTTTCCTACACTGTGCTGCTGGAGGTTTGTGTTTGTTTGTTGTTTAAACTAACTTTCAGCAGGAAGCTGATTTGTATTCGCTGTGCACATATTCATTAACGTACAGCGCCCTGCTTCAATCAGTCTTGTGCGACCTGGTGTCTGTGTATGCTGTGCGCGTGTGTGGACGCAAGCATTGACTAATGGAAAAGAGAGTCGTGACAATAACGATTAGAGTCGACCCTGTCCCTAATGCATCTCTCACACGCAATGAATACACAATTAGTTTTAGTCTTAAAAGACTGCAGACGCTGCCTAAGCAGACGCTGCCTAAGTTTAAATAAGGTTTGGGGTCTTCCACACCTTCCGAGTTAATCTAGCTTTGTAAAATCCTTTAAAAATGTTTTGAATGCTTTCAAAACAACACCCCCCCCCCTATAAAATGTCTACAATATCCTTTAAAAATATTCTGACTTTCATCCATGTTTAACCCCTTTTGTAAAAAACTCTCTTAAATTTGATTCATTTTTCCTTTTTTATGCAGTAAAACAGAAAAGCTTAGCCTGTTGTAATCTAAAGAAGAAATCAATGGAGGCATTTTTTAAAACACATTTTTTTGCATATATATGGTAAGCATAAAGCTATACACACACAAAAAAACCTCAACTTTTCTGGCAACACTAACCATGCCTTGTACAAAGTAAAATGTTTAGTAGCGTCTATCTCAATCTCTGGCAAACAATTACTTCTATGCTTTTGAGCATTTATGGATATTTTCTTAATCTCTGGCAACCCTTACAATCACATTCACTTAGTGGTCATAAACATTTTCTTAAACTCTGGCAACCAGAACAACATATTGCTAATTTTGAGTGTACATGAGTCTTTTCTCAAACTAAGACACCACTTAACATCACTTTTATGTTATAAAAGATTTACAAAAGTGTCTCAATCTCTGGCAACCCTAAGCAACATGTATATTAATATAAAATATTAGAAAAATAAAACCTGTGAAAATTTTTTTTAAGTCCCTTCGAAAACCCTGGAATAAAGAGCTTGACTTTATAATTAATAATACACCTTATGAATTTATGTTATGTATTTTTGATACCTTTCAGGTCTGAAGAGGTTTGAAAGAGATTGTTCTCCAAGTGACATTTTTGAGATTTATTAAATATTGTAAAACAATGACACAAAAGAAATGTCACAAACATGTGCAATCAGATGAGGTTTTTTTTCAGCTTGGTGGTTACATGGGTGTTTCGAAGTGTTTTAATATCTTCATGTGATTAAATTCCATGCCAAGTAGAAACTCAATCAATTTCTCTTTCTTTCTTCTCAGAAACTGTCGAGCTGGTATGTCCAAAGCGCTGCTGTCAGGGTACATCTCTCCAGCCACCAGTGTAGCTAACGACTCCCATATCTCTTTCTTTTCAAACTTTGTATTACCCAGTCCCTTTCCATTCTCCTCACCAACAGGAATGCAATTTAGTAGCCTCCAACAAAAAGTGGATTAGGTTTGGGAAGGAAACCCTTGTCTGTACTGTCGCCCCTGCTCTTTAAGCTTGATTTTCTGCCTGATTGCTTCTCTCTGAATGAGCCAAAGAATGAATGAATGTTGTAGAGACAGATTGTGGGGAAAGAGAGAAAATGTTATGTGTCTGAGCTAAAATGCAAGCGTTAAAAGTATAAAAAGTAAAGCGAAAAAAACAAGGTCTATTTTAAAAAAGTACCCTAAAATCAGGGGTAAATTCAGTTACTACGTCTTGACCTTCAAAATCAAACAAGGAAAATTTCTAATTCACAACAGGGGAACATTTTTTTATTTTGTACATACATACTGTACAATAAATATATACTAATACAATTACAACTCAGTGACCAATATATACGTTAAAGGTTATCCCAGTGACCCAAAACGCCACTCTCATGCCTGTCACAAACATTCAAATCGCCTTCATTTTCCAATTATTTACATAAAGTGGGATCAATATCCCTGAAAACATGGAGATGACAAACAAATTCCTCTGCACCCGTCGGAGTTAACCCATCCTCATTCTCCTCCCATGATGCAGTGGAGCTTTTGCATACCATCATTTTGCTTCAGGCTGTGTGCAAACAGACATAAATACTTTTGGAGACGTTCAGAAACAGCTGCACCGTATGTGTCTGGATCATGCTGCTGTGAGGCTGAAAAGCAGCCCTTTGGGTGCGGAGTGCATCAGAGAGATACGAATGGGGCGGTCGCTTTGAAGAGCTGATCTCTTTAACCACGTTAGACACAGCAGCCTTTCATTCTGCTCATTTTATTATGACATCCTGGCACCATCATCTTCTCTCTCATGTCGCTCTCTCTGCGATTCTCGCCTTGCAAATTCTCGTCTATATGTCGGTTGATCCTGATGGTTACTGACACACAAGAATGACACGTAATCAGCCGGGGGAGAGCAGTTCTGATTTCATTATCAGCATATTTTTGAGTGAACAATTGCGAAGGAAATCTCTAGAACTGCGAAGAGACAGTTTAAAACGAACCAGCCTGTCTCCCCTCTCCTTTTCATTCGTATTGTGTCCTTTATATCAGCAGATTAGTTTCTGTAAAAGGATCTCCTAATCTTCTAAGCCTGAACATCACGGTTGTGCCGGTGGGGTGTCTTAGCTGCGCGGCCAGCCATGCCCAAATGTGTGCTGACGAGCTAAAGGAGAGGAGTGAGATACCTCTAAAGAGCTGCCTGCTCTGCCGATTTCCATTTAAATGCCCGTTGGCCTGAGCAGGACCTGGCTTGAGGGGTTCTCACAGCAACCCTGCCTCTGTGTTTCTTTTTTTTTTTTGGTAGATTTTGGAAAAGTGACCCTGGGTGATGGGAAGACAAAAATTGCTGCAGTTGTTCTTTTCTTCGCAGCTGGGGTTGTTTGAGATTTTGACAACTCAATGAGCTCATGGCGGGGTCTGTCCAGTGGGGTGTTTCGCTTCAGCAGAGGTTGAAAAGTGGAAGCTTTCAGTGTGGATTTAGAATGGGCTGTCGGCTTCCCCTGACACAAGACATTACTTCCACTACAGCTCGTTGTGCTGTCAACATCTCGTCACATAAGTAACGAGAAGGATGTTTGCACTTCCATTAACATATAGATGTGAGGAATTATGGAAACATACAGGCTGTTGCTCATGTGCAGTAAGCTATTTTATATATTTATTAAACAAAAATATGCATAATGCAGGAATATCTGTAATACCTAGCAATTGTAAACACTATCTTATGCCTTTAAACAAAGTATGAAAGTCAGCACTATTGCATGCTTTGCCTTAAATAGAAATCCAAACATTTTACATACAGATCAACTCTATAAATTATTAATTCAAACATGTATTGAAATAAGGACAATTGTATATACCATGCTGGATCAGTAACGTGAGTGATGGGAGAGATGTTTGAAAGCAGCTGAGATGTTCGAAGCAACATGGCGCAGGCGAGAGAAAATCTTTTTTTGTATTACGCTGCAAGTATGGAAAATACTTGAATCACTTGCTAACCACACAAATTATACTTAAAAGATACTTCACTACCAACTTGATGATTAAATGCAAAGTTGCCACGTCCACCCCAACCTCTACATGGTGAACCAGTAAGCTTTTCCCAATCTCGCTAAATTTGCTTGAAATTTTGGTCTGCTTCTACATCAACAAACTTGTGAATTAAACATAAAAATTTGCACAATAAAAGTTGTGGCCACTGACTGACAGCCATAGGCTTGTGATAAAAACGGAAGTTCTTAGTTTCAGTTTCATCATCTCATCCACTTTTATTAATCAATCATTGCATCGGAGGAATAACAAACTCTGACAGCTTTTACCAACAAAAAAAGTAATTTTCAAAAAAAACATCCAAAATGTGCGTGATGCAATGGACACCATATTTTTGTACCATTTATGGTTCCTTCTCAGGCAGGTTGTTCAGGCAGACACTAATCTACCTTACATACATGTTTTGGGATTTAAATGTATTTATTTTATGTTTTGTAGTAACCAATTCTATCTTTGAAGGAAATTTATTTGGGAATTCTGCACTGCAAAATGCTAAAAATGTTCATAACATATATGTTATTCTTAAAAAATAACATTTTCTTTAAAAATTAGTAAAAGAGAACAAATTGTAAAAATAGTTTTGACACGAAATACATTCTAATACTTATAATTTCACATTAAACGTAGCAAATATTGTCTGAACTACATTATATAGCTGTATATACTGTAATACATAAATGTGTTTTATTTGTTCTTTTTGGACTATTTAACAAAATACATAATAAATATGAATTAAATATAAAAATGTGAACTTTATGCAACAGTCACTACAGTCTAATCAATTGTTTTTCTTTAGTTTTCAGTTGGCTAGTTTAAAGGCTTGGCAGTTCCTGCTTGTGCATCGTTGCCCCTGAAGGTTTTACTTTGGAGGCTTGAGTGTATCTTAATGGAGTTTTCATGTTCTTCTTTTATTTACCTCCCATGGTGTTAAAAAAACATAAAATATCAACTGGATTGATGATTCTAAAAGCAACAAAACAGCAACTTGAACTGCTATCACTAAAACCAAATGCTCAGAAATTGATTTGATGAATCTTCCATTGCAAAGATACTTTGACACAATTGGTGCATTTTAACACACTAGCAGTGAATTAAACATAAATAACATATACATAACAAAATATAACCATCACCTCATAAATCTATGTATGCTATTGTTCATAAATTAAAATCAGGATTAAATTATATTGATGAAATATATATCAAATAATGCAAGAAACAACTACTGTGGGCTTCTATTTATAGGGTGCATGATATACACAATTTTAAACTGAAAAAAAAAAAATCTGCAAGACAAGCAATTTATTGCTGTTGAGTCAGTTTGATACATTTGAACTCATCCAGTACCATTTTACATGTTATATCCAGATAACTGTTTAAGGACAGAAAAACGGTTACCAAACACACATCGCACAGAGACAATAAAATGTTGTGCTGGAAGTTAAAAGCTTTGCCCATCTGGGATGCGCTGAACAGAGGCTGTAAATTTGGTTGGAAGATGGGCCAAAAAGCAAGTGTTGCTGTTTCATCCTGTCTGATTCTGCACCTCTCACCATTTTCTGATGCTGAGCTTTGATGACTGTAGAAAATAATGCCATCAGCACACTAGCTCATTCAAGCTTCCTGGATTAAGAGGTCTCTGGCACTGGATAGGTAAACAGCGCTCATAAACCTTCAGAGAAGAACTTTGTAATTCCTGAGGATTTTTTTCCCTTTTTTTCAGAACAATATGGCACTTCAGCTGTGTGTCAATGCACAATGGACAGACCCAACATTAGGAAACCCAATCATGCAGAACATCCCTTTGCTTCTTGAGTGTGGGTGGATCTTCGAGACTGTATCCACACAGACCTGAGCTGTATGGGTGAATGGCTCTACCTGAGTGGTAATTGACAGATTGATGGCACTTAAGGGACAGTGTGTGTGTGCTGGTGAGAAATGTCATGGGTCACTGGGACAAGATACCAGCTGACTAGATAACATGCAGTTTTTTCCTCCACCGAGCCATTGGCTGACCTGAGCACCTCTCTTTCTTTTTTTCAGGACAGAAACCCAACAAAGGCAAATCAAAGAGGTCTAAATGATCATTGTCTTGCAAAAGAATGGCCGGCTTTGTGAAAGTACACAGCAATAATTCAATGTAGCTCGACCTCCGACCTCGTCCCTAATGGCAGTGTAATGAGAGATGAGAGCTCTTTGTAGGATCCATGTCGAAGATTTGGTTCTACACTAACAATCTAGAAGAAAGCCCATCTGTCAGGAACCAAATGTAGATAGTTTTTTTTTTCTTTTGCATATATTTCTCTCATAAATATCTTGCACAATGGAATCTTGTTCCAGTAGAGAATCCATAAAAAAATATAAAATATATGTTTTAAAAAGTTCAAAAGTGATAAACCTACACTGTAAAAAATGTATTGTAGAATTTACAGGATTTTTACAGGTCTATCTAATTTGGTCTATTATCTTATTTTAGTGATAAGTTAGGTGGGGAATGATAAATAAACAAAAATCTATTAATATTTCATCTTGGTTTTCTGTTGAGATGTCAAATGCTCCACTTTAGAAATTCTATTAATCACTTAGATCAATCCAAAAATGGTAAACAAACTACAGTTTTTACAGTTTTTGAATTTCAGTTAATTGTCAGACTTGTGGATTCTGTCATGATATATATCTATATCACATCAAATGACCATCATCATAGAATTTGACATTCCCAGAATGCCCCGACTGATGTTAAGAACACTGACTAGAAAAGCCTCAAGATGTTCTGAGACGAATGATGAGTTCTTTAAAGGGTATGGTGACATTAATATATGGCAGTTTTGTCAACATCCTTTTTTTTTTTTTTTTTTTTGCTGTGGTACATGTGACCACAGAATAGCTGAAAAAGAACGTTCCTTTAATGTTGTATCAGGAAAGTTGAACAGCAGTATTTTCGTCACCATAAGAGAATGTTGTAATAACGTCTTGAAAGTAATTTTTAGAGAGCAGTGCAAATGTTGCAGAGGCTGAGGATTTATTCATATTTAGCGTAAACGATCCTACGTACTGGTAGGTTTTCAGAAAAGAAAAAGACACTTGCTCATCGAAAACCCTTGCAGGAAGAGAGTTAATATAAAAAAGAAAGCAGAGGTTATAACCAAGAACCCTCTAAGACATTTTTTTATGTCTTGAACTGTGACTTTTGAGTCAGAATTACAAAAATATAAGGGAGCTATTTGTTTTTACTGGTCAGCCAACTTTATTCATAGTAGTCAAATCTTACCTTCAACTTTTATCCAATACAAGCATTACAAATACATTTCCCAGTTCCAGAGCTGATTTTTCTCTTGTTCTCCCCTCAAGTCTGATTGCTTTGAAGCAGACCATTAGAGTGCCACCAGAAGCATTTTCATCTGCCTTTGCTTGTAGAAATAATCGCACTATTCTAGCTGAAAAAGAGCTGTCCTTGAGCATCTACATAGACTGTTTAGACTCTTTCACTGCTGTCCTGGCTGCTTTTTGACTCGAGATAGTAGTGTGTATTTGTATATCTTTTGAGGGTTTTTTTGTTTCTTGCTGTTTCTTCACCAGTGAGAGTGCAGAGGCAGATAACTAATTCCAGCAAAAACTAAAGCCTTGTCCCCCAGAGACGAAGAAAGTAATTACTGACCTCCTACTTGTCGCATGATTACCTGTGTGCTTCTTCCTGCCTTGCTGTCATTGGCTATTTTACTTTCCTGCTTTGACTTGTAAGCTTTGATTGAAGTCACTTTGGGAACTTCAGGTTTGAAAGGAGTAGAAGATTTAAAATAGTTTTAGGGGATCAAAAAATCAACTCGGCTCATTTCCCTAAATGTTTTGAACTGATATTACACATTGTTTGTTTATTGTAATTCATTCTTTTTTATTTTGTTGTTTATTTATTTTTTTTCCAATGTGATTTTTAAGTTTTGGGGATCAGCATGCAACATCGAGATACCTGAAAAAGTTTTTTTTAGTGTTACTGTAAATTTCAAGTCAACATCCCTAAAAATAAAATGGGGACTTTTTATTTAAACTAATAACAACATTATAAAAAAAACTTTGAGCAGTAACTCAGCTGTGTGTGTTAAGTATGATCAAACTGCCGTATTTGTTCAAGCTTAAAAATGAAATCAGGAAAAAAGTTTATCTGTCCCTTTTCAGAGGACAGATCAATGACAAATATCTTTTATTCATTCATCTTCATGTCGGCTTTATTCCCTTTCGGAGTCGCCACAGCGGAATGAACCACCAACTCTCTGGCATATGTTTTATGCAGCGGATGCCCTTCCAGCCGCAACCCATCGCTGGGAAACATTCACACACACATTCACACTCTCTTATTCAATTCACTTATACCGCATGTCTTTGGACTTGTGGGGAAACCGGAGCACCCGGAGTAAACCCACACGATCACGGGGAGAACATGCAAACTTCACACTTAAATATCTTTTAACTTACAGCATTTTTTTATGTATTGTTTAATCTTTTCAAGTTATTGTTACTAATGTGTTGTTAAAGTTATTTTAACTGGCCATCCTTTAAATTTCATGTTATATTTAAATTTCACGTTGTATTTCATGTAAATAGTGAGTGAGTAATGTAACTTCATTTCACTCCTAAATTAAACTAAATACAGGTATTTTACAATAATAAAGTTATGTTGAATTTATGTTATGTTGAGTTGTATTTATTCAAAGTTTTGATATTAATTTGAGCTCATTTG